>JAJOZX010001515.1:412500-805000 GCA_023014485.1 Bathynomus jamesi | reverse complement strand
TCAATCCTGCCCAAAACATGACACTACCTCCACCTTGTTGGCGTCTTAATCTCGATGGTAGAAATTGGCTCTCAGCAGTCCATCTTTTTGACCAAACATCAAGTCCCTCAAGGGTTGCTTTTCATTCATCGGTGAACAATACAGTATTAAAATCTGTTTTCACGTACTGACGCGCCCATTCAACACGCTGCTTCTTGTACCTGGGTGTTAATGGTGACTGAATCGTAGGTTTACACGTCTTGCCAATTGTTTGGAGGATTCCACATCGAGATGTTCTTGGTACATTATGTATGCCAGCCTGCTCAAAAACCTCTTTACTTGAGGACAATGGATGCTTTGCAACTTTGCGCTTGATTACAGATATCTGCCGCCTTGTCACTTTTCTTATAGCTCCTTTATCACTTCGCTGCCTCAATTTGGTACCCTCCGCTACAAACTTGTTTACAGTTCGATAAGCCCTGCCAAAGTGCTTCGCAATTTCAATAGATTTTATATTTTCAGCGAGTAACTTGACTATTTTTCTTTTCTCAGTTAGTGTTAATTAAATCCTTCTTTTTACCCATTTTCACCATTTAGATCTGTAAATAGAATACTTGCTTAATAATTCGGAACACAATATTGTACATATGTTTCAATAAAAAGATAATTATTTTAATTATCAAAATATTTTATCGAAATGAATACCATCAGTGCTGCTATATATAGTAATTATTTGCCACAAATTTCATTTAAATTGGTGAAAAACTTTTGAAAACATTGGAGAAACTACAATCTGCTTAATAATTTGGAACGCTGTGTGTGTGTGTGTGTGTGTGTGTGTGTGTGTGTGTGTGTGTGTGTGTGTGTGTTTCAATTATCTTATTTCATTCGGGGGCCGGGCATATAGTCTCGAACTTGTGCCCTCAAAGTTTTAATCTTTTCATTTTTTCGAACCTATGAAGACCAACTCGCATGATAACGTGATGGTAGGTAACAACGTGGATTGCCTAAAACTTATTTTGGCCACGTTTCTATAGAAGTTTGTGAACGAGCGACAAAAGTGCACTGATGTACAGCGGGTGACTGTCAAGAAATAAAACCATTTTCCTTGACAGGTAATAATCAAATAATTCCAAATTCCTTTTCCTTACTGACTGTCCTTCCCATAGGCACAAATCAACCAAAATTCCAAAGTAAAACTAAGACTTATCAACTTTCCCACTCGAAAGACATGCCACGTTGGCAAAATCGAAGTATCCACACGATAATCAATTATATATATATATATATATATATACATAAACTGCATTCTCTTCTTTGCCAAAAGAGAAACAATGCCGACCAATGATAAGGGATACAAGAGGCCACGCAAAGGTAGATCCACAAGCACCGAGAAAAAAAGTTGTAAATAAAAAAAATTATAACGAGTTAGAGAATGAACGTTTGCTTACATAATAAATTTTCCCATCGTCGTGGGGGTGACGCACGACAAGGTCACGTGATGCACCAACGTCACTGAAACGTCATTATCCCATTTATGACGTCACGAGCGACCTACTTAATCAGATTCTTAAATGACAAACCTAATTTATTCTCGGGTAATTCATATAACACTAAAATTAGGTATTTCCTTATTATATTCCCTAAATGGCTTATCATTATTACTAAGATATATACTTTTCTCCCGTTACTTTCAATACATTTAAGAGAGAGAGGATGATGCTACCGAGATGCTTTCAGACAAGTGTATATATTATATATCACAAACAATGATATTATAAATACTTGTATAGAAGGTATACAAAAAAGTCGAGTCGGTATATGACTCAATGTCCCATATCCCCAGGAAGTGGGGGTTAGGAGCCCGAACCGGGGATACCTTAGCCAGAGTCAATTAAAGTGGGGTGGCCGACCCGCCGCGATGTAAGATACGGAAAAGACATCCACCCAGCTCTGGGCTGCACTGAGGTTTGGACCAACCACGACGCGGACGAGTCTCAGCACTGCCGAGCGGCGCCCTAACTGACTGACCGACCCAAAGGACGCTCTACTCGTCTAAAAGTTCGTATAATTTTAGGTATTCTTAAAAGATAATTTATCGACGATAGCGTGACATTACTGTCAGATAGCGTCACATTATTGTCAAGCAACAATTGGGTATTCACCCCATTAAGCACGGGGGTGAATACCCTTTAAGTTTAAATAGATATTTAAACCATGAAGACAAGAGAAATTAAGTATTTGTTGGTATAGAAGTTTATTGCACTAACTGACACCATTACAGTTATTACATTTACTGCGTACTCTTGTTTGCCAGTAAAGAATGGCTTCGAATATTGAAATTTAAGTCTATTCCTACAATTAATTATTTCTACTTACCAAATATCTCTCCGTTATTTGCAAATTCTGAAACGAGGTAAATCATATTTTTTGATTCCATTACCTGCAAAACATTTTAATATTTCAGTTTTTAAATGCCTTTATGAGAATTGAATACCCTTTTAACTATACTATAATATGGTTCACAGTATTCTATAAGAATAAAAAAAAACAGCAATTGAGTACTAATGGTTTAACGAGCGTAACACGTATTGACTTACTTTTAACTACACAGTTGGCCTACCCTGTTGTTATGAGATATGGAAACGTGCGTAATTCGCAAGGTTGGAAGCGAGTAGAGTTACTAAGAACAATAACCAATGTTTTTGTCGCATAAAGTCCCGTAACCTGACCATATACAATTCTTTTGGTTCTCAAAGAAATGAATTGCACAATCCAGGATTGTTATCTTTTGAGATTTACTAATTTCGAAGTCATTTCTGAGAAGTGGAATTGCCTTCCATAACTCCTTTTCATAATTTATTTTTTTGCAATCATACAGGTAACCCCCGTTAGTTAGCGAGGTTTTAATTTATCCCATTTTTTCGTAAGTTAACGGAAAAGTCTCGTAAGTTAACGGAAAAGTCTCGTAAGTTAGCGAGTTCTCATTAAAATTTCCCGCGCGCCGATAGATGGCGGGGCCCACTCGTCACTCTCACACACACTCTCTTGAAGCCAGATGACGTCATGTTTTAGTAAGTTTAATTTTATGTTTTGCGAATAGTATCGTTACTTACTGTAATAAATTATTAACATGTGTGTAAAGGAAAGTATATCTGTAAGAAAAAATTTAGAGAAACTGGGTATGGGGGGCGAAAATTAAGGTTGATTTTGGCCGACGCCCACCAACGTAACTTCTTATGGGGAAAAGTTGAGTTAAGTTCGTAAGTTAACGATTTCGAAAGTTACCGGAGGTGTTTTCGAACGCATCCTCGTTACTTACAAGGGATACCTGTATTAGGTCCAAATTCAAAGTTATAAATAATACTTATTAAAAGGGGAAATTACGTGACAATTTTTAAAGCACAATTCTGTCAACGCGCTAAACTTGGTTCCAAATATCGGAAAGAAAAAGCAATAAAGTGCGAAGCTTGTAGCTACTAGGGCTCGAACCCGCGTTACCTATCAAGCCATCCAGAACCTTCCCCCCCACTAGAAAAAAAAAAAAGGTTCGTTCAAGCGAGACGAATATTAACTCTATTTAACTATGCTCCGTTAAATTCACTCGCCTTTATAAATGTGAATGAATGGCGTGATCGGTTGCACGTTTATTCTAAAACCACGCGACGCGGGTTCGAGTTTCACTCGCTCCAAATTTCCCACTTTATTACATTTTCTCTTCTCATCTTATTTTAGTGGAGTTAAAATGCATTAATTTGTTTCTAATTAGCCGATTTCTATACTTTCAAACACGTACTTCGCCAACAAACATATATATATATATATATATATATATATATATATATATATATATATATATAAACAAACCTAATTAGCGGAAATTTGCAAGTCCCTTGTAAGAGAAGTATAAATGGTGTTCAAATGTTCTATGGAGCATTAACATTAACATTTTCAGAAACTAACGATTTTAACCTTTTAAATGGTTATTATTTGTATGTCGCAATTAGGTCCAACTTTTGAGGCATAATCATCCCTTTCATGCCCGAATTATTTTTAAAATTAATACAATTTTATACCTTATGTTATTCTCCATTAAGGACTAAAATCTTGTAAAATTGCATATGAAAGGGTTTAAAGTAGGATCCGTCTTTCTCCAACTATCTTCTCGCTTTATTCAGTTTGCTGACGTTTCGTTCAAATACATCTTAATATCTTCGGAGCTGTTTAGGAATTACTTCGTTTAAGAGTGCGACGATGTTTACATACGATGAAGGCTTTCTACGAAGGTAATCTCTTCCTAATGTCAGTTGAACCACGCGATATAGTTGACTCTCCGAAACTGAGCACCACAAAGTCAAGAAAGTGAAGCCCACAAAGTAAACTCTCAAGTAGCACAAGCTGCTGCTGCTGCTGCTGCTGCTGCTGCTCCTGCTGCTCTCCTTTTAGAAGCATCTTCTAGATAGGGAGAAGCTAGTATAAAAAAATATTTGTCAGTTAAGGTCAGCAAAAAGGAGCGGAACAAGAAAAACTGTCATTAATATTATTATTGACGATCGTGGTAAGCCTTCAACGTACATAAGCACTGTCGCACTCCGAAACGAATTAATTCCCAACAAGTTCTGAAGATGTTCGTGTGTGCTTGAACAAAACGTCAAGAAAAGAAATTAACGGAGCGAGAAAGCCGTTGGAGAAAGAAACGACCAAAGTTATTTGTGGAGTAAATGTCAGTGCGTCGGTCTTCACATACAATGAAAACAAAGCGTGTACAGGAATCCTCACCATTTGACCATATGATACAAAATCAATAAATTAAAGCGATGTGAATAGGTACAAGGATTCAAAGTGAGAAAATAAAAATGTCACACCTTTAAAATGAGTTAAATTATGCAGTCGCAGCAATCGGATCTGATTGGATTTTAAATCATTTTAATCAATCATTCTTTATAAATACAAAATTTAGACTGTGTCGTAGTTATAACTTTATTAATTAATAAAATATAACTAAATTATTCCATTCGTTACGAATGGATTATTAAATTCAACAAGTTATATTTTTCTGACTTTTTGTAAAGAAGTGCCATGTAAGATATGAAAGTATTTTGATAAAGATGCGAGAAAAAATATTTTAAGCACCATTTTCCTTAATTCCATATTTAATACGGATCATTATTGCCAATTACAGAATCAACTTCGCGGAACGTGTAAACTTAGTTACTGGTTCTCGAAGTGGGGGAGATATTCAGATCAACTGTCAAACCGAGGGGTACGGCAATGTCAATCTACTTCATTTTATCTGACGTACGGTCAATTAAACAGGATAAATAATGCGCAAAACAATCCACATCGTAAATTTTCTTTATTAAATGTCTTTGACTAAAATGAAACCACACGTGAATGTGAATATATATATATAATTAATACAATAAAAGTGTAATGACTCCAATTTAATGAACTAGTTCCATGCATTCAGCATATTAAGCTTAATATAATGAATGGGGAATGGGAGTGCCAAGAGGGGTGGGGATGCCAACCCCAAAAATATAAAAACTGGGCTGTATAGTAACCTAACCTGGAAAATAATGTGTATAAAAAATGCAAATATATGAAAGAGAGAGAGATACAAGGAGTTACAAGGACAAGAGGAAGCCTCAAAGACCTTCTGGTCCACCCTGGGAGGTTCCTGTTATTAAACAAGTTTATTTTTCTTTCAACTATTCTAGCAGTAGTAGAAAACTGGATAGAAAAGTATAAGGCTCTCTCCCCACCCCACCCTCCGCTCCCTCCCTGCCAGAGGCAGGTACGGAAAAAGGTTGAAGAAAATACCTTGACCCTGGAAAAGTAGCCAAGGAAACTTTACAGGAAAGTGGAGAATATATAAAAAAGCTCTATAATTGCATGCCCACAGAGGCACCGTGCAAGCGAACTCCTGCAGAGTTACGTTATGTTTTAGTCTTAAACTATGAGAGTATTCAGTACTTTGTCTAGCCTATTTACACTGACTGGAAACAACCTCTGAGGGAAGTTGGTCCCAGATATTAACTATTCTACAGGGTGGGCCGTAAGTTTCCATACATAGGAAAATTTAAACGTTTGTTTTTATGTTTCAGATACCCTAAGAATATGCGTTTGTAAGATCTTGTTTACTGATGAAGCAAATTTTTACGTCAATGGAGAGGTTAATCGGCAAAACATACGTTATTGGAGTAATGCTAACCCTAACTGGCTGAGTCCGACGAAGATGCAAGGTGCCGATAAAGTGATGGTGTGGGCCGGGATATGGGGTGACAGAATTATTGGACCAATTTTTGTCAGTGGAAATCTTAATGCCGAAAGGTATCTTAACATGTTGCAAGAAGAGATTTTCCCATCCCTGCTAAACGAGGAAGGTAACTTCCCAGTTTACTTCCAGCAAGATGGAGCTCCACCTCATTATGGTCTTCACGTGCGTCGGTATTTGGATCAGCAGTTTCTGGATGCTTGGATTGGTCGGCGTGGTCCTGTGGAGTGGCCTCCCAGATCCCCAGATCTCACCCCCCTTGATTTCTATCTTTGGGGGCACTTGAAGGCCATGGTGTATCAGGAAAAGATACGAGACATAAATCATCGAAAGGAACGTATCACCAACGCCATTACAAGCATAACGTCAACTGTGCTAATGCGTGTTCATCAACAGTGGGGAACACGTATTGAAATGTGTTTTCAAAACAATGGCAACCATGTAGAGCATATTATATAAATAAAAATGGTTGTCCATAAAAAAATGTTTATTTTTCCTATGTATGGAAACTTACGGCCCACCATGTATAGGAAAAGAAATTCCCGCAGACAGAGGTTCTAAGTGTCTTTAGTTCCAGTTTAAACCCATTATTTATTGTCGGATTGGCATTAAGTGAGAATAAGTTTCTGTAATCTACCCTGTCTATTCCATTGAGCATCTTGAAGACTCGAATAAGCTGACCGCGTAACCTCCTTGTCTCTAAGGTAAACAGATTTAGGCGCTCCAATCTCCGTTGGTAGTTTTGCACTCTCAATGAAGGGATCAATTTTGTAGCTCTTGCTTGTACCCTTTCTAACCTTTCTATATCCTTCCAGAGCGATGGAAGTAGTATGGGCGTAAAATGTTAGAATGCAATGCAATTGCAAATGTTGCAAGAGTGCCAAGGCACCCACCCCCCTTTTGTTGCAAGGCACCGCCAAAATGGGGGAGGGGGATGTTGCAACTTGGAGGCGGAGTTATCCCCCAAGCTGCAATGAACCTAACTTAAGAGAGAGGAGAGGTGTTCGCCCGGCAGGAGCCAACCGCATATTAAGACTTCAGCCGAGCAGCCGCTGTCTTATAGGACCCCTAATCAGCCAGTTGGCTTAGAAGGCTGAGTTGCCAGTTTGCGCTATTTATTTAATTAAAGCATATATTCTGGCTTAATCAGCCAGTTGGCTTAGAAGGCTGAGTTGCCAGATTGCGTTTATTTATTTAATTGAAGCATATATCCTGACTTAATCCGCCAATTGACTTAGAAGGCTTCTTAGAAGGCATAAATGGCCTGTATATAACCTTCGAACGAATTAAAAGTGCACACAAACGCACATACACTCACCGAGTGTACGCCCATAAAGCCCCTATTATCACACATTATATATATATATATATAACTGATTGATGCATGCAAAGCCCCAATAGAAAAATATATACGAGCACAACCACCACACAAAAAAGCATCACATCACCAACAATCGTCTAAGTATAGACTTTTTAGGAGCTCATCCCATCAACAGCACATGGTGAAATGAGGGCTACGACTTTTAGGAGCTCATCCCATCAACAGATGAGGGCTACGACTTTTACTCCTCGAAGTATCATAAACTTTGATGCAAAAAACATTAATATAAATCGATTGTAAGTTTTAGCTGGCTTACCCCAATAAATATCGTTTTCTATGGATATTTATAAAGAAAATGGAATTTTTTTTAAGGGTTTCTTATTTGCTCATCGAGTTACTGTATACAACACATTTTTACGTTACACATAGACAAGGGGAAAAGATGAACTGAGGAAGATTCAGAATGAATTGTCGATGTGATGTATCGTGTTAATTTCAACTACTCTAGGAGTGATTCAGGCAATGAGAGTGTATAACAGACTTTGATTTTACCCAGAAGATGGAGGACGAATGAAACTACATTCAGCTACAGGCCCAGCCTATAATACCTATAGTTTGATTGGGGGTAAAAACTATAATCCGATAAGATTAGATGCCAGATTGCATTGAGTAATTCTGTAATTTGCACAATTTGTCGAGCGAATCATCGTAGTGCTGAACATATTTCATCGCGATCTTACGATATAGTGTTTAGAAGGCAGTATATATATATAATAAATCGGGGTACAAGATTAGATGCCAGATTGCGCTATGCAATGAAATAGTTCTTTTATTTGATCATTTTGCGTTGAACGAAATACTAAAACATGATATTTTCCTACCTTTCATATATACAGTTTTAAGAGAATCAGATGTCCACTATTTGTGCGAAAACAACTTTTAACAGACAAAGTTTTCCTTATTAAACAACTTGAATCAAACATGATATTTTCCTATCTTTCATTGTTTCATCTTAGTAGAGTTTGCCTAAAGTAAATAACGTTTTCTTTACAGAAAATTCGAATTTAAGGCATAACTTAACCGTTTTTCTCCTTTACAGTGCATATCAAATTTCCAGCCTAGAATTGTTTTGCAAATAATAAAAAGTTTAATTTTAAATATTTGTTTAATTAAACTTTTTCGCTAAATACACAATATCTAGTCTTGTAAAGAGTCAATAAAACTTGTTTAGGGACTACATTTCCAAGTTTAAACATTATAGCAACGCTCCTTGAAATCTTTTTCGCGATATAATTTACATGATCACTCCATTGCAAATTCTTATCTAGCATTACACCAAGAAGTTTTGTTACAGTACACTCCTTTATGGCGACTTCATTAACATTAAGTTCATCAAGATATACATTTCTTTTATTAGTAAAAATCATGAAATTTGTTTTACTGGTATTTAGGAAGAGTTTATTGTTGGTCAACCATTTCATTACACTGATGAATTCTGAATGAAATATATTCTTAGCTGTATTAACATCTTTGCAAGAAAAAGAGAGTTGTATCATCTGCAAACATTATGAAGTTCACTATATCAGATGAACGTGGAAGGTCATTTATATATAATAAAAATAACAGTGGGCCCAGTACTGAGTCCTGTGGCACACCATGTTTGACAAGCGCTTTAGTTGAGCAAACCTTATTTACTGATATAAAATGATATCTATTGGACAAATAACCTTTAAACCAATCACTGTTTGCTCCTCTAAAGCCGTAACAATATAATTTATTAAGTAGAATATTATGGTCTATTACATCAAACGCTTTACTCAAATCCATAAATATTGATATCATTATTTCTTTGTTCTCCTTAGCTATATTTACATTTTCCATAAGATTTAAAATAGCCATTTCCGTTGTTTTATTATTACGGAAACCATATTGATAATAAGTTGTAGGATTCTAAATATTACTGCATTCTACTTTTTTACAATTTTTTTTCAAAACTTTGCTGAACACAGATAATGAACACACCGGCCTGTAATTTGTTGCTAGTGTAGGATCACCCCCTTTAAAAACGGGTGTTATACAACCAGTTTTTAGCATTGATGGGAATATTCCTTTGGAATTACTTTGATTGATAATTTTAGCCAAAGTTACAGATATCTTATCTTTAACAAGTTTGAATATAGGTACAGGAATGTTATGAATGTTATTTTTTGTATTTTTTAATTTACCAATAATATTCTGGACCTCAGTAGAGGTAGCAGGAACAAAAGAAAATGAATTTAGCTGGCTGGGTGGCATATATTCTAGAGGTGAGTGATCATTATTTACTACTTGTGGGCGTTGCTTATCCGCTATTGAAGTAAAATGTGCATTATAGAGTCTGCAATAGCAGTATCATCAGTAATTTCTTTATTATCAGCATTTAATTTCTCTATTGAATTTTTCTTAATTTGTTTTCCGAGAAGATTGTTTATGGTTGTCCAAGTGTTTTTCATGTCTCCTTTATGTTTGGAAATTTTATTGTTATAATAGTTATATTTTGCATTTAACTGGACTCTCTGTTCCCTTTCTTTAAGCCATTCTTCAATCCAATTTGCTACTGTCCCTCTTATTCCATGAGCTCTAATTTTAACAAGCATCCGCTTATGAGGATCTGTATCAAAAGCTTTGGCAAAATCCAAGTACACAATATCTACAGATTATTTTTTATCCAGATGCTTTAACATACTATCATAAAACTCAATTAAGTTTGTCAAACACGACCTGCCATTTCGAAAGCCATGTTGGCTATTACTAATTAATCCTTCTTCTAAGAATATTGTAATTTTGTCTCTGATGGCACTTTCAAGTAATTTGCGAATAATAAAAGTTAAACTAATTGGCCTATAGTTTTTAGCTAGGTTTTTGTTTCCTTCCAAAAACGCTAACAAAAACCTAGCTAAAAACTATAGATCAATTAATACACAAATTTATACACAATTAATACACAAATTTATCTAAAAACGTAATCAGATAACGCTTTCAGTTAAAATAGTATTTATAGATGCATTAGTATGGTCTATACAAATAATGTAGTTTTCTATGCATATTTATAAAGAAAATGGAATTTGTTTAATGGGTTTTCTTAATTGTTCATCGAATTACTGTATACAACACATTTTTACGCCGAACTTCCTCAGTGACAATAAGAAGCCTCCTGAAGGATACAACTTATTTGTAGAATGGAAAGACTTATCTTCAAACTTAATATGTAAGAACAATTTGGCTACACACTCAATTAATTTCCACTTTTCCTGGCCCTCTACGACTAACACAGTGCTCTCATGTTCATCTATTTATTGCCTAAGAATCTTATTTTTACGTCTGTGCTTTTGAAATAAACGCCTTACTATTGAGATTACAATACAAAACGGGTACCAGGATGTATCATAACGTCCCGGGTTAGTGTTACTATTGCACTGTAGTATTACGACTTTCCGGTCCAAGCCGAGCGCATAGTACCGAACTGAGTTACTTATGCCTTTCCCACTCCTCACAACTTCTAAGAATCACAAAAGGGACCTTTATTAGCCTACACTTTAAAACTTGATGCATCAAGTTTTAAAGTATTGACAAAAAAGATCCCCGATTTTATGATTCTTAGAATGGTGTGTGTGTGTGTGTGTGAAAGGCAAGGGGTAACAGTTCGGTACTATGCGTGGACCGGAAAGTCGTAATACTACAGTGCAATAGTAACACTAACCCAGGGCGTTATGATACATCCTGGTACCCATTTTGTATTGTAATCTCAATAGTAAGGCGTTTATTTCAAAAGCACAGGGGTAAAAATAAGATTCTTAGGCAATAAATAGATGAACATGAGAGCACTGTGTTAGTCGTAGAGGGCCAGGAAAAGTGGAAATTAATTGAGTGTAGCCAAACTGTTCTTACATACTAAGTTTGAAGATAAGTCTTTCCATTCTACAAATAAGTTGTACCCTTCAGGAGGCTGCTTATTGTCACTGAGGAAGTTCGGCGTAAAAATGTGTTGTATACAGTAATTCGATGAACAATTAAAAAACCCATTAAACAAATTCCATTTTCTTTATAAATATGCATAGAAAACTACATTACTTAATGCATCTATAAATACTATTTTAACTGAAAGCGTTATCTGATTAGTTTTTAGATAAATTTGTGTATTAATTGTGTATAAATTTGTGTATTAATTGATCTATAGTTTTTAGCTAGGTTTTTGTTACCGTTTTTGGAAGAAAACAAAAACCTAGCTAAAAGTATAGGCCAATTAGTTTAACTTCTATTATTTGCAAATTACTTGAAAGTGCCATCAGAGAGAAAATTACAATATTCTTAGGATTAATTAGTAATAGCCAACATGGCTTTCGAAATGGCAGGTCGTGTTTGACAAAATTGAGTTTTATGATAGTATGTTAAAGCATCTGGATAAAAAATAATTTGTAGATAGTGTACTTGGATTTTCCAAAGCTTTTGATACAGATCCTCATAAGCGGATACTTGTTAAAGTTAGAACTCATGGAATAAGAGGGACAGTAGCAAATTGGATTGAAGAATGGCTTAAAGAAAGGGAACAGAGAGTCCAGTTAAATGCAAAATATAACTATAACAATAAAATTTCCAAACATAAAGGAGACATGAAAAACACTTGGACAACCATAAACAATCTTCTCGGAAAACAAATTAAGAAAAATTCAATAGAGAAATTAAATGTTGTTGAAAATAAATCACTGATGCAGACTCTTTAAATGCACATTTTACTTCAATAGCGGATAAGCATCGCCCACAATTAGTAAATAATGATCACTCACCTCTAGAATATATACCACCCAGCCAGCTAAATTCATTTTCTTTTGTTCCTGCTACCTCTACTGAGGTCCAGAATATTAGTGGTAAATTAAAAAATACAAAAAATAACATTCATAACATTCCTGTACCTATATTGAAACTTGTTAAAGATATTGTAACTTTGGCTAAATTATCAATCAAAGTAATTCCAAAGGAATATTCCCATCAATGCTAAAACTGGTTGTATAACACCCTTTTTTAAGGGGGTGATCCTACACTAGCAACAATTACAGGCCGGTGTGTTCATTATCTGTGTTCAGCAAAGTTTTTGAAAAAAAATTGTAAAAGTGGAATGCAGCGATATTTAGAATCCTACAATTTTATTATCTCCAAATCAATATGGCTTTCGTAATAATAAAACAACGGAAATGGCTATTTTAAATCTTAAGGAAAATGTAAATATAGCTAAGGAGAACAAAGAAATAAAGATATCAATATTTATGGATTTGAGTAAGGCATCTGATGTAATACACCATAATATTCTACTGAATAAATTATATTGTTACGTCTTTAGAGCAGCAATCAGTGATTGGTTTAAAAGTTATTTGTCCAATAGATATCATTTTGTATCAGTAAATAGGGTTTGCTCAACTAAAGCGCTTGTCAAACATGGTGTGCCACAGGACTCAGTACTGGGCCCACTGTTATTTTTATTATATATAAATGACCTTCCACGTTCATCTGATATACTGAACTTCATAATGTTTGCAGATGATACAACTGTCTCTTTTCTTGCAAAGATGTTAATACAGCTAAGAATATATTTCATTCAGAATTCATCAGTGTAATGAAATGGTTGACCAAAAATAAACTTCCTAAATACCAGTAAAACAAATTTCATGATTTTTACTAATAAAAGAAATGTATATCTTGAACTTAATGTTAATGAAGTTGCCATAAAGGAGTGTACTGTAACAAAATTCCTTGGTGTAATGCTAGATAAGAATTTGCAATGGAGTGATCATGTAAATTACATCGCGAAAAAGATTTCAAGGAGCGTTGCTATAATGTTTAAACTTAGAAATGTAGTCCCTAAACAAGTTTTATTGACTCTTTATAAGACTAGATATTGTGTATTTAGCGAAAATATTTAATTAAACAAATATTTAAAATTAAACTTTTTTATTTGCAAAACAATTCCAGGCTGGAAATTTGATATGCACTGTAAAGGAGAAAAACGGTTAAGTTTTGCCTTAAATTCGAATTTTCTGTAAAGAAAACATTATTTACTTTGGGCAAACTCTACTAAGATGAAACAATGAAAGATAGGAAAATATCATGTTTGATTCAAGTTGTTTAATAAGGAAAACTTTGTCTGTTAAAAGTTGTTTTCGCACAAATAGTCGACATCTGATTCTCTTAAAACTGTATATATGAAAGGTTGGAAAATAAGTTTTAGTATTTCATTCAACGCAAAATGATCAAATAAAAGAACTATTTCATTGCATAGCGCAATCTGGCATCTAATCTTGTACCCCGATATAATATATATATATATATATATATACTGCCTTCTAAACACTATATCGTAAGATCGCGATGAAATATGTTCAGCACTGCGATGATTCGCTCGACAAATTGTGCAAATAACAGAATTACTCAATGCAATCTGGCATCTAATCTTATCGGAATATAATTTTTACCCGCAATCAAACTATAGGTATTATACGCTGGGCCTGTAGCTGAATGTAGTTTCATTCGTCCTCCATCTTCTGGGTAAAATCAAAGTCTGTTATACACTCTCATTGCCTGAATCACTCCTAGAGTAGTTAAAATTAACACGATACATCACATCGACAATTCATTCTGAATCTTTCTCAGTCCATCTTTTCCCCTTGTCTATGACCCTCTATGTGTTAGAAATGTTGAAACCGTGTAACATAAAAATGTGTTGTATACAGTAACTCGATGAGCAAATAAAAAACCCTTAAAAAAAATTCCATTTTCTTTATAAATATCCATAGAAAACGATATTTATTGGGGTAAGCCAACTAAAACTTACAATCGATTTATATTAATGTTTTTGGCATCAAAGTTTCTACTTCGAAGAATCTATACCTTTTAAAATAATTTTGCATAATTATTTCAGGATATCTTCAACAGTAAAGTTTAATATGATCGTGAATGCTGGTTTTAATTATATTAAAAAAATGCAATCATTATACGTTTCGTATATTTTGATTATATATTTCCCGTTCATGATGCTGTTATTATTTTTGACCATATATATATATCTCAATGTATATTTATTTCCATTAATTCGCCTAAATAAACAGAATGATGTATTGGCGTTTTATTTATTCCTTTTCGTTTGTACACGGAATTTAATTATATCAAATGGTTCGTTTCTAAAGCGGATTTGTAAACCAGAATGTTTTAATTAAATACTGCTATCTGGCAACTCAACCTGAACAAGTCAAATGACGGATTATGTCAGAATATATGCTTTAATTAAATAAATAGTACAAACTAGCGACTCAACCAGATACACCAAATGGTGGTGAGAGAGAAATAAACATAATGGAATGTTGCAATAATCTTCGCAAAATGATCAAATAAAAACTAATTCATTGCGTAGCGCATTGTGGCAACTAATCTTGTACCTTCTAAACACTATATCGTAAAATCGCGATGAAATATGCGCAGTACTTGGACCTCTACTTTTTATTAATGACTTGGAAAGGAGTCTAAATAGTAAAACCTCAATTTTTAGAGATACAAAATTGGGACAAAATGTAAGATCTTTAAAAAGTGCCTTGAAAATGCAAAATGACATTGATAAAGTAGTTGCTTGGGCAGATAGATGGGAGATGAAAATTTAATTTAATATGCACCAAAAGCTGGTTTAAAATTACAATAATTATAATGCAGTAAATCATGTTAATCCAATTATTCAATTGTAGAAGGTGCGATTATATGAGTTGTGCTATAAAATCCATTTTTCTTTATATCCATAGAAAACGATTTTATTGGGTTAAGCCAGCTAAAACTTACAATCGATTTACATTAATGCTTTTTGCATCAAAGTTTATGATACTTCGAGGAGTCTATTACCTTTTAAAATAATTTTGCATCATTATTTCAGGATATCTTCAACAGTAAGATTTAATATGATCGTGAATGCTGGTTTTAATTATATTAAAAAATAATGCCGCAGTGTTGCTGCAAGTAAATGAGTAAAAATGAATGTTACCCGAAATAGAATCTATTTTGTTTTAAAAATCGTATTAATGCTTTTTGTTATAGTTTAAGGATAAAATTGTGTCTTAAAGATAAATTTATATTGAAACAATAAATGGATAAAAGAGGAAAAATTAATAAATTACCCCTAATCTAATTTCTATTTTGTTTTAAAAATCATATTAATGCTTTCATGTTATAATTTAAGGATAAAATTGCGTATTATGATGAAAATTTGTATTTGTATTAAACTTAGTTTATCTTATTCGATTTTTTGTTTAAAAGTTCGCCTCACCAAGTGTCAAATAGGCCTCGTTAAACCACGAGCTCAATAGAAAAATGATTGGCATTGCCCTTTTCGACTTGGCCCCATGAACGTATTTGTTTATATTTAATAGCTCTGTCTATTGGGTCGTACTTAGAGACCTTGTCGGTCTACCAGGTGTTGGTAAGTAAAGCGGTGGTGAAGGTGGTTGGTGGGTTGTGTAATAGTTTCAGGTGTTGGTAAGGCGGTAGTGGAGGTGGTTGGTGGGTTGTTGTGTAATAGTTTCACCACCAATCGTCTAAGTTTGGACGCTTGGTTGTAGCCCTCATATCGGATACGTGGTTAGTGGGATGGGCTGCTAAAAAGTCGTAGCCCTCATATCCTGTTGATGGGATGAGCTCCTAAAAGTCTATACTTAGACGATTGTTGATGTGATGCTTTTTCGTGTGGTGGTTGTGCTCGTATATATTTTGCTATTGGGGCTTTGCATGCATCAATCAGTTTATATATATATATATATATATATATATATTTATACATGTGGGTGTGATAATAGGGGCTTTATGGGCGTACACTCGGTGAGTGTATGTGCGTTTGTGCGCGCTTTTAATTCGTTCGAAGGTTATATACAGGCCATTTATGCCTTCTAAGAAGCCTTCTAAGCCAACTGGTGGATTAAGTCAGGATATGTGCTTTAATTAAATAAACGCAATCTGGCAACTCAGCCTTCTAAGCTAACTGGCGGATTAAGTCAGAATATATGCTTTCATTAAATAAATCGCGCAAACTGGCAACTCAGCCTTCTGAGCCAACTGGCTGATTAAGCTAGAATATATGCTTTAATTAAATAAATAGCGCAAACTGGCAACTCAGCCTTCTAACCCAACTGGCTGATTAGGAGTCCTATAAAACAGCGGCTGCTCGGCTGAAGTCTTAATATGCGCTTGGCTCCTGCCGGGCGAACACCTCTCCTCTCTCTTAGGTTAGGTTCATTGCAGCTTGGGGGATAACTCCGCCTCCAAGTTGCAACATCCCCCTCCCCCATTTTGGGGGTGCCTTGGCACTCTTGCAACATTTGCAATTGCATTGCACTCTAACATTTTTCGCCCATACTACTGATGAAGACCAAACCTGCGCACAGTATTCCAGTTGAGGTCTGACTAGTGAATTATAAAAAGACATTACAGTCTCCTTGTTCCGAAACTGGAACCGTCTTTTAATATAACCTAATATTTTTAAGGCCCTCTTTTCGACTTCTGCACAGTGCTTCAACAGTTTCAGATCATTGCTGATATAGACTCCTAAGTCTTTCTCTAGATCGGTCTCAGTCAAGTTCCTTCCCAAGAGAGAGTAATCGGTTTTCCGGTTTTTATAACCTATGTGTATTACCTTACATTTGTCCAAGTTGAATGGCATCTGCCAAGTAGCAGACCATTCGCCCAACCTGTCAAGATAATTCTGAAGCGTTCTTACGCCCTCCTCAGTACCTACACTACTTCCTAATTTCGTATTGTTTACAAATTTGGAGACTGTACTTAGAAGCCTGACGTCTATATCATTAAATATAGATGATAAAAAGTAAAGGATCCAGAACGGAACCCTGTGGGACACCACTGGTGACGGGCGCCCAATCCGAAGCCACTCCATTTATTACCACTCTGCTTGCTATCTTGTAACCAATCCTCAATCCAGTTGGAAACGAGCACGGTGATTCCTAGTCCTCTGATTTTAGCCATCAATCTCGCGTGAGGGACTTTGTTAAAGGCTTTTTGAAATTCGAGATACAATATATCTATTGCCCTACTTGCATCGTACAGTGTATGCATATTATGGAAAAAGTCTAACAGGTTTGTCAGACAGGACCTATGTCGCCTAAATCCATGTTGAGAATAAAAACTTAGATTGTTAGATTCAAGGTGATACACAATACGTTTTGTAATGATGGATTCCAACAGTTTGCCGACAATTGATGTTAAACTGATCGGGCGGTAATTACAAGGATTTTCCCTATCACCCTTTTTAAAGATTGGTATTACATTTGCCAACTTCCAGTCGGTTGGAACTTTCCCTAACTCGATTGATTGTTTGAATATGGTTACTAAGTCGTGAACAACATTGTGGCTAACCTCTTTTAATACCCTTGGAAGAAATAAGTCGGGACCAGGTGATTTGTATTTATTCATCTTATCAATTAATTGCTGTACCTCATTTCTCATAAAACTTGTGGTCTCTACGGGATAGTCACCGTCATATGTAATCCAAGGACTTGGCACTTCAATTGAGTCTTCCTCCGTGAAGACTAGCGAAAAACTTGTTTAACGTATTAGCTATATCTTTATCGCTGAATTTCAGTACGCCATTTCTACAGTACGTTCGAAAAGTCTCTCCGCAGTGCTATGTTAAACCCATAGGAAATTGAAAAACTACAATGTTTTCATTCAACCATGATTTAGTGATTTTATTATATAACCTTTTGATTTTACAGCATGTGTTGAAAGTGTTTTTCACCATTTTGCAGGCACAGAGCAACTCGTCTACACTTGTCAAACACTTTTTTGAAAGTGTTGGTCGACTGCGGATAGACTTTTCGAACGCACTGTATCTTTTAGGGGATCTCCAAAATTTTTAATTGGCCTTCTGCTATTAACATCGACCAAAAAATTTTTTACGGTTAACTTTACCAAGTGAAGCAACTCTAGCTTCTTCATCACGTTTGGCTGATCTAATTAAGGACTTAACCCTCCTACGTAGGTTTATATAGTTTTCTGAATTAGTCTGGTTGAAATGTGACTAAGTATGATAGTTTGTAGGCTCTATTTCTTGCCGTAATCGCATTGCTAATTTCGTTGTTAAACCATTTCGGCGACTTTGTTGACAAGGAAACTATTTTAGTGGGTATAAAAGTGTTCTGTAATATTCTAAATTGATCTTTATACGAGCTTCAGGTGACATTGACATCCTCACTTATTAGAACTTCAAGTGTGTCTAAACTACTTCCGAAGCTTTCAAAATTTGCTCTGGAGAAATCCAGTCTTTCACGAGTCTTTTCGCGTGCATTAACTGGAACCCCTAGGTCAGGGGTTCCCAAATTGTGTTCCGCGGAACACTTCTCACGGTATACAAGTGTTCCGCGGAACACCAATTTGGGAACCCCTGCCCTAGGTCAAACCTTATCAAATTATGATCGCTGTTACTAAAGTTTTCACCAATAGTCAGGTTAGAAACTAGGTCATCTTCGTTCGTGAATACAAGATCTAGTTTATTACCACCCCTTGTAGGACCGTCAACTCATAGACTTAAATTATCATCGGCAAATTCCAAGTCTTGAGCCCTCAACATCAGTTGTTTTCCCAATTTAAATTACCACAATTAAAATCCCCCAAAATCATACTGATCTTATTCACTATTCTGCTTAATTGGTTATACAAGTTTATATCCTTATCAACGGGGTAGTGAGGTGGCCTATATACTAGAAGTAGATACACGACTTTATTATTTAGGTTTAGATCAATTCCCAACATTTCATGAGCAGATACGATATTACTGTTTACCGGGTGCAGGAAGTAAAGAGCATACAAAACTTTAGTAAACTAAAGTTTAGCGGGCACCAATTTTAAAAGATAATCGTCTAATACTTAAATCGGCACGCTGACCCACTGTTACTATGAATGTAGAGTATAGATTCCACGACAAATCTGTGTGGACACACGCGATATTACATCAACGGAAGCCGAACCCTCGACTTCAATCTTTATAGTATAATAATTCTGTTATGCACCATCGGGTGTCGAACGCCGACCTCAATGTGAATATATATATAATCATCGATGCATTCAGTTTAAGTGGAAGTAAGAAGAGTCAAACATCTTTCTACAGTGTCAGCACCATTCCACCCATACACCCATTTCAGGGTACGGGCAACTCGCAGCAGCATTGCCAAGCAAATAGGGAGTCAAAGTACTGACAAAGCTTTCGTACGTGGTTCATCACCACTGAAAACAACAATGTTCTGTGTTATTATACTTTATTAGACATTATTATGATCTTTATTAGAAAATACCAATACACGACACTCCGATGCGAGTGTCGTGTATTGGTATTTTTTAATAAAGATCATAATGTCTAATAAGAAATTTAATTATGGTTTGCATGAAAATAAGAATATAAAATGCTGGTTGGGAACACCTGAGATAGGCCGGGAGAAGGGAGGATGCCCTAACAGCAGTCCTCAGACGGGGTGTGCCCAAGTCAGGTGGTTTTTCATATTAGTATGCTAATTAGAGCGATTTTAAAATATTTAGTTGTCTCTCCGCGATCAAATGTTAACGATAGGTCCGCACTCGTGTTCCCCCATTTGTTCAACTGTCTTGGCGTAAATAAAAAGTCAGTAAATAGTAGTAATAGAGTGTAATTTATCCCAGGTCCCTTCTCTGTTCAAAGGTTTAATGGTGACTACCGGCTCAAGCGGTCTACCTGCGTCCGTATAAAGACAGAGAAAACTAGTGATAATAGTAAGAAAAGGCAAATAATGAAAGAAAACGAAGGGTAGAAATAAAGATTTTTTAAATCACTAATATATATATATATGTGTGTGTGTGTGTGTGTGTGTGTGAAGTATTTTCATGTGAACATTATTAAATGGGACCCAACTCGCATGGAAAATGAAACAACATGCATTCATTTCGTCATTTCCTACAAATTTTACGCACAAAAATATTTACAGATATAGACAGTCTGAATGAACACCCTAATTTCAATTACTATTATTGTAATTAATATATATAGCTGATTTACGTATAGGCAGAGTACACACCTGCCTACGGCGGCAAATTTTGTCGTATCCCAACCTAAACAGAACAAAGAAAAATAGAAAATAAATAACTTATAAGCACTAACAAATTAAATGGATTCACGAATAAGTTTTAAAATAAAAAAAACGTCACCCTCTAATAGCAAACTAGCGATATCAAATGGCACAACTATAAGCCACTGTGGTGACAACTTTCCTATCTAGGGGCGGCAAAATGCTAATTACGCCTCTGTGTGTGTATATATATAATTAGAGTTTAATTGTATACGGGAATTCACAAAAAACGGTATTTTATACATATACAAAATTACGCCATCAAACAAAATGTGCGGTGTCTTATAAGGTATAGGATTGAACGTGCGTTTTACATCAATATTCATCTTATTTTTAAATTCTTATCGCTCCTAAACGAAAAGGGATATGAAAACTTTTTTTTTTAACTGAAATGAAGCTTATTTATTACAGTTTACTTTATTACAAAACTGAAAAGTTTTAATACAAAGTTAAAGTTCAAAGTAGGCTCCAGCATTGTCCACACACTTCTGTAACCTGAGTGGGAAAATGGTGGAGAATTGCTCTTCATACAAAGTGGGGCTCCACCACATTTTGAATTAACTGTTCGTGCCTGGCATTCACTAGTCGAAAATTTAAGTGAACCAAGATCATTATACGCGACTTTGATAAATTTAGGGTGTCTAACTTTACCTGCGACGAACTTTTAAGGTCATATTTTTTTCTCGTATCAGTGAAAGTTGGTCCTTTTTAAAATTATTTTATTTATACAGTAGACAACGGTTTTAGTAAACACGTTTATAGTAAACAAACGGGTATAGCAAACGATCACGGGAACGTTTCTGGACACAATAAAAACCTACGCTTACAGTAAGCCCGACTACGGATATAGTGAACATGAACAATGCTGTGGTGGCTCATTCGCTTGCCATGCCTTGATCACGCCACCGATCACCGGCCAATAGGCGTGCACGAAGCGATTATGAACATTGCTGAGGCTTGAAAGATGATGGAGTCAACGATCAAGAATTGCTTTCGCAAGGGTGGCTTTGAACGCGTTTGGTTGAAGAGGAAGTGGTGGATAAAAAAGCTCTGGATCCTCTTGGTAATCTCGTAATTCACGAAGAGGTCACCATGGAGGCATTCAACAACCTCGTCAATATCGACAAAAGCATTGCTACACACGGAGAGCTTACTGATGAGCAGCTTATTGCTGAGACGACGTCGCCGAAGACCACTAATGTGACTCGAATCGACGTGGCGATGACAACTTGTGTCCCCTCCAACAAAGTCCTGCAAGCACTCGAGGTCCTTCGTCGATTTTCAGCAGTCGAAAGATTAAACAATCCTCGTATTCAGGAGGCCCAGTCCTTCATGGACAAGTTGGGTGCAAATCGAAAACTGCGATCAAAGACTTTTTCATACAAAAACAATGAATGTGTTGTGGTTATATGCATGTATGTAGTAGTCACTATGTACAGTATTTGACAGGACTTTTGCTTGTTTAACAGATTTGTGTTAATTACATTGCTGTTGTTTCGATTGTTCATGTTTGGTGTATATTGTATTCATTGTATTTGTTGTTTGTATTGTTACGTGATCGTTACAATAAACTGTTTTTGATGTCTCCGCCTCCTTACTGCCCTTTCCAAGGTCACGAACAGAACTGAACAGTAAACGTACGGTTACACTAGGCCGGGAACCAACGGGTTTACTATAACCGTCGTCTGCTATATTCGTAATATAAAGACATTTCATATTCATTATAGTACCCGGACGCAGTTTCTCCATGCGGTGGAGAATGGCAGCATGTTCGAATGACATTGTCGAAGAAACAAACACGATTATTGTCGATGTCCTGTAAGTAAATGTAACATTATTTACAAATTTTCTATTTACTGTGCGGGAAACGCCACTCATTTGTAAAATATTTCATTCTTAGCCAAACTCAGCTTAAAAATTTCTTGTTGATTCAAAATCAAACATATATATATATATCAGGCATGGGGACGAGGCCTGGCCTCAGGCCTTTTTAGGAAAGGCCTCACGATTGTTAGGCTGAAGGTATTTGCGCAGATACTCACTTCGAAATCTTTTACGAATAAGCTCCTCCATGCTTTGGGAAGGCTCAACAATCTAGCCAGCCCAGACCTAAAGCTCTTCCAAAGGTAACCTACCGTAGCCTCACACTACCCTCACCCTCTACCTCTTCTTTTTTTGAAATCCATAAAGAAAAGCAAGATTTTACTAAAAAATTAATAAACAAAGACATAGCTCACTTCACTTACCTAATAAAAGGGAATTATTAAGCACGTTCATCTATCACACGCGGCCACACCACAACACCGACACGCTGTGTTTACACTGCCGGGTCACACAGTCAGACACAGTGACCAGAACAAGATTTCCTGGGCACCATACATTAGCCCAATAACTTATTTCTCACTTCATGCAGTTCTCATTTCTCATTTTAATATACCCGCAATATCTCAAGTATTTATGGTAATATGGAAAGTTATGATGTGAAGATGATCTAGCAAAATACTTCGAGATTGTACTAACTCACTGAGTGTTGATCGTATAATTTCTGAATGGCTACAATTATTAGCGACTCTAGCGAGCATTGCAAACAGAGCTACATTTGGAGATGCCCTATTTTTTTTTAAGTTTTGCATTTTTATGTATATTGACAATAAGAAATTGTGGTCTTAAAGTCTACCAAAGATCATTGTATGTGAAAGATGTTTCTGATGTACGGTAGGCTTACAGGTATGAAGTTTATATCATGCATTATATATACGACAATAATATAATAATGATAATATTAAAAATATATTTGCACCTGATATTATCCATTATCAGACATTTTTAAAGTTATTATATTATTAAAGTAAATGAAAGACCGAAAAAATTATTTGCAAACAATATAACAATTTACATCTCGGTTATAATGCCGATATTAGCAAAATTATTGTTTGCATCCGATATTGTATATTCATTTCAAATCATATTATTTAGAAGTTTATATGTTACAATTTACGACGGAAAAACAAAATTATCGACGCTAGTAGCTAGTTATTAGTATACCAGGTGGTATTCTTCTCTAGTTTGGCCTATTTTTTGTTAAAGAAATAGATACAGTACAATAGTTTATACACATAAATAACACACACACACACATGAGCTCAGTTCAACTGATGATCAACTGATAGATTACTTTTTCCACACGTTTTGCTACATTAAGTCAATTGGTCTACTGCTGACTGACTGAATAATATTTATATACCGCAACATATATAATACTTATGTACCTAATGTCACAGTGACCTGTCACTAATCCGTTAGTCACCTAAATGAATAGTATTTATCAAAGACTGCCGCCTGACTAGTCACCTGTCTGGATAATATTTATCAACGTATGCCGCCACATATGGTCATCTGTCACGTCATGGTCCTCACCTGAAGAATATCCACCCCGAGCGCGCCCGCATAAAGAATCTCCACCCCAACGCTACCGGAGATTGAAAATTACAGAGCAAAACAAATCAGGATTCCCTAAACCTCACGAAAGTCACGAGGCCTTTCCACTTTTCAGCTGGCCTCGAGGCCAAGGCCACTTTTGACGTCCGAGGCCAGGCCTCAGCCCCATGTCTGATATATAAATATATGTATAAATTTGATGCTGGACACTATTTGGGTTATATTCGATTATTTATAGGGCAAGCAATCAGACCAGGAGAGGCGCTGTCGATGCAGGGATTGATTACGTACCCGACTCATCACCCATCATTTTGAATCCTTATTCCATGCAAGTTTTTTACACACGTTTATGTAGTTGCAGGCATTTGGTTTGTTACAGTAAAATTTATTTGGTTATATATAATCTAAATGTTGGCTTTGAGTGGGTAAGAAGAATCTCAACAGAGTGCGTTTTGTTGACATCTTGATACTACGTTATATTTTAGAGGAAATTTGTACAAGTGATTTTTGTTACGAATAGGCCACTTATAAAGATAAACGGTGACACTTCATTAGTTTATTTAATTATTTATATTTTTCATGTGCTCCACAGTTACTATAAGATTATTTATAATGTTTTATAGAAAATGACTTATCATGACAAAGTTAATTGGCCTTAAATTACACAATTATAGCTAAATGCCAGTGTGTAAATAAACTACAGTCATTCAGACCCACTCCGGGATGAATTCCAGTCTAAGAAACAGGATCCACATGATGTGCCAAATCCTGGAGACCTTCCCAGCTTTCCGACTATCTCTGGTCTGAGGCTTGAGGCGTTGTGCTTGCCTTATTTCCTCAGCACTTCATAACAATCAAGGAAAACGAAATGAATTGTTATTTCAATTAGCAAACGAAGACGAGATGAACTGGTATTTCAATTACTAATTTAATAAAAAAAAAAATTAGCGTAGGAAGTTGAATCTGCATGCACATTATAAGCTTCCAATGTGTGGGATGCATAAATCCCCATTTCAAATCTTACACGATTCCATTCTACAATATATAATAGTAACTTAATAAAAAAATTTAGTGTAGGAGGCTGAATCTGTTATGTACTAGTGCATGGTTTCGATTAATCGGTTAATCATTTTTATTTAATCATTAACTAATCAAAATATTTTACAGAAGATTATCAATTTTCCCCGATAAGTTTACCTTTAAATCAATTTTATTTCCATTATTTGAAATTGGCGCCAAGTGACCTGGCACCCCTCTGGTGGAGACAATGGTGATTAAGCCACACCAGCCGCTCAGAGCTTCAGTCACATGGCAGAGGTTAGAGAGTGAGGTTATGCAAATAGCATTTTTTTTCCCCCAGCAAAACTGGGTAAGTTAAGTAATTATGCCTACAGGATTAGAATGAGATAAACGACAGCTTATAATCCGTACTGAAGAAAAGAATAAGTTTACTTCGACACAAACTTATAATATGCGAGCACAAACACATCTATAGCTTGAATCTTTATTTTAAACTCTTATTTTGATTAATACAGTTGTGACTCATCACTATCATTATTCAGAACTACTGCTGTGTTTCAAGTCGATTTGCACTGTAAATTTGAGAATTAGTTTGTAAAACATCTTGCAAGTTAGTGTAAGCAGTAGATAGCTATATCCTAGGCTGTGTATCAGTTCATTTACGAAAAACTACTGCTTTAAGTTTTTCATTCCTACTCGACTAATTGCTACTTCTCTGTTGGTAAGAATGTTTGCTATCTGTATAGTACCTGTACGTATGATGTTAATAGACATGGTAGTAAAAATTATGAATTAACTAAATTGATAAGGTACACATATACAAACGGGAAACATTCACTGTTACAGGCAAACTAGGCTATTTGTGTACGTTTTACTTTCGAACTAAATAAAAAACAAAAGCATTTATATAAATGTGTGCGTATATATCATTTATTGTAGCCTTTGAAGGTAGTGAGTGTTTTGCATTTAAAAACTAGTAGTCCATTGATGATACGGAGTCACTGACAGGCTCGATATTTTTTTTTCAGACAGAAAAGAGCTAAATGAATTCTATGTGGATACCATCAAAAGAAAAACGTTCAGAGGTATGGAAGCACTTCCTAGTTCATAAAACGGATATATAATGAAATGCAAACACTGTGAATCAACGTTCAAAGCTCATCAATCAACGTCAACATTCAGATACCACATTGAATACAAACACAAACCGAAAATTGGTCTCACCGCCGGTTCTGCACCGTCTCCCTCCTCATCTACTGAGTCTGACACCCAGCCCTCAGTTCTATCATACTTCCCAAAGACCAGCCAAACTTCCCCAGCATTAGTTCTTGCCAGTATGGCTACAGTTGACCGCATTTCCTTTGCCACCTTGGTCAACAGCACAGAAATAAAAAATGGGTGGAAAGCCCAAGGACTGGAAATGCCTGAAACCGAGAAAGGCATCAGGACAAAGGTGATTTCTTTTGGAGCACAGCTTGAAGAGGAATTAAAGGTTGATATTAAGCAAAAGAAAGATGCAGGAGATTCTCCTTATCACTGGATGAATGGACCTCTAAACGAAATAGAAGGTACATGTGTCTGAACATTCATGCTACTGGCAAAAAATTTCATGGACTTGGTATGATACGAGTACATGGCAGCATGCCAGCAACTAAGGCAGTTGAGATGTCACTGACAAGCTGAACAAGTTTGGCTTGGATCTGAAAGAGGACATTCTTGCTGCTGTCACTGATGGCGCGTCTGTGATGAAAAAGATGGGCCAGTTGATGGGTGTGAGCCACCAGCTTTGTTGCAGTCATGGGATTCATTTAGCTGTCGTTGGTGTTGTAGTACTGTCTAATTAGAATTAAAATGTTTGTTTGTAAGAATTTAATGTTTGTTTAATAAAGATGATGATAATGTTACTAAGAAATATAATTAAGTTAAATTGTTTGGTTATAAAAGGCTAGTTGGCAACAGCCCGAAATGGGTCTAGGGACGAGAGAGAAATGCTAAAAAACGACAGTAATCGGACGGCTGTTATCCTAATAAAGGTGTTTTTTCGTATTACGATGTTTTTGTAAATTTAGATTATTATTTCGTCTCTCTCCGGCTAAAATGTTAACGTTAATTTCCCCCTCCCATTACCCGGTTTATCTAAAAGTGTTTCGGTAAAAATAAAAGTCAGTAAAGTGTAATTAAGTGTATAATTAATCCCTCGGTCTTTTGCATTATTCGAAAGTGTAAAAATGGCGCCCACGGCCACGTCTACCCGTATTTATAGAGTACAGCGAAGCGAGTGTAAAGAGAAAGATAAATGATAAGAGAGAAATAGACTAGAAGAATGCGCAAAATAGATATAAAAACGCGATGATGATGATTTTAAGTTTAAACACTATAATGTCCTGTATAAAAAGTCTGGTAAACATTATGAAGAAAAAGAAATGCAAGAGACTGAAGATTCCAAAGAC
Organism: Bathynomus jamesi; assembly: GCA_023014485.1. Classification (NCBI taxonomy): domain Eukaryota; kingdom Metazoa; phylum Arthropoda; class Malacostraca; order Isopoda; family Cirolanidae; genus Bathynomus; species Bathynomus jamesi. Next base: position 777,346 of record JAJOZX010001515.1, on the reverse strand, counting down.
ACAGAGTCAGAAGATGATGAAGAAGAGGGGGCAGAGAATGAGTTCTGGCATGAAGTAGTCCCGGATGACAACATTGAATTTACAGATGATTTTCGGGTTGTAAGTGAAAAGATTCGTAAAATTGTGCGAATGTTTCACAGATCTGTCAGAAACGATGCTTTCCAAAAACTATGCAAAGCTCAAAAGGGATGCTTATGGATACTCGTACCCGATGGAACTCCATGCTCATGACGTTAAGGAGGTTCTTAGAACTGAAAAGCTGTGTTGCAAATGCTTTGTGATCTTTCAACCATGGATCTTTTTCCATCTGCAGAAGGGATGAAGCTCATTTCAGAAATTGTGGAAGCCTTAGAAGTAGTGGAAGTTAGTGCCCTGGCATTGGGCAGGAGGGACTTTCACTTGATCAAGGTTGAGAAAATTTTTGAGTTTATGTTGAAGAAGCTGAATGAACAGGAGAGCATGATAGTGAAAAAATATATCTGGCTATATACATCAAAGGCTTAATGAAAGAAGAAATACACATCTTGTGGGCTTATTGCGCTATTTAGAGGACCCAAGTACATACAACTCAATTTTGGCAGCAGGTGCTTCCCTACTCCCATGTCCATTTAAGCTTGAGCTTGCTAAAACAGCCAAGGATGTTTTCATTTGCCTCTTTGCAAACTGTGGTAGCAATAGTGAGTTTATGGGAGTTTATGGGACACAGAGCCACCAAAGAAAATGAGCAAGAGAGGAATTGGATGCGTTTCTAACAGACAAAAAGTAATATCTGAAGCACTGGGTAAAGACTCCTCACCCCAAGAAGTCATCAAATGTTTGTAGAGAGAAATGGCTGTCCTAGAGAGCACCAACAAACTTACAGATTCATTGGAGACGATATTCAGTGCTTTGATGACTATACCCCCAACTAGTGTAGAGGCAGAAAGAAGTTTCAGTGCAGCAGAACTCTGAGTGACGAAACTAGTGATAAACTGCGTTTTCTTAGGTTGTATCTGATGCAAAAGAAACAACTACTCTCGTGCAAAGAAACAATGAGAAGAGAGACTGTTTTGTATAGTACTAAAGAATGTCCAACTGTTTTGTTTTTCTTTTCTATGCTATTTTTCACGCAAAGCAAGTAATAAATTTATTTCAATCTCATTTTATAAGCATTTTATTTTTAGCCATTTTATTCGATCAGTCATTGATTAATTAGAAAATTTAATCATTAATCATTTTTTCAAAAATGATTAATTAACCATGCCTTATATAACGTACATATAGGCTTGCAATGTGTGGGAGGCATAAATCCCGATTTCAAATCTTACACGATTCCATTATATATAAAATTTAATAACATTTTTGGTATTACACAGATTTAAAAAAAAATACAGAAAATCAGATATTCCTTTGTTAAAAGAAGTCAGTCATTTGGTGTACAAATTTTTTTAAAAGGTTACATTAGTTCAATCATGCACAGAATTCAGACTGATCACTTACACTTCTACAATTATAGCCTTAAGAATTATAACTCCAAATTTTACGTTATATAAAATTATAAATAAAACCCCCCCTCATTCTTGCAACATTGTACACTGGTTTTTAGCCACAAATGGGGAGAGATAATTTATGTGGTTACATCCAAATTCATCATTTCGTGAATCGCATTTGCTAAAAAATTTCAAAAGTCCCCATAAGAAAACCCCCTAGACATGTACAAAAACATCAAACAGTATTGTTCACATACATTTCTAAAAATGCTTTGATGCTTATATGGATTCGATATAATGGTAGGTAGCAATTGTTTTAGGAATTTCGCAATATTTGGGTCATGAAACGGCGAATTCACTGGCGAGTGGTAGTATTGGCATACTTGCCGTCTCTGAAATACACACACACCCCCCAATGAATTCCAGGTCCTGTAGAGATATCGGTATCAAGTATAAACAAACTTTTTTTTCTTGGGCAGATTCAGCACGTCATGTTTGGCGAATGTACCTATGAATGTTTTTTGCGCAATCCTTCTTCACAACCCTCTGAATTGTGAGCTCATCCATTAAAAATCCGTTGTCAATCACCGATCTAAACCGGTCAATTTCAATCAGGCAATGGGATTCTAGAATCTAGAGTAGTATACTAATAGGATTAGATAAGGGTTTGCTACAGTATTTTCAATACCAACTGCACGTTTTTGAGGATTTAAGTACGTGGAAGCATCCGAAGTGACCAGCCGAAATGTCGGAAGGCTGACATTAGTCCGGTTTATATAGTCGTCCACTGATACACCTATTCGAACGTCATTACATCCGTTTGTACCAAGGAATAATTAGTTGTGGAAGGCACGGGAACAGAGTGAAATTTCATCGTCAGTAGTGTTTCTAGCGCTCTACCGACAGAGGCGCCATTCACCATCAATGTTATACTCAAGTAATAATTTTCAACTTGAATGAGCTTAAATTTACCTAAAACAGTATCAAGGTTGACTGTTGTTACAAGTATTCTCTGCGGTAAATTTCCAAACACAACATTGTCAAGATATCAATCGGACGTGATAGGAAACATTTTCAGTTGGGTACGTTTCACAGGGTATTTAGCTGTCAATCTTAACAAAAATCTTTCAATCTCCATTTATTTTCGGATAATTTTACGCAGCGGACACTGATGTACGTCTCAATTGTGTGTGGTATTACGGATTTAGAGGACTCTTCACCGCCTCAGCCAAGTTTAAACATATCTCGGGAACTGTGTGGGTGATTTTAATCTTCATCTCACCACTGTTCACCAAAAGTCTCTTGAAATGAGGTGCTGTGTAGATTAGCATAAAAAAAAATTTACAACCTTTTCTGCTTCAGGGGTATAATACCCTGAGGCACACAAATGGGTTTCCTTGGCATGTTTTGAATAATTTAGACCATTTTCCATGTATGCGCAGTAATGGTAATAACTTCAATCTGCAGATACATTCACTTGATTTAAATATATGTCGCAATGACTGATCAATATATGTATAAAGTTAGTTTCAGCGTAGATTAGATAATTCTCACATTCTGTACCATCTGAATGTGCTATTCGTACTTTTGTATGCAGATATATATTGCTGGGATCGTGAAAGAATAGTTTGTGCTGGGTATAACTAACTCTATAGGAATGGTCCACGATCTAACTGTGTTGATGGGATTAATCGTGACGTAAGCGTAGCAGGTGGAAAATATCTACGAGATAACTGTAAAGACTGGCATTTGCATCAGTTGAAAGCCACCATAGGCGTCATGCATTTAGAGCTCCTCTGATTCTTAAGTCTTTCTTTTTCGTTTTACGCCTCGAGGTGACTTCTGCTTCACTGAACGTTTCATTTTTTCTGTGTCGTTTTTTAGACCCTTTACCGTGCATTCTCCTTTTCATAACTTTTTAGCACCAACAATAATCTCTTCTCTCGTATGGGATAATTGTCCTTTCAAAGCTTCTTTAGGCTTGACACCAGCCACCATATCAACCGTGTTAATGGCTGATTGTAGAACCTTTCGACCGAGATATTTGGCACCACTCTTTAGTAAGGGGACAGCCGATAGTAGTATAGAAAAAGATCGAACCGAGTCCATTACCACACTGGCTATCTCACACCACGGTACACGACTAAAGGCCTTTGCATTATACTGTAACACGCCTAAAGTGAATTTCACCGTTAAGCTGCCATAACCGAATGGATAGTTTTTACCTACAACCGTTCTTTATATGTATTATAATACTGTTTAGCAAGTCAGAAGAAACTTTGACATAATGGGAATTCTCATAAGTTATGCTCAAACTTTTTCTTCCATGATCAGGTATACGCACAATGCGTAGCAAGCGCACCCGACTGTCCCCCACAAACTGATGTTCCACGCTATCACTGTAAATGTAGCACTCAGGTCGGTTGTCTAACATACTTTCCAATTTTAGGTGGTATAAGCTAGGGGGCCATTCAAAAATTGTTACGCAGAAGGTGATGGGGGTGTTAGGTCAGGTGTAAGTGTTACATTAAAGTGGGGGGGGGGGTCACCTCAAGTGTTACATAACACCATTACCACAAATACAAAAACTGGGAAATGACAAGATATGTAATTTCAGCAAGTGTTTTGTATATAATATAGCTGAGAGTAACAAATTATTATCATGCATAAAAAAGGGTTTTGAGTAAGTGATGAGCAACAAGTTCTTGGTGAAAGAGAAGTAACAGTTTATTGAAAATAACATTTTATAGGGCAATGTGAGGGGAGGGTGAGTGCTGGTGTTACATTATTTTTAAGGGGTGGTTGGATAGGTGTAACAGTGTTATGGGGGGGGTATAAATTTGTGGAAAAAAGCGTTACAAAATTTTTGAATGGCCCCTAGTCTTATTATCCTGTAGTTCGTGAAAAGTACCTGGTTTCTATTCAACACCTCATATGACTCGCGTTGCATATCGGTAGGCTTATCCAGATTTGTTGGAAAGTTGGCCAGAGTATTGTCGAGGTACGTCCTCATCGAGGCTGAGGGCAGTGTGACGTAGAACTGGTCAGAAGACATGATGTATACTACTGGAGTATCATTATTGCACTAACTTTTATATACGAGTTGGAACTCTCTAGGTAGCCAAGCCATTTCACCAAGTACATTTTTCGTTTCCCCAAACCTTTGCTTCCTTAGATTTTCTCAATTTTAAACGTTTCTTTCCCTAAATTGAATGTAACCTAATCAAGTTCCTCGCCAGAAACCACCAACTTTTTCACCATTTAGGTTCTCAACATAGTACATAACCATCCTCCTTAAAGTTTGATGGATCCGACTTCAAAATTTTCCCGTATCCATCTTTGTTCAAAACCTTTCTTGAACTTTGCCCTGGTCCTGGTCGTGAAATACGTACATTGGCGTTCATAAGTATTCATACAGATAAATATTTCAGTTGTATTTGTATTTTGTACTATGCACAGGATAGTTATGAAGAGATTACCGTCCGTTTGGAAAAATTTAAGATAAAAAAATTAGTTCAACTCCAATATATAAAACAAAGAATTTGAGGAAAATAAAGTTAAAATGCAAAAGTTTTCGTACGTTTATTACAAAATTACTGTATATCTGTCCACTTCAAACTCGAAAATTTTAAGATTTTATCAGAAGTTGGCTGTTTATTGATTAGAGACTGTTGGCCAAGGTTGGCAAAAACCCAGCAAAAACCCAACTACCCAGCAAAAACCAGTGGGTTTTTGCCAACCCTGCTGTTGGCAATTCTGAATTCTAAATTTTTCTCTTTGAATCTTCATGGAAGACGGATGACTGTATAAGCCATTAGTAAACAATGGGGTCCTCGTGGTAAAGAGCTGTCTACAGATTTTAAGAGATCTGTTAATGCTGTACACGAGTCTGGAAAGTTATAGGAAGATAGACCTTCGAATTCTATTCACGACGGTTGCTACAGTTATAAAGAAATAGAAAGGCTTTCGAACAATCAAAACGCGAACTTGCAAGATTTCAGAAGGTACAGCTACACACTGAAAAGTGGCTGCTGCGAATCCACGAGTGACTACACGGTGATATTGCCAAATAGTAGGAATATCTAAGGCCAATGTTCATCCCTTTACTGTACGTCGTACATTAAGAATGGTTTGTATGGGAGGGTTGCACAAAGAAAACCTCTGCTACGAAAAGCGCACAAAAAAGCTCGTTTAAAGTACACCAAGAATCATCAAAATGATGGATTTACATCCTTGAAGAAAGTTCTAGAGACAGACGAGACCAAAATCCAATTATTCGGAACAAACAATGGTATGTTTAGTGAAAATCAAATACTACATTCGAGTTAAAAAACATATTTCCTACGGTTAAACATGATAGTGGTAGTTGGCTTCTTTAGGGATGTTTTAGCGTTTCTGGTTCAGAAAAGCTTGTTATCAATGGAATCTTTGGATTCGAAGAAATATAGGGAAATAGAAGAAAACTAGCAAAAGGTCGGCGCTACGCGCCGATTTTGCTAGATCTGCGGTGCTTCGGCTGAATTGTGGGCCTACGGCGTATTTTATTTTGAACATCAGTAGCCCTTTATCATTCCTATTCCTCTCACCTTGGGCCTCAGTAATTGGGGTGCCTGCGGCCTTCCAGTTACTGGCAAACCAATTATTCATTCAATAAAACTACAGAAAAGAACGCAGCCATGAAAATCGAAAGCTTCACAAATCTTAATACAATGAGCTCGGATTTGAAGCCTAGGATTTTCATGACTGCGTTCATTTCTATAGTTTTATTGACCAAATAACTGAACCGACAGTAATTGGGGGCCTGCGGCCCGCCAAATCATAGTTTTCATTGTTTCGAGTGCATCAATAATATTGTTATAGTGTTCCATTAGTTGTGATAAGCATGATCTTCCTGACCGGAATCGATGTTGGTTATCATTTTTTTTTCTGAGTCCCCATTAACCCCACCCCCTCCCCCATTACCCCACCCCTCTCCCCCATTTACCCCACCAATTTTTTTTCTGAGTTTCCCCATTAACCCCACCCCCTCCCCCATTACCCCACCCCTCCCACATTTACCCCCACCCTTCCCCCATTACCCCACCCCTCCCACATTTACCCCCACCCTTCCCCCATTACCCCCAAAGGGGGAAGGGGCTGGCACCTTGCAAAGGATTTACTTTAATTTTTTTTTGGTTACATATATATATATCGCATCTATTTTTCTGAGTTTCCCCATTAACCCCACTCCCTCCCCCATTACCCCCCCTCCCCCATTTTGTGCCAAAATTATGATTAAAAATAAAGAAATGGGAAGAACTGTACCCCTAAAAGAGGGGGGGGCAGGATTTATGTTCGGGAATTTTTTTTTAGCATGGGCACTGCACAATAAAAAGACGCATCGAATGGTGAAAACCGCATTGTTCTACACCAATTGTAGCGACCTGTAGGTGTGCGCAAAAAAACTTACATATATATATATATATATATAATTATATATATAAGGCTTCATTTCTGAAATAGTATATTAGATATATTACCTTCGGTTCGGGAGTTGCGAATGGGTCGCAACTGAGAACTGCAACAAGAAAATGACCCAAAACATAAGAGCACATGAAATGGCTTCAACAAAAGAATTTTAAGCTTCTCAAGTGGCTCAGTCAAAGCCCGTATCTCGATTTAATCGAGAATTTATGGTTTGATTTGAAAAAAACTTCAAGAGAAACCCTTCGAATTTGAATGAATTACAATTTTCTTAAGAATGGGCTAAAATTTCTACCAAAATGTCGAAACCTCGAATAAAAAAAAAAAATACCCAAAACGAAATCAATGAAGTCATTCAAACAAAAGGGGGACAGAAAGTATTAAATAATTTTGCAAGTAAATGTACGAAAACTTTTGCATTTTAACTTTTTTATTTTCCATAATGATGGGCGGGAGGCACGGGTGATGTTGGCTCTTGGTTTTGAGCCTAATGATGAGGATAGCAATCTGTTTTGGGTAATTATACCATTCAGACGCCTGATTGAGAAAGATACTGACCACATCCTCTCAACACGTATTGAGAAATCGATGCAGTGTGGGTCAAAATTCAACCTGGCAAATTTCATGATTGATATTAACCACGTGTTCCATGTTGAGGGCCATGACGCTACACCGTACGCCTTATTTCACGATATTTACAGAAAACACAGAAACAGCGGTAGTGGTTGCAGATTTATAGTTATAATTTTAGCGCATATGATTGGTGTTCTTAACATAGTAGCCAGAAACATTTGGTTAGGTGCGGTTACAGGCCACGCATGTAAACGTGCTAGATATTGTGGGCTTAATTTTTAGTGTAATATGGGTCCTGAAGAGCTGGTGAAGGTGGAACAGCAGAGGAGGGTATGGATAGCTGTTTGGTTTGGACGAGCATGGTACGACAACGTATGTTTTTAAGTGTGTAACGGATGAACAACACATTTCCTTATTTTAGGCTTGGTAGGAGGCACCTACCTTCCTATTAGACATATTTGACCGCTTTACGTCAACTATGATCAAAGCCGGAAGTATGGACGTCATCACTTGTGTAAGGGGCGCCTCGAGTTCATGATTTGCTAAGCCATTATAAGGAATGTCATATGGTATACGTTCACTGTAAAAGTCCTAGTTGCGTAATCAGAGTGGTAGAAGCCGAGAAGAGAGATTGTAGTCGTAGACATGTTTTTCAACAATAAGGAATGCTTTAATCTTCGTAAGTTGAATGGTGCGTGTAGAAAGTTAAAGATTCATGAATATGGAATGTTTTATACCATGAAATTTATTGTCCTAGGACGACAATTGTCGTAACCTAAGACAACTATGACAATCACCCGTGAAGTTGCTTGTGGATAATATATTCAGGCTAGCCGATCAGTTAAAAAATTGACCGTGTATGTTCAAGCGCATAACGCCGCAAAATTTGATAGTTTCTTAATAAGGAACTGCTTGAACATGAGAACTCGGCAATATTCACGAGTGACCCCTTGAAAAGAGCTCATACAAATGCAGATAAAGGATAATGTTCAGTTCAAAGACATTGTTATTCACGCCATGTAAACTAGCTAAGCTAGCCAAGGTGATGGGGTGGATGCCGAGGTTTCAAAAAGATTTCCTTACACTTTCCTCACTCGTGACATTTCAAACTACATTGGACTACCACTACCCAAACATTACTTCAATTATGACAATACGAGTGCAAACGAACGAGATGATTTTGATCGTTATTACAACAGCTTCATTGAAGAAAATCCATACAACATAGCGAATGAGGGTGACGTTATTGTGTGAACGATGTTCGTGTACTTAGAGTATGCTTCCAAACTTTTAAAAATATATATATTACCCGGTTCAATTGCGATCCACTACAGGCTACAACCATAATTGCATCACTTTGCTTCACGGTATTCAGGAAGAACTTCATGCAAAAAGATACACTCGCCATCATCCTACGAAACAACTCGCGCAGTTACGGGTATAAAACCCTTTACTAGCTCACACACACACAAGAGATAGGTGTACACACGAAGCCCGCACAACACGAAGTGGCCATCAAGATCAATGGTCGTATTTTCTAGGCTGACGGGTTGAGTTTGGACCTATGCACCGGTAAAAAGACAGTTTACTCCTACTACAGATGTCGCTGGCACGGATGCCCACATCCTGAGTGTGGTATCACAGTTGACTGTGATCTCCCGCCGATAGTCTGGCATAGGCCCGTACTCGAGATCAGTTTATAAGTTCTCAGTTCACTCACAGGATATTGTTGGAACACGAGTATGATGAGTGGTTGGAGACCAACGAGCAATACCGTTAGGAAATAATGGTTATCAAACGTTCAATGGTGGGGGTCTATCTCAAGTGTGGAACAGTTTGGAGGGCGTACAAACACTCCACACTATACTTTCCACTTTACGGAGGGTGTAAAGATTCACTACTTTGAATTTTGCTCGTTATATCCCTATGTGCTGAAAAATAACCTATACACCGTAGGTGTCCCTGAAAAGCTCGTGGGTCCTGCTCTACCCACCATCGAAGAATTCTCAAGCAATTTAAAAGAACTATTTTAGTCTATCATTCGTTGATGTACTTTCCCCTCGTGATTTATAGATGCCCCTCTTACCGAGTGTTATAGATCACAAGCTTATGTTTCCCTTGTGCGTAAGTATGCAGAGCAGAACAATGGAGTGTGCAATCATACAATCAGTCGGAGGAAGTTCCGTGGCGTTTTAACAAGTCCTAAGATGGACCTATCCGCTCGTCACGGTTACAGAATATTAAAGATTTACAAGGTGTGGAGGTTCCAGAAACTCGATAACCTTTTCATTCCTTAACACCTTCCTGAATGTAAAGTTGAACTGTCAGGGTATCCATGAGGTGTTGAGACCGAGGACGAAAAAATGGCCTATATTCAGCGTTACCGTGACTGTGAGGCAGTACCAGTTGAGCAGGAGCATACTGCACGAAACCCTGGCAAGTGCATTACTTCAAAACTTTGTCTAAACAGTCTTTGGGTAAAGTTTGCACAAAACACTGACAAAGTGAACGTGCATTTAGCTGTTTTGACGGAGTATGGGATTATGACAAAGCTGACGATAAAGAGGTTCTTGAAATTGTACACGTAGGTAATATCTGCAATACATAATACGTTACAATAGGACAGAGTTGGCCTCAGACACATCCCCCCTCAAACATCCCTGTGGCTAGTTTTACAACGGCATATAGTCACATCAAGATTTGGGGCCCAATGCATTCTCTAGGTCGACAGGTCATGTACGCCAATACCGACAGTGTGGTGTTTACGGCGAAGGTGAAGATATGCTTCTGAGAGGCGAATTCCTTGGTGAACTCACTGAGGAGATCAAGGACGAGTATGAGGCCAAAAAAGTTTCGCAATACGTGTATGAAAGACCTATGTTTGATTCAGGTTTCTAAACCCACCCCAACCCCTACCAAGTCTTACCAGAAGGTTAAACCAGGAAAGAAACGCGAAATGTCGTGTCAATGGAGTGAGCGTTTTAGATACCACACTAAGGTATTCACTAGATATTACTGTATCGAGGAAATGAGCCTCTAGTAACAAATTAATAGGTCTAGATTAAATAGGTTGAAAAGAGTATGAGGGACTTGCCTTCAGTTTAAAACGTATTCTTAAGTTATATAATCAGAAGTCTTCTTCCAAATAAATTGGGTTGAAAGTCTTCTTATGCAAGTTATTCTTCTTTAAGTCAAAGGGGCCCCTTAAAGGTTGACTCTTTGTTCTTGTTTAGTCTTCTATATTTGCACAAACTAATATAAAAGGACTTCTTGTATTGTAGTGTAGCGAAGCTAATCTTGACGTTTTGCTGTCTCAAACACAATTGACTCAGATGTGCTGTAGGTTTTTTTTTTAGTTGGTAGGAGCGTTTTATATCTCCCAAGCCAACCTTTTCAAAAAGGGGTCAAATGTTGTAGGGCTGGTTGGGTTATCCAAGAAGGGTTGCTGTCCCTTTTATTACACTTTTCAACCAACAGTCCTATTAAGTAGGTTTATAATTGCCAATTTAGCATCAATGTTAAATGAATTGAATAATTATATTTACACAATCAATCCATTGACAATTAACACTCCATGTTTATCCCAGATCCCACCCAATATTCTATAAATTTCACAACGTATGAGGATCGGGGAAGATTTCAAGTACATCGTGAAGATGAAGGGTATCACTTTAAACCCAGCAAACCACCAAATCATCAACTTCACCTCTCAAAGATCTGATGAATTTAGAACCTGGAGATGACGATTCTGGGTCTCCTCCCCTGGTTGTGGGAACGCATAACTTCCGTGCTCAGAAACTAGGTGTAAAGGAGCTTAGAGGGAAAAGTGTCGTAATACTTACAGGAAACGTTACCAATTACCTGGGACCTACGACACTGTGGCCTTTGGTTTCCGTCGGGTGCTTAGTCGGTGTACATATTTTGACTTAATTTATTGATATCCTTTTAAATTTCTTTACTACTTATTATTTTATAAATATTTTAAAGTTTTGACTCGTTTACTTGTATTTATTTTATATTTTTATAACTCGTGTACTTTAAATAAATTATTTCGCATTTCAGGCTGTGTATCAATTTCTTTTAACCTGTGTGTATCAATTTCTTTTAACCTGTGTGTGTGTGTAACTCCCGTCTGGACATGATGTAGTCTCCGCCCAGTGTATGGATTGGCGTACGAATAGCTGTGCTTAATTTAGATTCCCTGTCTGGTCATGCTGTATAGTCTTCCCCCCACAAACCGGTGTCATCATCATTTGCTGTTTAACCTAGTTAGTCGTTCGCAAATACTACTGTCGTGGACATGTACTCAGCTGCTGAAGTTTTACTTCTAAATTTGATCATAATTATCTCCGTGTGTGCTTATATTCCACTCCAAAATTTAACTTTTAAACAACGATGGCAGCCTCTGATATTGCTTGCAACTTTTGTAAAGTGGTACTCTGTAAAACCTGAAGATGTAGTGAATACTCTACGTTCATACTTTCACGCATCTTTTGAAGTTTTTAAATCGACCTTAATTCACGCGAGGACGACGATCAGGATACTCAAGTGCTTTATGGTTATTCTAACGAGAGCATCACAGCGGTTTGTAATGCTACAGACGTCTTGGAGTATGTATCGAATTTAAGCTGTGTTAAAGAATATAGCCATAGTGAAGTGAAAGTTTAGACGATCAGTGAAAAAGAACAGACTGGATTACGAAACTCGTTGACAGGAACAAATCTTATTACGCCATGTTATACCTCACCGATTACACTCACGCAACAAAAAACGTCAACCTAGTGATCATGGATAAAATAAAATATTTTTACCACTACATCAGCGTTTACCATGATGAGGTGACTAGTGAGGTCACCTTTTTAATAGAATTTGGTGATGCATACCTTTTATCTCAGAGTGGAACAGTATGGACATATATATATTTTTAATAGAACCCCTCAATGTTAAATGAATTACTATCGAATTAACGTGTTAAGTAGTTTTATGTACACTCTTTTCCCCGCCCGAAACTATTTTCATGTTGGCGCATATCCTTACATGTTTTGTCCAGCGCGTCCTAATCGCTGAGCCAACAACAGGTGGCGCCTCAATCCTAAAACGTACGACTCGCTAGCAGGTCAGCGTCAGGAACTGAAACAAGCAGTCCGCCTCACACCAGCATCTGAGCTTGGATCGCCGTAACGTGCTATCGAAGCCTCCCCGCAGCAGTACCAATAAGAAACACCTGCACTTACAGTAACAAAGATGGAGCTGTTTCTAAGCAGTATCCTTAGCGCTCAATACGCCGACTTTTTCCAAATCAGTGTTTAAACGTAGCAATGGCGCAATTAATTGTGATCGAGACAAATTATAAGCGTACAGACTCCGCCAAACATAATATTATTTGTGTTGATGAGATGTAAAACAATCTTTGTTTGTCGAGAAGTGGTCGGTTGAGAATTATGAAGTACTAGCTTCCGCGAGTGCAACAAGAGTAACGATTAGTGATACCCCCTCCTACTGTATTATTTGCATGTTAACAGTGAGTCGCGTTGAAACACGAGTGATGTGGGAAACTAATCTAAAAAACTTTGGGAAAAACAATGTTAATAACAGACTAGTATCTCCTCTCTTACGATTCATCATCGATAGACTATTTGAAATAACTGCCTTCCTCAACTTGAAACCTTTATTAAATGCACGACGTTAATGATATGCGTTATTTTGACACCGTAACCGAGCATGCCTATACATTTTTAATTGAAGATTTTATGAAGTGTAGAGATGAACAAGGCGAAAACGGATTGGAGTTTAGAGAATATTTAGAAGACACTTCCCCAAAGAACTATCACTCGCTTTGGGATCCTGGTCTGGAGAGTTACAAACCCTCCCTCGCTTTCACCGTTCATCCGCAGGAACTCTTTCTTTATGTATGTTCTAACTGTCGTTACGATTTAGAGGATTTCTTTACACATCGTTACGAGTTCTGAACAGTTTTCAAATAAGAAAACTGGTGAAAAGAGCATAAACGCTCATTTAGAACGTGTTGTGTATACATTAACTTTTCATGATAATATTGTAGTATCCGACCATGTACTCGAGCAAGCTTTTGAATCTATGTTCAAAGATTAAAAATTATGAAAATGTTATGCCGATTATAAAGTAGGAACAAAAGTAATTCCAAATTATCTTAAGGCTCTGTATATCGATTACAAAAAGCCTTATACATTAAAGGGGCATTATTTCTAAAAAGAATTGGATGTATTATACAAAGCAATGAGAATATAACTATTTTCCCGTGTATGAAGTTTATTAATAAAAAAAATCTCTTGACATGTCCATAAATATTGTATACAGACGTGTTTCTATTTAATCCTCACTCATTTTTAAAGACTGAGGTCGGGGTTGAACTTCCGTTAATGTAATATCACTGTCTGAGACAGATTTGTCGTGGAATCTATACTCTACATTCATAGTAGAAGTGGGTCAGCGTGCTGATTTTAAGCATCATATGACCACCTTTTAAAATTGCGGCCGCTAATGTCATCATCGCAGAATCCTCTTACTGACCTTCACACATCTATCTAATAATTCCGTAACACTGTACTATAGATTTTAATACAATACAGCGTTTGTCATAACGCTGTTAAAAAAAAGGGAGTTTACTTCAGTTTGTGTCCGCGCGTGAGATTACATTTTGACAGTTATTTGGGGGCAAAGTGCGACCCGTCTCCATTCCGCTTCCGGTTTTGTGAATACGCCCTATACATTTATGTATCTACGCTAACACTCACTTGAAATAACTTGATGATATTAGGGTGGTCGAGCGCCTTCAGGATTTTTACCTCTCGATGAACCTTTTGCAAATTGGAGGAATCCAGCTGGGATTTGTCTATAATTTTAATAGCCACCTGTTGGAGATAGAAGAAATACCACTTAAATTTTGCAAACCTACAATCTTAAGACTAAGAAGCAAAAATTTATAGAACAGAATGTGGGGCTCGTAATAGGAGGGGCTAGAAGATCGATATTTTTTGAGTGACACGAATATCGGGGAAAGTCTCTTGCGTGCCTTCGCTTCTGTCGACCCAGCATAGGGATAAAGAGGGTAAAGTTCACTGGGGTTCGGGAGTGGCCAGTTAAGAAAATGTTTTATATCTTTTTTGTAGCTTTTTATCAATGCTGTGCCTATTAATTATGATCTGAGCTGCATGTAATGCAATTATTTAAATAAAATATGAAAAAATATGCATAAATAACCCGTCTGAAACCTGGAGGCAGGAGTTAGAGACAAGGGGACCCAGCATTTGATTTTGTACGGGGCCCAAGAAAGTGACGCCTGGGCCCTGTCCAGCACCAAGTATGGGTTTGGGGATGTAAACAAAAGTATGAAGGGGTGGCCAAGTTTTTTCTAAATCGTAAGTGATTGGCTAAGAAGTTTGGTCTTCCGATAACGTACATAATCAACAGTTAAAGAGTTGGTAATCAGTCTTTTCAACTGTACTTCTTTACCCAGCAAACAAAATCAAGACCCACTCGGATAATGGAAAGAGCATTATAATCTATTATCGGAGAAAATATGAGGCCTGTAAGAGTATTTTAGTATTTTCTAGTCTCTCTCTCTCATTTTATATATATATATATATATATATATATATATATATATATATATATATATACACACACACGAGTATATAACCTATTTCTTTGTGTCATTAATTTTATACGTAATCCTATTTCTTGTTTCTAAATATCAATTAAAAATATAAATAAAATCAATATTGGTGACGAGTTAAAATGATATAATTGACAATGTGACGGGGATGAGGATGCATGTCCAATTTGGTCTTTCACTAAAAGGATTTACTGAAGGCACGAATACACGAAATAAACCAAACAAATCAATGTGGGAAACATTATCACTAAATAATAACTAATAATAATATAGAAAAGACACGTAATGTTTACAATAAGAAATAAATGATAATGGTATATAAATGTATAGAAGGTATTGAAATGAAGTTAAGTCAATGTAGAGAAGTAGTCTGGTATAACTATAGACACCACCACACATGGTCAAAGCCCTAAAAAGTGGCCATTAAGAGCGGTAATGATATAGCCAACAATATTTCATAGGTCCTGAATCGTACGTGAGGGGGAAACATCAAATTACACGCGATATATCATTTGTAATCACTTCGCGTAAAGATGAAGTGGGGAGGTAGCCCTAAAACATTCTATTAACATTTGGTCCCGTTAACATACTGCAGCGTCGTTCTACATTTTCGGAAAAATGTTCACCTACATACCTAAAAACTTCTGAAAACTATTAAAAAAATACTAATTTTTAATGACCTAGTTTTAATTTTGAAATTTTATTACTGGAACGAAAAATAAAAAATATCCAAAGAAAATCAGTGTATTCGTAATTAGTATTTTTTTTTAAAGGTGTTTCTTAGCGAACTTCTTTCCCGAACTCTACATTAGAAATACTCGTACTTAAGTAAACTTAAGAACATATTTATGTAAAACACACCAATAAGTATAAAAACCAAACCTTACAATGCTTAATTCCGCGGTCAATGTTAAATAATAAAATAGGCATATAGGCTCGTATTTTATACGAGGGGCGGTCAGAAAATAAGTTTACACGGCGCATAATTTCGTAACTAAAGGACCTACATTGATTATTATTTATGTTTGTATCAGGTGAATTCTTTAATCATTGCTGGCAACACTGCAGCGCGTCGATTCGGCTGCCATCTACCGTACATTGGTTATACGAGTCGTTTGAACATGGCAGCTCGACTGGAACAGTGCCCTGTCATTTCTGCAACGATATTCCGAGTCTGTCAGTGGTCAAAAATTTCTCGAGCGCATTGTTCACATTGTCACAGGAGACGAGACATGGGTTCATCACTGTACTCCGGAAACAAAATGTGCCAGCATAGAATGGAAACACCCTGGGTCCCCGCGACCGAAGTAGTTCAAGATTGTGAAGTCCGCTGGCAAAGTGATGGTTACCGTGTTTTGGGACCACAGAGGCGTTTTGCTCGCAGACTTCATGCAAAAAGGCAACAATCAATGTAGCTACATATTGTTCAATACTGGAACGTTTACGAGCGACCATTAAACGCAAACGTCCTGGACTGCTCCGTAGGGGCAGGCACTGTTCCAGTCGAGCCGCTATTTTCAACTGACTCAACCAATGTTAGATGGCAGCCAATTCGACGTACAGTGTTGCCAACAATGATTAATGAATTCACCTGATACAAAACAATCAATGTAAGTCCTTTAGTTACGAAATTATACGCCGTGTAAACTTATTTTCTGACTGCCCCTCGTGTATATATATATATATATATATATATATATATATATATATATATATATAAATGTGTGTGTGTGTGTGTGTGTGTGGACTGACCGGAAATTCCTTTCCTCACGTCCGCAAACATCCAGGAATTATCAGAAACCGAAAAACACACGTGATTTTCAAGGAGAGAGAAACAAAAGGATGTGTGTCTTCTCCCAAAAGGTCCGCGAAAAGTTAGCGCCTTCCGAGCCTATATAAGCCATAGTTCACTAAATTCGCCCTCACTTTGCTCGTTACTCCTCTTTCACATAGCGCCGTTCAACCTCAGCCGGTCTCAGTCCTCAAGCAACACCTCAACAATACACGAAGCGAACCAACACTTGAGGCGACCTACAATTTCATCCCGTCGAAGCAACACCACTCTACCGGCGTCATCCTTCTGGCCCTGGCTTCACTCATCCTTCACCACAATTCGATCGGCGCCCGTTCAACAAGTATCTCAACAGGCCCTCAGTACATCCTCCTGCCGGCAGACCAACACGTCTTCAGAGTTGTCTACGGCGAAACGCAATACGGTCAAACTTCACGTAGGCCCTCGTCAGTGTTCAGTTATACACGTCGAAACGCAGGACGTAAACCTTCACGTAGGTTTCTTCAGTCTCCAGAGTTATCCACGTCGAAATCGCAGGTCGGTAAGCCTCTTCTCAGCCCTCACTCGGCCTACAGTGTTTTGTTACGTCGTGCTAGACTATCCAGGATTCAAAGCTGAAAAGTCCACAAACTCAGCCTAATCGCGTAGGCCCTAACCTAAAAAGTGTCTTCAATACCGTTCAAACTAACTCTCCCGTTAAGACCGCAGTAGGCCTATTCAAGTTTTGTACCACCTTCTTGTGTTCATTCATACAACTTACTTATTTCGCATCCGATTGTTTATGTGCTCTTTTATGCATCTCATTTTTACCGACCTAATCCATTTACTGTACCATACCGTATTTTCATTATTTCAATTATTATTGGCTTAATTACTTATTCCGCGTTCACCTCTGCATATCTTTTTAGTCTACCTGAATTAGTATATTTACTTAACAATTACATTGTATAACCATTTCTTATTGCTATTAATCAGTCATCTTTAACATAGCATAAATACCGTTATAGAATTGTTTTGTTAATCACTGTGAACAAATAATTGATTTATTTTCCTAATTAAACACAAAACAATTTCTCTCTCCTTATTAAATAGTTTTTTGGGCTGTAGGCCCAAGCTAGTGACCCCTAATTATTCATTTCAATTTAATTCATAAATTATAATGAGCCTATTTTCTTGGCACACTATTATATATATATATATATATATATATATATATATATATATATATATATATATATATATATATATATATATAATCACACCAATAGGTCTTTACAGCCTGAACACAGGTCCTATAGAAAGGAGAACGCAGAACTAATTTATGCAAATATGTGGCATTAATAACATTTAGAAGCGTCGTTCTGCTGCTAAGAATGCATAATACAATATTTTCTCCGTCCAATTCAAATACCAGACACCTTCGACACTTATAATAGCGACGTTGGGTCTATTTAGTTTTAGTAGGTAGATGGGTGACCATCCGCTTCGTTCAGACGATGTACCCTTGGATGGCTCGAATCCCACGTAAAGCTGTAAAGCTTCGCCGTTACGAAGAGGTTAAACAATCTCCAAGGTTGTTATTATTATTATTATTATTATTATGGGCACCTATACCCGGATTCTTAGTACAGTGAAAAAGTAAACCTGCGTCCCTCATTATAGTTTCAGAGGGTAAACATCGCAAGGCAGACACTGAAAATCATTCACGGGCAATCTACACGAATGCCGAACAATGCAAAAAAAAAAGCTGCAATCACGAGCACTTCCGCTCTTCACGAAATTTACTTTTAATTCTACCCTTGAACGTTGGAAATGGGTCAAACTCTGATCTTCATTCCAATCCCGACAAAATGTAAATTGAATCAGATTTTACATTTCAATTTTTATTACGGATTTTTCATTACAGTTCCTTAATTGTAAATATTTTTTAAAACATCCTTTTTCAGTAAATTAATTTTTTACCGACATTATTTTGCGACAAATACCAAGTTTTTAGTTTCCAATATAGAAAAATTATCTCTGTAGCTGCTTTGGGAGAGAGGGGAAGGGGGGAAGGGGAGTCGGAAGCCGTGTGTATAGCTTCTTTAAGCTTTCTTTAATGAAGTTCCTAAGTTACAGATACCAAACTCAGAATGTTTCTACCTTCAATCGTCTTTAGGAAATACACTTTTTCAAAACTTTGTTTACTTTTTCTACGCGTTTGGCTGCGGAGGGACGTACGCTAATATTAATGGTCATTATATAGGATAGGCCTATTTGGCTAATGTTTAACTCGCGTACTGTAGAACTACAGACTAACAAATACCTTAAAATCCCCTCTAGGTTAGCTCGAGGAAACGTAAATTTGGTGAGAAAAAGATGGCAAAGAAAAGTGGCTCGGAATGGAATCGTTTAAACTGGAAATTTTAGAAAAGTAAAATTTTAGTTTTATGGCGATGTAAATTTTAATTCCAACTATATACTGTATATAACTCTCCAATTCGATTCAGATTCCATCCAGAGAGATACGCTTTCGATTTCGAGTCCTATTCCAATCAAGTTTTTTTTTTCCAAATTCTAAAATAGGATAACTATAGCGATTTAGGACCATATTCCTTACAACAGTTCAGCATCAAAAGCTAAATTCATTTTCATAAATATTAATAATAAATTTATCATCATCATCGATTACAAAACCATCATCATGGCTCGGCCAAGTAATTCCGAGAGCAAGTTCTAACTCACATACAGAGGCGCTCATAATAAGTATTCGTACAGAGAAATATTTCGGTTATATTCGTAGTTATCTTTTGTACCGTGCATAGAATAGTTATGAAAAAGTTTACCGTTCATTTGGAAAACTTTAACAAATAAAAAAATTAGTTAACTTCAATATATAATGAGAAACATCAAAGAATTTGAACAAAATAAAAAGTTAAAATGCAAAAGTTTTCGTACATTTGCTTACAAAACTACTTAATACTTTGTGTCCCCACCTTTCGTTTGAATGATTTCAGTGATTCGTTTTGGGTATTTTTCTACAAGGTTTCAACATCTCTCGGTAGAAATTTTAGCCCATTCTTCTAAAGAAAACCGTTTTAATTCATGTCTCTTGCGGACAGTTTTTTTTTCAAATCAAACCATAAATTTTCGATTAAATTGAGATCTGGGCTTTGACTGGGACACTTGAGAAGCTTGAAATTCTTTTGTTGAAGCCATTTCTCAGTGCTCTACTTCTATGTTTTGAATCATTACCTTCTTGCAGTATCCAACCGTGACCCATTCGCAACTCCCGAACTGAAAGCAATACATTTTCTTCGAATTCAAGATTCCATTGATGACAAGCAGCTTTCCTGGACCAGAAACACTAAAACATCTACAAAGAAGCAAACTACCACCACCATGTTTAACCGTAGGATGTATTTTAACTCGAATGCAGTATTTGATTCTCACCAAACATCCCGTTGCTCGTTATTTCCAAACACTTCAATTTGGTCTCATCTGTTCATAGAACTTCCTTCCAGAATGCAAATCCATCATTTTGATGATCTTTGGCGTACTTTAAACGAGCTTCTATTTGCGCTTTTCTTCATGCAACTCTTCCATGCAGATGTTCTTTCTCAATGTACGACGTACAGTAGAAGGATGGACATCGATCTTAGATAGTCTTACTATTTGGCAAATATCACCCGCAGTCACTAGATTCGCAACAGCCACTTTCGATCTATTATATATGAGGGGTCGCGCGTCTTACGGTACCTAAGCGCCACCACAGGCGAAAACATGTTTTTGATAGATATCACTATTTTCACCCTTCCTCTATCGCGTGGTTTGGTTTATAACGACCTTACGACACTAGAAGTATGGTTGAAAACCTTATGAAGCGAACTACTTTTTTCACCTCTATCGCCAGCCAAAGTTCACCCAAAGTTCGGCATAAGAAAATAATTTTTTTTTTTTAAATATATATAAAAAATATGAAAATCTATTCCAAAGATTCATCAACATCTTCATTAGCATACTTAGAACTCTAATTTAGCAAAAAATGAACGTTCTAGCTCAATTAATAACAGAGATACTATTGCGAGAATATTGCTGAACTTTGGAGGCGATTTCTGGCAAATTTTAATTTTGGCGCTTAGGTACCTTAAGACGCGGAACCCCTCATACATAATCACACACCTTCGTAGAGTTTTGATTGTTCGGAAGCCTTTCCATTTCTTCATAACTGCAGCAATCGTCATAAATAGAATTCAAAGTTCTCCTATCTCCCTATAACATTTTCCAGACTCGTGTGCAGCAATAACAGATCTCTTAAGATCTGTAGACAGCTCTTTACCACGACGCAGTGGCGGTCCTAGCTTACATGACGCCCTGGGCGAACCTCACCTTCAGCGCCCCCCCCCCTGTTCGCCAACACACACACATTCGAATCCCCCCAAAATAAAGGACAGACATAACTCTTTCACAAAATAACTTTTTATTGGACTAATTGTTGGAACTTCAGAACCAAAACAAAGACTCAAATTTCTGAATTTTACAAATCCTTCATCACGTAAATAGAATAACTCACTTAAGAGAATGTAATTATGATACTATGAACAGGAAAAATACAAATTAAATTGCACAACTGCCATAAATAAACTAGAGAATCAAATTTCTAAATTGTACAAATGCTCTATCACATAAATAGAATAAGACACTTAAGAGAGGGTAATTATTATGCTACACTTTGAACAAGAAACAAAATAAATTGCACCACAGCACAACTGCCATCTAAAGCCTGACTCTTCTTACCTTCCTTGATGCAAAGTCATGAATTAAATCATCATATGAAATCTGCTCAGCAATTGTATGATTTATACTGATGATGGCCAGACCGGTAAGGCGTTCCTGTGACATAGTTGACCTCAGGTAGGATTTGATGAGCTTCAGCTTTGAAAAGCTCCTCTCTGCTTCAGCAACAGTGACTGGAAGAGTAAGACCAATTCTGAGAGCAGTCCACAAATTTGGATATATTTCAGAGAGCTCCCTTTCATGGATAAATGTCAGCAGTTCAAGCAAGGATATGGTCTTTGATGGCAAGTCAGGCAAGTTCTTCAGCTCCTGTGCAAGCTCTCTGCCATCCAAGTCAGATTGTCCCTTAAAGTGTAGTGTAGTACTAAGGTTCACACATTGTTCTGTCAGCTCCTCAAATGTGAGATTTTGGAAATGTGTCAGCACTCCAAACTTCTCTCCCACAATTTCCAACGTGGAAAATCTTTCCTGAATGGCTGATGTTGCAGCATCAACCACTGCATTGAAAATGTCACCTCCAGCTTCTTCAAAGCATCAATCAAGGGCTCATCAGATGCTTCATAGAAGTGCCGCTTTGTGGACCTCAGCCGTTTTTGTTTTAACACAGCCTCCACATTCATTTGTTCACAGATATCTGTGGCTGCCATTTGTGCAGCCACAAAACCTGTTGCCCTGTAATTGCGGAGACCTCTCTCTGTTTTTTTAGGAGATTTACTGCAACATCAACGTGCATGCTAGGAGACTGCATCTGCTTGCTCACATGCTGAATTTGGCACAACAGGTCATGCCACACCACTGAACAAATGGCGAAGCGGTATGACCCAACCTCCTCTGACAGAGATTGAGCCTCGACCTTTATTACAGAGTCTTTGGTGTGGTCCCTCACCTCGATCAGTGCATCTCTCACTGCAGCTGCCTGATATCTCAGGGGCTCCACACTCTTGATCTTGCTTTCCCACCTTGTATCAGACCACATCTTCAATGTGATGTTCACATGTTTTTCAAAATGGCCCATCGTTGTGTGGAGGCTGAAAACAAGTTGTAAAGCTTCTGCAAGATGCCAAAGTAACTTGTGGCATCAATAGATCCCTTAGCAGCATCGGCCACAAGCAAATTCAGAGAATGAGCCCCACATGGAACAAACGAGCTCTGGGATTAATTTCTAGGAGCCTGGATTGAACACCCTTGTTTTTTCCCCTCATGTTGGCCCCGTTGTCGTATGATTGTCCTCTACAGTCCATGAAAGGAACTTTTAGCTCCTCCAGTCTCTTCAGAATCAGAGATGCCAAATGTTGACCAGTGGACTCCTCTGCCTCCAAAAAACCCATGAAATGTTCCTTATATGGGGCTTCCCCTCCAGTGACACAACCCGAATCACAACTGACAACTGTTCAGTGTGGCTGATATCTGGAGTGCAATCTAGAATTATTGAAAAAAACTTTGATTGTTTGATGTCGCTCACCATTGCTGAAATGGTCTTGCTGCTCGACAAATCAGAGTTCGTTTTGTATGTGGTGGCCGAGTAGCTGGTGTGACTGGAGGTCCCTTTTGGACACGGTTAATGTGCTCTTGCATTATAGGATCAAATTGTGCCATCAGTTCAACTTCTTTCAGAAAATTGCCATTTGATGGTGAGAACAATTTTCTGTATGTCCCCTTAGTGCCAAATTCCTAACTGCCAGAGAATGCACAATAGCAGTGAGACGTGTCAGCACCGCTCTCCATCTCAACTTCTCAGCCTCCAGAAGTGCCATCTCCTGCTTGTCAATGGTCTCCCCTTTCTCATCCTCACTGCCAGTTCTTTCCAGATTTTCATAGAATTTAGGTGTTCTGAACTGTTGTCATGTGATGTGAGCAATGAGCTTGCATGCTTCCAGTCCGAGAGTCCCAAACTTGTTAAATTTATTTTCCTCTTGGAAAATAATGTACAACAGAAACAGAAAAGGCTGTTGTTTTTTAAGGAATAGACCAACCAACTTCTGGTTATATTTTCGCCACTAACCAATGACTTCCTGAAGTATTGATGGTGGAAACTTCTTCCGTCACTGTCATTTCTAGGGAATACAAAGTCAGATGGTACTTGACTTGGTCCCCTGGAAACCAGTTGTGTCCGAATTCTCTCAGTCAGAACTGAAGGCCAGTTAGCAGGGTCGGTGGACAGAGACTCATCCTCAGGAGGCGATTCTGCTCCAGGCATTTCTAATAGAAAGAACAAGAGCATTACTCATTAGTATACACACCTAAGTTAGATAACACATTATTCACAGCACTTTGTTATGGTGGTGGTGTTATGGAATTATGGTGGTGAAACACCACACATACCCAGTAACCCAGACCCAGTGATAATAACATTATAATTTATAACTGTTTGCAAAATGCTTTGCAGGGATGCACACACATACACATACACACACACGCACACACAAACTCACCTGAAGAGTCCTGCCGGGGAGAAGTAGAAGCAAATGGGTCTTCATCCTCAGGATCAGACTGCATTTGTGGAGACATATGTGAGGCTGAGGAGGTAGATGGCTCCTCAGCCTCAATAATGGCAGAAGTAGACGGCTTCTCATCCTGGCTAGTGGCAGAGGGTGTTCCAAAATATTTCAAAAGTGCCCCTGCAAATAGTAAAATAGAACATAACAGACCAATGCATGAATAGGCTAGTACAATTAATTTAACATGTTATTAAGCACAATTTATTAAACTTTTAGAATAGGAAACAAATGAATAATACAACCTCCTTGGTTAATGGCTAATTATATACATAATAGTACACTTCAAATGACTCAGAAAGCTATCACAAAATAGCAGTGCAATATACGTAGCAGTGAAGAGTAGATGACATAGCTCTATACCTTTATCTTTTGCTCGTTTCTCCTCTTCTTCTTTCCTCTTTTTTCTAAACTGAGCACCTGATAGCTTTGACCTCTTCTTATCCATTTGCGGTTATTTGACAGACCTTAGTGGCTTAGTGTGAAGATTCGTTCTGTAATAAATAATATACATTTCACTATTTAACCAAACCCAGAAAAATAACATTACATATGTTAAAGTATGGGCCTTTATTCCCAATAATATTAATCTGGAAGCATTTTGCATTGTTTAGGTCTTTTATGGGAAGGTTTATGGAAAATGCAATAGATGGTTTTTTATTAATAAAAATATATTTATTGATCTTTTATTATTTATTTTATTTTATTTTTATTTATTTCATTTATTTTTATTTTTTTTGCAGGCGCTCATGCCGCCCTGTGCGGCTGCCCATATTGCCCATATGAGGAACCGCCACTGCCACGACGACCCATACCAATGGCTTGTACAGTTATCGGTCTTCCATGAAGATTCAGAGAGAAAATTTTAGAATTCAGAATTGCCATTCGAATTTTCATCAGTAGTTGGCTGTTTATTGATTAGAGAATCGATAAAACAGCCAACTACCGATTAAATTTTAAAATTTTCAAGCAAAAGGTGGACACACGAAGTATTAAATAATTAAATAACTTTTTTTACTTTTTCTCAAATTCTTTGATGTTTTACATTATATGTTCATGTCAAACCTTTTTTATTTTTTTATTTATTAAATTTTTTCAAACGAGTGGTAAACTTTTTAGAGCTGTCCTACGCGTGGTACAAAAAATAAGGACGAATATAACTTGAAATATTTCCCTATAGAAATACTTATCAGGGCCACTATATATATTTAAGAAATAAGAATGACATATGAAGGAATGTTTTGAAAAACATTACTGAGCATACCAAAGGCGGAGGAAAAAAAATTACAAATATAAAGTTATCTTCATTTTACAGTAAAACAGTTGAGCATAAATTCCTGATCGATAATACTTTCATTAAAGGTCAAAATTCAGATGGTACGTTCTAAAATTCATGTAATTTATTATTAGCCTAAAATCTCGGCTAAAAAAAATTAAACTGCAAAAATCCGTTATATTTTATAAAAGAAGAAGTTATGAATATCAAAAATCTTTAAAAAAATTAAAATACAGGGTGATTCTTTTTTATTTGAGAATCGTGAAAAACAGCTATATCTTAAGACATACAATATATCAGATAGAAACTTAAATTGTGTGTATATCGGCGTCAGCATATGTCGTACACATGCAGATAACATCACTGCCCGTTTCTCTGGATTGTCTCACCAACTTCGATGGTTTATTTTAACCTCCAAAACGACGCTAAAACTTAACCCGACACGGTTTAAATGACTCGCTCAACGGTGAACACACGTTCTTCCACACTGAACTCTATTACGAGACAAAAGGGGAGCTAATTTTCATGGTTTTCGAATAAATCACCCTGTATTACAATGATAGATGAAATATTTAATGCATTTTACTTAGAAAAATGTTTTAAATGTTTACGGCAACTACGACAAAGAAGAAACCTAACTGATAGAAAGCTTCGACCTTCGATCGGCTCTCAGTAATAATACGCTGAAATTCAACCTTAAAACTCGCTCAAAACTACCCTCGAGACCTTATTTTCAGTAGAATCATATCGGACAAATATTTCCATACGAGATCATTAACCCTTTATCGCGCAGTGTTACTTTACTGATTTGTTCTTGCTAACGCCAGACGATTTTATTGTCTCGGAAAGACCTCTGTGCAGTAAAGGGTCGAGACATTTGCTTAATCTTTTACTGCACAGAGGTCTTTCCGAGACTGAATAAAATAGTCTGGCGTTTGCCAGAACAAAATCAGTAGTCACACTGCCGATAAAGGGTTTAAAGCCAAGAACACACCTGCGCGTCGTTGCAATCGACATTAGAGCGTACGCAACGATGACGTGTCAGTACAATGTGCTGTATAAGGATTCACACTCGCGACTACGCGCCAAAGCGTTGAAATTGTCACTTCGCGAATGATGACTGGCCGTTCCGAAACACGTAGAGACGCGCCCAGTAGGATTGTTTGTTACTGTAGTTAAAAGAACTAATGAAGTTGTGACGGGAGCTTTGATACGTAACGTTTCTACCTTTTAAATGAGGCGTATGAAATTATTAAATCAAAAGTAATTAAAATAAGTTTAATTCCATCTAAATAAATGCCGGAGCATGACTCGCACCTAGACCATGATATCGGATCAGGTTCTCCGTATAAAATATGTTGGAACACATTTTAAATACATTACAATAAAGTATTCTTACGATTAGGACCAGTAAATGCTAAAGCACATAACACACGTTAAATTAACGGAAATAACAAAATCATTACATTATATATTTTCCACAACGACAGCTAACTAGACATTTTAAGTAATTTCAAAATACAGTTAATGTGGATGGCGACTGAACTGACGATATATTATTCAGTTATATTGATATAATAATTTAAAAATGTACGAGTTACGATCGAAAGACAAGAAATACTAGATGGCTTAGGCCAGGGGGGGTTCCCAACCTTTTTAGGTTGACGTAACACTTTTTGCCACCATGTTATCTAAGTACAGTACTTCCATTAAGAAAGGAAAATAAACCAGGGTGTCTACAAATCTTATAACATGAAAAATTATCACTTTTTATGACTTTTGCTATAAAAAAATTTTATGACTTCTGTGACTTTTGCTTTATACAGGGTGTTAGAAAAGTCACTGTGCAGTAGAAGACGTCTATGAATATTTGTTATAAAAGTAATAATATTTGTGTTTGTTTCTTTCCAGGTTGATCTGTTGACTATGTTATCGACGGAGGAGCGTATCATCTTAACTGAGCATAGCATCTAAAGGAAACTCATTTTCAACATTCTTTATAGACATATACAATGGACTTGTGAATCTGTATTACTTTTAATAAGCGTCTTCTACTGCACAGTGACTTTTCTAACACCCTGTGTGTGTGTGTGTGTGTGTGGAAAAAATGACGGACAATTGACGTTTCCGGACAAATAAACAATTTTGGATCACCTGAAGATCAGGAACCCCCATGTATTCTTATTTTTTGCTTTACAGTAACAAATATAATAATAAATTAAACTGAATATCCGGTTAGGTCAACTGTACGCCCTTGACGATTGGTTAAGTCAAGTCGTGATATTTTCGTTAGTTTTAACGAAGATATCATTTGGTAAATGAGGCTGGGGGCCCTGATCTTCAAGTGATCCACAATTTTAGTATATATTTATTTATTAATATTTCATCATATTTTTATTTATTTAATTTTTGTCACTTCATATTTGCGAACAAATACCAGTGTGCAATAGTAACAAAATAATTTGATTTTATGACCCAACAGTAAATTTTATGACATTACTTTTTATGATTTTGAATTTGTAGACAACCTGTGAACGTACCACGTAATCAAAACTAGGTGTCAGTCTTGAATTTTCAGCCTTATCTAAAACGTACATTCATTCTAATGATATTCATTGATATTTGTGCGGAGACAAGATCTTTATTTTGGCCTTCCATTTGCACGTTATTGTTAAATAATTTGAATTACCTGGACGGCAAACAAGATAGCAACCTTTCCGCAGCCGGAAAAGTTGCCGGTTATTCATCTACAACAAATATTACCTTTGAAAACATTATAATGAAAGTAATTATCAATTAGCAAGGTGTGTATTTATACACCTTTTGGTACCACCTAAAAGAGCTCCGCGTACCACAGCTGGGAATCGCTGGCTTATGGCACATTCTAGTTATATAGTATAGTGATGGCACTTTGTTGTAAAAAGCCTACGCGTTTCTGTAACGTTTTCGAAACCACTGTATTCGACATAAAACATTATAAAATTTTCTTAAATGCGATATATTTAGTAGTATGGGCGCAAAAGGAGTGTGTGCAAAGCAACTGCAAATGTTGATCAATGTTGCAAAGGAAATATTGATAAGTTATTCGACAAAGGGGGTAGGGGGAATGTTGGAAGATGTTATACAACAAAGGGGGAGGGGGAATGTTGCAAGAGCAACAAGGGGTTATGCAACTTGGAGGCGGAGTTATCCCCCGAGAGAAGGAGAGGGAGAGAGGTGTTCGCCTGGCAGGAGCCAAGCGCCTATTAAGACCAGCCGAGCGGCCATTGTCTTAATATGTTCCTAATCAGCCAGTTGACTTATCTGGCTGAGCTGCCAGATTGCGCTATTTATTTAATTAAAGCATATATGCTGGCTTAACCAGCCAGTTGACTTAGAGGGCGTAATTGGCTTGTTCAGGCGTACATTATTAGGGTTGCCAGATTGTGCTATCCAGATATTTTTGACAGTTGGTTTAGAAATCCGTTTTAGAAGGCAGCCATTTGCTGTAATTAAATGTCGTGTACAACCAAAAGAATTAAATAAAACCCATTACATCATTCTGTTTATTGACGAATTAATGGATTCAATTTCACGAAATATATAGAAAATAAATATACAATGGAATATATATGATCAAAAAATAATAATAGCATAAGAAATACGAACGATAAATATATAAAACCCTATTACATCATTCTGTTTATTTAGACGAATTAATGGATTCAATTTCACGAAATATATAGAAAATAAATATACAATGGAATATATATCATCAAAAAATAATAATAGCATAAGAAATACGAACGATAAATATATAAAACCCCATTACATAATTCTGTATTTAGACGAATTAATGGATTCAATTTCACGAAATATATAGAAAATAAATATACAATGGAATATATATGATCAAAAAATAATAATAGCATAAGAAATACGAACGAGAAATATATAATCAAAAATATACAAAACGTTGTAGTATAACCATCAATATATTAGTACAGGAAAAAAAAATTATTTATATATATATATACGGTAGTTATATTAAATAATTAAATATATTGAAAATAATAATATACAAAACGTATAATCATTGCACATTAATACAGGAAATATATATATATATATATATATATATATATAATATATATATATATAATTAAATATACATCAAAATACTTTGTTCTACGGCGCAAAACGCTACACGCACACGTAATCGAGTCTACATTCACATCGTTATTACTTGCACTACACAGTAAAACCGTCCAAACATTACTTCACCGCTCAAGTTATACGGATACCTATACTCGATATAAATGGCTTTCATATCGTTCAATACTATTTTTGTGCCCACTTTACATTCGGTTAGTAGGTTATCTTTAAACACGGTTAGAATACAATCAAAAGCACGCACAAAGAGGTCATCGTTAACCACAACATTATTAAATACAAGTTTATAAACATTATGCCAGTTCGACGCCCACTGGCACCCTCCTCGGGTAGATACAGGAGGAGGATGCCAGTGGGCGTCGAAACTGTTGTGCAAATAAACTCTGTCTATTAGAGTGGGTTTTTATTTTCATATTTTGACCTTCACTTAGAAAAAGTTTTTTGCATTTTTTATACACTCCTTTTCAATCAAGGGCTTTTTCTTACCGTCCCGAGCTTTTCAATCGTGAACTACTCTTCACTCTGCATAGCGGCAATTGGAATAATCTTCCAAGTCGTAACGGCAGCTATTCATTATATAGAGATACAGCTCTTCAGGGTGAACAGTGTAGGCAAGCTCTGCCCTGTACCGCTCAAGTGCTTTGTACCAAAGTTCGGAATATTTCGAAGTCTAAACCTTTTAAATATGCATCCAGCTCTAGACCATTCTCGCCTTGTTCATTCCTACATTCGATAAATCCGTCGAGCAGAGCGGTGTATGCATATTCGAGAACCGTGTCAAAATAAATCATATCCGTAATACGAGCGTCTAATATAGGCTTCAGCTTGCGGAATCCGACGATTTCAAACATTCTGTCGAGGATGAAGCGATTTCGCGTAGGGACAAGAACGTTATTATCAAATGCATTCTTCCACATCAGTCGTATATCAATGCATGGCTGATCGTTATTTATACACAACGTGCAAACAACGGCATATGAGGGGGCATCACTAATCTGCTCTCTTCTTGTACCTACACCTGCAGGTATTTTATAACGGTCCTCTCCCACTTCTCAACTATCACGAAGACTCTATTCATCTCCTCAACACTTAAATAAATAACATTACGTTTGCTTGCCTGCAAATCGTTTCAAGTACATAGTTAATGGTGCCGGTTTCACGCCTGAACACGCGCAATGACTTCGTCACGAGACATCGTACGAGGCGTTGAGAATGCTTCTCAAAGGAAGTTCCATCGTATTCGCACGTCCAGTCGGTTCAAGCTCTGAGATGACTGACTATGAGACGGCTCGACGGGCGGAGTGAGTCACGCTGATGAAACGTGTACGGGTTTGTTCGAACTCGTGTGTTTCGGAGGGGTGAGGTACACGGGTGGGCGGCTCGCTGGGGGAGCGAGTCACACCATAAACTGCTGAAGCGTGTACAGGCTTGTTCGAACACTTGTGCCCTACTGGACAAACAGAATTTTCCGCTACATGAAGCAATACCGGCTTTAATGTTTTATCACTCACCAGACGTTCATTTCCACAAACTAAACATCTTCACAATCCGGTGCACTATTTGAGAGAAACATATGCCCATATTTATCCTTTTTGTTTAACAAGCGATACTCGTCTCTAAAGTCTGTTAAAAACTCACACAGCCATTAGCCACAACCTCGTCATGATATATATTAATATAGTGGTAAAAATACTTAAGATTCTCCATGATGACAAGATTTACATTCTCAACCGTAGGGTACGAGTAGTCGGTATGATGTAACATGACATAATATCGCTTGTCACACCACTCATCAACAAGACTCACTATCCATAACCGTTGCTTATCTTCTGAACGTGTTGCTTCTTCTACTTCGCGGTATATGTGAGCTTTTATAAAGGTTAGGTCTACAACATACTTCAATACATCGTTTGTACTACGAAATCCTACAATGCCCTCGCCAGAATACCCGTAGAGTATTTGAACATCTTGGTCCTTCGCACGGCTCAATGTAGCCTTAAAAGTATCAAAGGAGGGGGAATAGGGAGTTTTTCAGTATCCACCACATCTTGGCACTTTGCCGAATACCACTTCATAAACGTTGAACACGCAATATTAAAGGTAGCCATTACTATTTTTTCTACGCGGGAGAATACACGTCTGAGCTCAAGGGTATGCAGAGGTCAACTGAGCACGCAGGGATAGAGATATGCTCAGGTAGTGGCAGGAGTCACGTGACCGATCTTACAGTGGGCGGAGCTTAGCTTTTTACTGTACACACACACGCACGCAAAGGAGAAAATGAAACCTTAATTGAACAAATATACGTGATAAATAAACATATCGTTAACAATACACATATATATAAATACAATCAAGGATTAAGGTACCAAAGGGTACGGTATCATAGGTACCAGGCACCTGGTAACGCTTCCTATAGGTGTTACGGCATACCTTCGTGCCCCTAAGTTCCTTCACACACCCCAGTTTCTGCGCCCGAAAATTGTGCGTCCCCACAGTCAGTTGGGGTGGCTGGTCACCCTCATCTTCCAAGCACACTAGATCCTTCAACGAGTCAAAGTTAACGACTCGACGGTTCGCATGGTTAAGCGTGATACCCTTAGCCTTCACGATATACTTCATATCATCCCTACCCTCACCCGTACCCCATAGGTTTTTGGCCCTGTTGATACAAACGAGTCTGCGTATGCACCATCACCATACTCATCCTTGATCTCAGTTAGCTCTCCGAGGAATTCCCCAATAGCAGGCATGTATTCACCTCCCTCGCTGTGAATATCACGCTATCTGTGTCAGCGTACAGCACCCTCCGTCCAAGAGAGTGCAGTAGACCCCAAAGTTTGATGCGGGCGTAGGCCGTTGTGAACTGGCTACAGGTATGTTTGTAACCCGTGAGGTATCTGTGGCCAGTTCGGTGATGTTGTACTTTATTATGTAAGTATTACCTACATTCACGATCTCCATAACCTCTTTATCGGGAGCGTTGGCATAATCCCAGACTTCACTATAACTTTGTGCCAAATGGACGTTCCCTTTGCCGGTATTCTGTGCAAATTTCCCCCAAAGACTGTTTAGACACAACTTTGCACTAAAGCGCTTGCCAGGATTCTTAACAATTTGGGATCGGTCAAGCTGTATACCTTCATGGGCACGGTAACGCTGAATATAAGCCGTTTTTTCATCTTCGGTATCAACCCCTCGCGGATATCCTGATGCTTCTACTTTATCCTTCAAAAAAGCGTTTATATATGGTGTGAAAAGGTTGGGTAGCTTCTGAAACCTCCACACCTCATGTATCTTCAATATTCTATACCCATGGCGAACGGCTAGGGCCAGCTCAGGGCTTGTATATACACCTCTGATCTTACGCTGGTTGGTTGTATGGTCACAATCACCGTTGTTCTCTCTGCGCACTTCACGCACAGGGGAAACATGAGCTTGTGATCTATAACGACGGGTAAGATCGGCATCCATAAATCGCGAGGGGGGAGCACGTCTACGAAAGAGAGTCCAAAGTAGCGCTCATTCAAGTTAGCTGAAAACTCCTCGATGGTTGGTATGGTGGGACCCACCATTTTTTCAGGCGCACCTACGGGGTACGGATTGTTCTTCATCACGTAGGGGTATAAAGAGCAGAAGTCGTAGTAGTGGAGTTTCACGCCCTCCGTAGGCGGAAAGTATAGCTTGAATGGGTTTGTGCGCCCTCCAAACAAGCTGTCACCGCATTTGAGGGGGTCCAACACCATTGAACGTTTGATGGCCCTTATTTCTTCACGGTACTGGGCATCTGTTTCCATCCGTGCATCATACTCATGCTCCCACACGATTTTGTGAGTGAACTGGGAGCCTATAAGTTGATCACGGTTACGGGTCCATGCGAGGCTGTCGGGGGGATCTTCCATAAAGGTCCCCTGTGACGGCACATTCAGCGCGCGGGCATCCATGCCACCAGCAGCCGTTAAAGGAATACACAGTCTTCTCACCAGTGGCTGGATCCTCACTTAGGCCGTCAACCCAAAAAACACGACCATTGACCTTAACGGGTACTTCACCCGTGTTGCGGGCATGTTTTATGTATACCCCGGTCTGTTGCTGTAGGTGTATGAGCCAGTAAATAGCCTTGTGCCCATAACTGCGGGGGTTGTTTCTGTGAATGATTGCTAAGGTGTCTTTAGGCATGAAGTTATTCTTGAACACTGTAAAACATAATGAGGCGATCGTGGTCGCGACTTGCAGCGGATCGCATTTGAAACGGGTTATGTACATCCTTCTAAAGGCTTGAAAGCATACCTAAGCACGTACGTCATTCACGCAATAACGTTCACATTCATCGGCTATATTGTATGGATTAGCTTCATTAAAACTGTTGTAGTAGCGGTCAAAATCTTCACGCTCACTATCACTCATGTTGGTGTAGTTAAAGTAATGTTTGGGTGGAGGTAGTCCTACGTAATTCAAAGTTTCGTTAGTGAGGAATGTGTAAGGGAAATACCCTTTTGAAACTTCAGCGGCTACGCCCATGACCTTGGGCAGCTTTGCTAATTTACAAGGTGTGAACAGCAGGGTGTCTTTAAACTGTACATTACCTCTTATCTGCATCTGTATTAGTTTGTTGCCTCTTTTCAAGGGATCACCTGTAAATATCGCAGACGACTCGTGTTCAAGCAGCTCCTTATAAAGGAACTGTGTGTCAAATTTCGCCCCGTTATGGGCAAGAATATACAGTCATTTTTTTTAACTTGTCCGCTAATTTGACAATATAGGATACAAAGAGTTTCACAGGGCTGCCGTGTGCATTCGTTTTAAAAACGTTTGTCCGTTTTCCACATTTGTGGCACTCCACACTCGATCTCCATGCACTCATCACAGATAGTCTGACTTACGAGTAAATGTGGAATACCTCTTTGGTTTCAGCGTTCGTGTAAGTTTCTATATCGTAGTACACGGTTATACAAGGGCTATTTTTAGGCTTAGCATCTTTCATATAACATACATGCTTCACTCCATCCGCCTTATATTTTTCATGACATGTAGAACAGTGAATTTCATCGCATTTATGTTTGAAATTCCCCCAATTATCCATCATGTGAAACATACCGCACTTACAAATCCTCATTTTCCTGCAAGTGCCATTTGATTTATGGAGTTCAAAGCATTTATTATTGAAAAATGTACGTCTACACACATTACATTTCTTCTCGGTTTCAACTACACGACTTTCACATTTGGGGCTTTTACACTGCTCACATACCATGTAGCAATCCTTACAATGTTTCACCATATCATCAGCAAACTCGAGAACCCTTACACAAATCATGATGCCTTCCATATTTTCGACTTTTATCATAACTGGCGTAGAGAGCCCTTATGTTACGGATGGGGAGATACGATGTTCCTGACAATCCTAAAATAAGTAGAGGTCTTGTACGATCTCTCACGCTGCTTTTAAAAACATACACAGTCCTACGACGATCATCCATTCCAAACACGACTATACGTGCATTCATTTCCTGCTCGGGCCCTTCTCAGTTCTTCAGGACCCATATTACACTCAAACTCAAGCTTACAATCTGAAGCCAGTTTACGGGCACGCTGCACAACCGTGGCAGCCAAATTTTTGCGTCCAAGTATTTAGCACAGTGAACATATGAGCTAAGATTATTGCTATAAAACCACAACCACGATCGACGTTTAAATGCTTTCTGTAAATAACCGGAGAATTGAAATTAAGAGTATAAGGTGTGGCACTATGACCCGCAACCCGGAATACTCTGTCAATATCTACCATGAAGTTGTCCATATTGAAGGATGTACTACTTTGAGAGGCTTGCATTATACGGCCCAAGATATATTCTGTCTACAGCCGCCAAACGTCTGAACGGTATTACTACCCAAAAATCGTCCCCCCTCATCTGACCCGAACCTGAAGGATAACCTCGTCCGGACTTCACGTTCGTCGCGGTTCTGAAGGGCAAACTCCACAATACGTTCAACTACGCGCCGCAGTCCGTTGGTATACAGGGATCCAGGGTCAACCCTGACCACGTACCGATTTCTAGTCAGGGCAGGGGTGGGGGTTAGCGGTGCGCACCAACTCGAATGTTATACCATCCTCCACAGTATGAGAAGCTGCTGTGGAGGAAGTACCCGGAACTGAATAATGGGGTATTTGAGGAAGGTACTATTGTGGGGGTTGTGTCGTAAGACGTAGAGGGTTGGGGCTCTATTACTGGGGTCTAACAACCGGCAATCCTGGCACGCTTTATACCTGACGTGGAGGGCTCTTCATCATGCTTCCGCTTTGAACTGTCGCATGCTACAGGTGTCGCTGGTGAGGGTTCGTCAGCGGGGAAGGTTCTGTAGCTGCACGGCATCGGGTTCGTCTGTGATATCGATGATGGGGGCTGTACATCGTCGTCATTCACGGTTCTGTGGAAGAAGAAAACAAAATATAAGGAACAGCACTCAAAATTTGTAATATTTTGTAAATGACCCACTTAGGGGTGTGACGTGTTAGAGATGGAATCTGTAGAAAAATTCAGGTTCACAAGCCCCTCCACATGTATTATATCTGGCCCTACAGGATGTGGAAAAACTGTATTTATGCTTAAAATCATTAAAGATAAGGGGAGATGTTCTCAAAATTTGTGCATAAAGTAATATGGTGCTATTCGACGTATCAGTCAGTGTTCAACGAGTACCAAGATGAAATTTTGTTCCACAAGGGTGTATGACGTTAATTCGTTAAAAGGTAATGAGCATACAGTTATTGTAATTGACGATCTCATGTTGGAAATGGATAAAACGTTTGCCGAGACATTTACAGTGTTCTCCCACCATCTTAACATAAGCGTATTCTTCATCAACCAGAATCTATTTTTCAAAAATAGATACATGCGCGATGTGTCGCTAAATACACAATATCTAGTCTTATTCGCACAACGTAGAGATGTGTCACAAATTGGGGTATTAGCCAATCAAATGTTCCCGAATCAACGTAAGGAGTTTTTGGAGGTTTATAAAGAAGCCACAAGTCAGCGTTATGGATATTTGCTTTGTGACCTTCACCCGCGAAACACGTTTAGGGTGCTTCTAAGAACGAATATATTCCCAAGCGAACCTGAAACGGTGTATATTCCAGAATGACAAATAGGCTGAAGAAATATCGTGAATTAATAAAAATCTATCAACGATTGTCCCGGGCACTGCAACAAATGTTTGTTAAAAATATCGACTCCGACTTTTTAAAATGCATCTGTGAAATCTGTCTTAATGTTATAAAATGTAGTGCCAATTAAACCCCCTCAGAAGGCTCGCTTACGTCGTTACAAGAACATAATACTGTGGGGAAGAAAAAGCGAATTATTGTACAAAGGAGGAGGTTCATTCCTACCCATCTTATTTTCAGTTTTGGGCCCTTTACTGACTAGATTAATATAATGAAGGAGGTTGTAGTCATTCCGCACGAGGTATGCTTCATTGCAAAGTTCAAAGATTCCAGACACGGCTCTAGAACCCCGTAAGAGTAGGCTTAAAAGAATGGAAAGCGAGTTGCTAGCCCTATTAAACAGTGAAAAGTCACCTGATGAGAAAAGGATCTTGTACTAAGAGGCTTTGCAGAAATTTCTTCATGCGTACGAAGATTATAAGAATCCTACAGAGCTCCCCGTGGTTATTAGGTACAGCGCGAGTAGTGCTGAGCATGGCGACACAGGACCTAGGCCCGACGTTAGAGATGACCAACCAAAGAATAACGGAACACAGCACATCGAGCATATGTTAAAAAGCAGTCTCCCACATACATTGAGGAATAAAGGGCTGTCTTTATAATCTATTGAGTGAGGACCCCATCATACAGTGGGCCAATACAGGCGAGGTCATTGTTGAAGGAACAAGGGTACAAGGACCCAACATCGTTGACATTGTTCATGATCTGGTGAGAAAGTGGGACAGGCCCTCACCAACAGGATGGAAGCATATTAAAGCAAGACTACAACAAATAAATTTCCCCAAAACATTGATAGGTAATCTGAATAGGTTAAAAGACCTGGATCAAGTCTCGCATGCGTCACAACTGAGTACGCCATCGCCCCCAGCAGCAGCGTCTCTGAAGAGAAAGAAGAGAACAAACGGCCAACCTTATCCACGTGTCTCTAAAATATGCAAATGGCTAACGTATTAAGTAAACGCTATTATGACATTTCTAACCCCGCCTCCTATGGCGGCGTTAAGAGACTGTACAGAGGTGTTTAGAGTAGGTAAAAAAGATGAGATTTTTGCGGGAGCAGGATGTCCTATATACTTCATAAGCGGTGAGAAAAAGGTTTAAAACGGCCAAGACAACAGCGGCTTCGATTGACTATTTGGCAAGCGGATTTAACAGACATGCAAAGATATTCAGTGTATAATGACGGATACCGCTAATCCTATCATAATAGATGTATTCTCTAGATATCTGTGGCTAATTCCAATGAAAAATAAATCACCTGAAGCAGTTGCTAAAGCGACCAAAACGTTAATGTTAAAAGAAGATAGGGTTCCTGGCTATTTTTGTACGGGTATGGTGAGAGAATTTGTAGGTCGCGCTTTTCAGAACATGCTGACAGTTTAATATCAGTTACTACACTAGCAGTTCTATACATAAGGCCTCTTTAGCTGAAAGAATTCAACGTACCATAAAGGAACGCATGTATCGCTATTTTACACACAAAAACACATACAGATATATAAGCGTTCTCGGGTCATTGGCATCATCATACAACGGTTCACACCACCGTACGATTGGCACAACACCTAACGAAGTTTTAGAAAGAGGTACGCTGCCAGAGGTGAAGAGATGGAGCACCGCCACCGCACTCTACACATTTCAAAATCAATGATTATGTAAGGATGTAACGTTCGGGAAATAAATTTGCGAAGGGATTTGAGCAAGGATGGACACGTGAGATTTTTAAAGTTAGTGCTATGAGACCTAAAGGCGAGATAATGATGTATTACGTTGAAGATTTGAATGGGGAAGAGATCGCTAGAGGCTTTTACCGCGAGGAGTTGCGGAAAGTGACATTTAATTTAGGAAAAAGTGTTTAAAATTGAAAAAATTTTAGGCAAAGGTTCAGGAAAGAGAAAAATGTACCTGGTGAAATGGCTGTTACCCAGAAAGCTTCAATACCTATATAAAAACTGCTGCAATAATGAAGCTTAAATAGTATGCAACATGGCGCCTAGCCACTTCTATGTCACACTCCCATCTTCCTCTCTCTCTCTCTCTCTGTACATCCTAACAACCCTGTCCAACTTTGTGACAGAACTCCACGGACCCATTGAATTGGAGCGTGATTCGTATGAGGTGGGTTTATGTGAACTCCAGTTAGTCTCCAAATTTTTAACTCCTGAAAATGAGCAAATCATATTTCTGATCCTTAGAAGAATCGACGAGTGCGAAAAATTAGACATAACCTTAGACAATACTATGCGATCAGTCCTATTCGGTGAGGTGCAGTACTATAGCACAAATGTTTCGTTAGGAATCGGCCATTATGATACAGCCGTGGACATTGTGACGGGGTTAAACAAGTCTTGAAAAGTCGTACCTGACAAACGATTTACTTTTTGAAGTCGTAAACATAGACACGCCTGCATGCACAATGAAGTTAAAATCAACGCTTAGTAGAAATATTAAAGATAAAGAGCTGTTCACAATTTTAGCTGAGGGCCGATATAGCGCAGCTCTCCAAAGAGATACCTTTCACGAGGCACAGCATGACTTGTCCAGCTTAATGTATCAATTGAAGATGGAGAAATTGGGTGAAAGCTCTCCATCTCCAGACATGTGCTGTATTTACAGCAATATCGTAGAGCACCAATTTGTTGGGGACACCCAGGCGCGCCTGCTGCGCATTGCACACATCCCCAACCATAGAGGGAAAAAGTTTGAGCATTACATATGACAAGCTCTATTATGTGAATGTTGCGACTAATCTATTAACCAACATCTCGATATATATAAGAATGATTGAGGGAAAAAATTTCCCATTCGGTGATGGGAGCTTAACAGTGAAACTACACTTTCGTCGTTTATAATGACCCGAAGGCCATTCAGTCTATCGAGGGGTGAGATATCAGCGTGGGAGTGGGCTTAGATCCATTTTTTTCATCCATACTACGCACCGCTGTCCCACTGTTGAAGAGGGGTGCTAAATACCTAGGAAAGAAGGCGTGACAAACAGGTTTTAACGCGGCAGAAGACATAATGGGTGGAACTAAGCCTAAAGCCCTAAAAAAAACATTTAAAACGTACACGGGACGAAATCAAAGATGCAGAGAGAAAAATGCGTGGTGGCGGAGAGGTGTCAGGAAGAAGGGGTTACCATCACGTAGCGCTAAACGTAAAAGGAAATAAAAAAAGAAGTGCTCTAAGCGTATGAAGCCTATGGCTGATCATTTTTCAACTGATATAAGCTGAGGACTCTACTCTCACGAATCATAGGCTGATTTATAGTTGCCAAGAGAGGTGACACTATTTCTGACTCGTCATGGCGCGTTTCATCCATCCTTGTAGTTCACAATGCTGTAAATCGGAACTGTCCCTCTTTGATATGCCCCCTACTCAGGTCTATTGAGCATAATGAGTTTATTACAATTAACCCATTAAACACAATTAGTTCGCCGAGTGCCTATAGAATTCGTTATACCCAGCTCAGGCCCTTACTTTTTTGACCCGAGCTGCATGCACATGTACGCTAAACTGCGTATAGCCCATTCAGATGGAACGAACTGCGATGATGGTTACTCTGCATACCCTGAAACCAACTTTCTACATTCCATATTCAGCGTGTGAGGTGTATTTAAATCAGGTTAACATCTCGGCAGGAACGGGGTATTATCACCTACGAGCCTATCTGGAAAATGTCCAACTTTTCAAAAGCGAAAACACCTTTTTAACAGCCAAGGGCTTTTATCAGACTAAAGATGAAAATGGTATAAAGGATAAATTTAAAAATTCTAAAAAAAATGTTTTGGACGTCTTCATAGATTTCACATTCCAGGAGAAACTGCTTATGAACGGCATCGATCTGAAGCTAAAGCTCAACCGCACGAGTCCTGAGATTTGCATAAATCTGGGGTCTGATCAAGAAGAGGGCTCGAAACCAGTTGTGATTCACATCATGGAGGCGTATTTGCGTATACGCCGAGTGAAATTAAGTTCGCCAAAACAAATAGAAATTGAGAGACTTAATACACGCCACAGTAAAATACCCAATTAACAGGGTACAAATCAAACTATACACGGTGCCCGCCGGGTTGGCCTCGAATCAACTAGAAAACGTGGCCCTTGGAGTCCTACCTAAAAGGATATTAATTGGAATGCAGGACCACGCCTCGACGAATGGAAAATATAGAGTGCCAGACTTGTCTGCTGGCGTAAATGCACACTTAACGCCACAACAGAGCGGGAGTATCTCAGTCAGGTTGGAATTTGCCAAGCCTATAGACGTCCCTATTAGTGTACTCGTGTACTTCGAATCACAAGCACTAATAGAAGTTGATCGTTTCAGGAACGTGGTCACAAACTTTTCAAATGGACGCGAATATACTCCAGAGTGTAATGAAGTGATCGAATCACACGCTCCAAATTTATCGGTGTTTGCGAAGAATGAAATATTGAAATTGCCAACTACGAGAAACTGGTACGGGATTATCGTAAACACCTACATTGTAGGGGGTGAGGGGATTCATTGGTTTGCAATCTATTTTAAAAATAGAGAAAGAATGTACTATTTTGACTCACTCGGCACTCAGCCTTGGAACGATCCTGTGGTTGTACAATTTATCGAACAGATGCATGTACCTGAGATTGTATGGAACCCGTATCGCTTTCAAGGATATTATAGCAACATGTGCGGCATGTACACCCTCTCATTTCTCATGCACATGTCACGTGGGAAGGGATTTAAATTTTTTTTTAAATTATTCGATTTGTGCGACACTGAAATGAATGACGAGTTGGTATAGAGCCAGATAAAAAAAGGTTCCCATATGTTAGCACCCGCTGTATTGTGTAAAGGTGTATATCTATATTGTGTAAAGGCCTATTTGTTGCCATTAAGACTTATTTAATGGACACTGGTTCCGCTTTGTCCATGTTTTCCACCATTTAATAAATTAAATGAAAATACGTGTTTTGTTCTTAACCCCAAAAATACTCATTAGTTCCTCGATGACCTGGCATTCGTTGGACCAGATGTGAGCCAATACCTCGACCTCTACGTTCAGGACGCTGGGTTGTCTGTGCGGAGAAGCATCCATAGCATTTATTCCCCTTTCATCAACACGAAAAGTAGCTATAACACGATCAAGTTCCGCATCGGTCCTATAAGGAGAAGTTACATGATTAGTTCATACTGAATCAAATAAAGTTAAGTAAAAATAGTTTAATCAAAGAGTTACAATAAGAGAAAATGCCGAACAGGAAGCCTGGCAAATTACAATAAAAAAGCAGGTATCCTGACAGTTTTCAAAAGTAAGAGTGCTAAGACATCGTCTGCCGACACCAGGTCTCGATCCCGGGCCCGCAGGCAATTCTTAAAAGTTTTTAATATTTCTAAAATCCTACTGATGAATAAAACCACGAAGGGAAGCTAACACAAAATGCTGCTGAAGCGCTTTCGTCTAATGACATCCTCAGGAACACTGAAGTACATAAAGAGTTAGTTACAGCCTATATATAGATTACAGAAAAGAAAAAAAAAATATATATATACACAATAAACGGAGAAATAAAAATAAAAATTAAAGGATTGTGGGAGGAGCATACAAATTTGTAAGGAAAAAACTACCATGTTTTAGCACTTTGCTCGAATCCAACACAAGATCAAATGAATTGTTTCCAACCAATGTTATAGTTAATTGAAAAAAAAATAAATTGAAAAATAAAAAAAATAAAACATAAGAGGAGCATACAAATTTATACTGGAAATCTGCCCAGGTTTTAGCACTCTGCCCTTCTTGTCTAAGTTCGATGTATATAAAAA
This sequence comes from Bathynomus jamesi, assembly GCA_023014485.1. NCBI lineage: Eukaryota > Metazoa > Arthropoda > Malacostraca > Isopoda > Cirolanidae > Bathynomus > Bathynomus jamesi. Next base: position 734,665 of record JAJOZX010001515.1, on the reverse strand, counting down.
TAAATTGAAAAATAAAAGTTATTAGAGTAGCATACAAGATTACCAAAGGTTTAGCGTTCTACCCTTATCTAAATCCGTTCTAAAGGAATTCAAAACAACAGGATCGAGTTGAAAAAGTCCTTTGCTTATGTTGAAGTTATTTGTAAGTTGGATAATGGCAGACTCAAGAATATTTCTATTAACAATGTTGCTAGAGTGAAACAAAACTAGCATTATTCCAATCAATACAGTGGGATAACTCTGACAAATGGACAAAAAGGGCACTGAACGACTGTCCTGTTCTAACGGAATATTGATGCTGTTTTATACGTGTGTGCAAATCCTTTCCCGTCTGACCTATATAAAAGGAATCACATTGTTTACAACCAATTTTATAGATAATGCCTGAATTATTGGTAGGGCTATTTTTTACTATGATATTTTTCACGATATTGTTATATGAAAATACTACATTAATATCCAAAAGTTTAAGTACATTAGCAATGCCTAAAAAGCCCGGGAAAAATAGAAGTACTAAAATATTCTTTGACAAAGTACGAGTGTTTATTATTCACACGATAGAAAGTTCGTTTTGCCTTGTTGAGACAAGATTCCATAAACGCACATGGATAACTTACAAATAACTTCAACAGAAGCAAAGTTCTTTTTCAACTCGATCCTGTTGTTTTGAATTCCTTTAGAACGGATTTAGATAAGAAGGGTAGAACGCTAAACCTTTAGTAAACTTTTATGCTACTCTAATAACTTTTATTTTTCAATTTATTTTTATATACATCGAACTTAGACAAGAAGGGCAGAGTGCTGAAACCTGGCCAGATTTCCAGTATAAATTTGTATGCTCCTCTTGTTTTATTTTTATTTTTCAATTTATTATTTTTTTTTAATTAACTATATAACATTGGTTGGAAACAATTCATTTGATCTTGTGTTGGATTCGAGCAAAGTGCTAAAACATTGGTAGTCTTTTCCTTACAAATTTGTATGCTCCTCCCACAATCCTTTAATGTTTAATTTTTATTTTTATTTCTCCATTTATTGTATATATATTTTTTTTTTCTGTAATCTATATATAGGCTGTAACTCTTTATGTACTTCAGTGTTCCTGAGGATGTCATTAGACGAAAGCGCTTGAGCACCATTCTGTTTCCTTTCCTTTGTGGTTTTATTCGTCATATATATATATATGCCGAAATAATTAAGAGCAAGTGCACTAATTTACAGCTCAAAAAGATTAGATGGGTGTGCTACGCTTTGTCTGCCTGCAACGGGGCTCGAACCCGCAGACAATTCTTAATAGTTTTTAATATTTCTATTGTATCTATATTGTGTAAAGGACTAAAGGTGTGTATACACATCCGCTTAAATCACAAACTAATTTTCAAAACACATTATTATGGCATTTATAAGTTAATTAACACTGAATGAGCCGCATAGCTCCACCATATATATATATATATATATATATATATATATATATTATATATATATGCCGAAATAACCGCAAAGGAGACAGAATGAGACAATAATTAAGATACACAATAAGGAAAACCCCGATTAGGACGCCTGGCAAATTGTAATCACAAAGCAGATATTCTGACAGGTTTCAAAAGAAAAATAAGCATCGGGAAAATCTTCAAAGTTTTGGTCATTTTAAAATCCTATCTGTAGAACTTTCTATAAATTACGAGAAATGTGCAATTAAAGCTCCACCATATATATAAAGAGAGTAAATTATAAACGAGAAAGAATCCACCATGGTTAGGCTAGGTTAGGCTATATTATTATAAACAATAGAGTCCTGGGTTAGGCTATATTATGTCCCGGTTAGGTTCAGCTTAGGTTGTTTGGGAGAGTTGCAATAAGAGAAAACGCCCAGCAAATTATGATCACAAAGCAGATATCCTAACACTTCGTTTTATTACAAATTTTAAAAATTATAATACACGCAATGAATGAACCGCAGCATTATATATAATCACAAATTAATTACTTACATCTCTGCAAAATAGTTAGCGGAAAATCGTTCTCGCTGTCACAAATTTCTGTAACCTGCGTTGAGTTCATTCTGGTCAACAGCATTGAAAAGGTGGAGCGCAGCCGTTGGGCGGAAATCTCTATCTTGAAACAACTCGGGAGAGCTGTATAACTGGCTCATGGTGTATATTTCAAAAACACTAAGCGAAAAAAATACCGAAATGATGTCCCGAGATGAAAGTGCCCCCTTTTATAAGCGGGATCGTGATCAACCTACAACACACGAAACACGAGCTTCTTATTGGCTATCGGTGAATTTTGGGCGGGGCTTGATGCGTAGAACCGCATAACGGCCAAACATAGCCGCTGGGCTCCACCCAAAGTGCTGTGATTGGCTGCCCCGTGAAATCTGGGGCGTGTCAGATATTCCCATTCGTAGAGAGCGAAACTTTTTTTTTTATCTTGTATTCGGCCCGAGGGAGGAGAGGAAAAGAGAGGGGGAGAGGAAAAGAGAGGGGGAGAGGAAAAGAGAGGGGGAGAGGAAAAGAGAGGGGGAGGGGAAAAGAGAGGGGGAGAGGAAAAGAGAGGGGGAGATAGCGAGCGAGAGATATAGCGAGCGAGATATATAGCGAGCGACGACGAGAATGGTTTGTGAATTTATTTATGGTGCCCTATCTAAAATAGGATCGGAAAAATTTATAGCCTCCGAAATACAAAACGTCTCAAACTGGAAGGTAATTTTCCATGAAGAAAAATCATCAGTGCGCGAAGCCTGCTCTCGCCGCTGTAAAAATTTATTGGTGTCCTGTGTTATCGTACGATACCATAAAAAATTTAAAAATAACATGTGTGGTGGATGCGGATCATTAACCCCCAAAGTTTAGATCATAAAGAAGTTTATCTAAGGGATATTATATATATATATATATATATAATATATATATATATATATATATAAAAACCTATTGTTCAGCTGTTTACTTCGTTTAATTAGGAAAATGTTTATGGGGGAATGTGATTATACCGTCTTACCTTCTCTCCATTTCCCTCAAGCTGTACACTCAAACTTAGAGCGAGAGAGAGAGAATTGTACGATAAATATGGATATTACGGCCTCCACCAAGTTGACAATACTGGCTATTATCAAACGTTTCAGCATAATTTTATGAGTCTAATGGTATATGTTATTATTTGTGCAATTGCGTATTTATAATGTTATAGGCTTTTAAAGAAATTACTTTCCTAACTCCATTTTTTGAATGACATCATAAGTATATCTATTTGGGTGGAAAAAAAACAAAAAATGAGGTATCGTGTTTTCCGTTTTCTTCATCAGTTGATTTTCCAATATGGCGTGTAGAGGATGTGAAATGTATTTCGAAGATGTTATTATGGAAATTAACAATAGTGATAATTCTGCTGTAAAAAATTTTTTTAAACATGGTGTGGTACAGTCGTATTTTAAATGCAGAGAGTGTGGATCTTTATGATTCCATTGATATTAGGGTTAGGTTAGGTAGGTTAGGTTAGGTTAGGTAGGTTCTCTAGCAATTTGGACACTAATGCATTTTTCTAGTAGTATTTGATGTGCAATGTTAAAATCTGGCCTTCATTTTATGGGGAAATGAACCAAAATATGTTAAAACTTTGAAGTCTCATAACTTTTGATTGGTTCATTTCCACATAAAATGAAGGCCAGATTTGAACAAAGCACATCATACACTACTAGGAAAATGTATTTTGGCATCAAAATTGGGTGGAGGCCGTAATATCCATATTTACCGAATTGTACATATATAGGTACCAATGGCAACGGGTGCCAGGGAAAATTTTGTGAGTTTATTTTTCTTTCAACTATCCTAGCAGTAGTAGAAAACTGGATAGAAAAGTAGAAGGCTCTCTCCCCACCCTCCGCTCCCTCCCTGCCAGAGGCAGGTACGGAAAAAGGTTGAAGAAAATACCTTGACCCTGGAAAAGTAGCCAAGGAAATTTTACAGGAAAGTGGAGAATATATAAATAGCTCTATATTTAAACTATTTTATAGGAAAAGAAATTTCCGCAGACTGAGGTCCTAAATGTCTTTACACACTCAAATAGTGTGCAAGATTTCGTCTAACCTTTTCTTGAACTGATCCACAGAGGAACTGTTCACAACTTCCGAAGGTAACCTGTTCCATGTGTCACAGATCTTATACGTAACGTAATTCCCACACACACTAGTCCTAAAACCGTTTCAAATCCAACTTCCAACCATTGTTGCGAGTTGGGTTATCATTTAAACTAAACATACTTCTAAAATCGACATCGTTGAACCCTCGTAAGAGCTTGAAAACCTCGATCAGTTGACCGCGCAGCCTCCGAGTTTCAAGCGAAAACAAGTTCAGGGCGCGTAACCGTCGATTGTAGCCCATATGCCTAACGGAAGGGATTAACTTTGTGGCCCTCGCCTGCACTCGCTCCAGCCTCTCAATATCTTTCCTGAGGTGGGCGACCAGAACTGCACAGCATACTCCAGGTACGGCCGAACAAGGGAATTGTACAGTGAGAGCACAATCTCCTTGTTCCGAAACTGAAATTGCCTCCTGATATAACCCAATAGTTTCTGGGCTTTCTTTTCCATCTCTACACACTGTTTCGTAAACTTAAGGTCGCTGCTAATTAGCACACCCAAGTCCTTTTCTAAATCAGTCACCTCGATATTACTGCCCAACATCGAGTAGTCCGACTTGGGATTGGCGTAGCCAATGTGCATCACTTTGCATTTACCCAAGTTAAAACGGCATTTGCCATTTTTCGGACCACTCTCCTATCCTACCTAGGTCCGCACGCAGTTCCTCGATCGCTTCGGGCGTCCCAACATTGGCCCCAAGCTTGGTGTCATCAGCGAATTTGGCGATCCGACTGACGATGCCACCGTCGATATCATTATGTAAATGGTAAACAACAGTGGCCCCAAAACGGAACCCTGAGGAACCCCACTAGTGACCGAGGCCCAACCCGAACTAGCCCCTTTAATTACCACCCTCTGCCGCCTATTCCTTAGCCAGTTTTCAATCCACCTACCTATTTCCCCACGATACCCAGCGCGCGCACTTTCGCCATTAGCCGGCGGTGAGGTACCTTATCAAAGGCTTTCTGAAAGTCGAGATAAAGTATATCAATCGCCCTACTCTTATCGTACTCATCAACATGACGTGGAAAAACTCGAGCAAGTTGGTGAGACACGACCTATGCCGTCTAAACCCATGTTGGGAGTCCCCAAGCAGCTTGTAGGAATCCAAATGGTCAACGATTCTATCAGCTATTATCCTTTCTAATAATTTACCTACAACTGAAGTGAGACTAATAGGACGATAGTTCCCTGGACTTTCGTGATCCCCTTTCTTAAAGATAGGGGTCACGTTGGCCTCCCTCCAATCACCAGGCACCTGGCCCATCTCCAACGATTTGTTGAAGACTGTAGCCAGGTGGGGAGCCACCTGGTCGCGCACTTCTCGCAAAACACTGGGGAGAAACTGGTCTGGCCCAGGAGCCTTAAACGCGCTCAGTTTGTATATTCTATGAGCAACGACTGTCGCGGTACATCTAACACTATCCAGGCCAGCACCTTCGTGCCTCACAGCTGGCTCGGGGATGCGGGTATCCTCCCTGGTGAACACTCCCGCAAAGTACTCATTAAGCACATTAGCGATGTCCGCGTTGGAGGTCCGCAGAACGCCGCTTCCGTCCTTTAAAGGACCTATCATGCTTCTAATGGGCTTTCTACTATTAACATAACTGAAGAACTCCTTAGGGTTCCCCTTGCAGAGGCTTGCCACCCGTAGTTCTTCGTTACGTTTCGCTAGCCTAACCTTTGCCTTCACTTCCCTACACAGGCGGACATACGCTTCAGTGTTCTCGTGGGAACGATTGGCCTTCGCCCTCCTATACCCTACTTTCCTATTTCGGATAGCCGAAGCGATGCCACGATTGAACCACTTAGGCTGCGTTGAAGCAGGGGTGACCGGTTTTGAGGGTATGGCAGCAGACTGCAGCACCATAAACTCATCCCGGAATGCACTCCACACTCCCTCAACATCGCCGCCAACCTCTAACCCCATCTCTCCTACGCTATCCCTGAGGCTAACAAAGTTCGCCCGCCGGAGATCGAGCTTACTGCCTCTCGAGTTACTACGCTTCACCCGAGGGACGCACACACAGAACCTAATAAGACTGTGATCACTCCGCCCAACGATTCGTCAACGGTGAGGCCAGTGACGAGGTTGTCTTCGGTCGTGAACACTAAGTCCAGAACGCTTTCGCCTCGTGTAGGCTCGTTGACCCACTGAGTGAGGAAGTTCTCATCAGCAAAGTCAACTAGCCTCCTCCCTTCAGCATCGGCAGTCCTGTTTTCCCACTTTATGCCGCGACAGTTGAAGTCTCCTAAAACTACACACACCCTATCCCCTAGCAGGCTACTGAGTTCGGTGTACAGGGCTGTATCCTCCTCGAGGAGGAGATGCGGAGGTCTGTACACCAAGATTAACTATAGTTCGTCCCTCCCACGTTCAGATCGACGCCAAGCAGCTCCCGTTCCGACCGGAACTGGCAGTCAACCGGACTCAACGTGTCTCTGATGTATATTAGTACCCCACCCCCCTCCCCACGGGTGCGGTCTTGGCGAAACATTCTATACCCGGGAATTTCGAACTCCCCAACGTAGTCCCTACGATCAGTATGAATCCAGGACTCGGTGATAGCAACGATATCCTGGTATTCTGATGCTAAGAGCGCCCGTAGCTCGCAAAACTTGTTCCTAATTGACCTAGCATTAAAAAGCATTGCACGGAGGGAGCCTTCCCTATTCTGACCGCCCCCTAGCACGACCCGTTTCCCGAACAGCCAGGGCTGTCGGGAGTTGAAGAGCCCCTCACTAACGAGGGGGCAACTTCCGCAGGAGACTGAGCCCCCTCCAACGTAGGAGGAGGGTCACCCACCTGTACTTCGACGCACCCTTCAGTCGAAGGTATGTCCGCCACCGGCTCATCCTCATCTCTCCCCGGTGGGGCCCATCATCTCTCCCCGGACTCGACCTCACCATTCTGTACAGGTGCCGGTCGAGCAGCGCGCCTAGCACACCTTTACCCTTGTTATTGAGGTGGACACCATCCCTCTGGTAAAGGTCCCACCTACCCGAAAATGCATCGAAGGGTCAATAAACTTCACGCCCAGCGGAACGCACAAGTCTTGCACCCTCTCGTTGATGCCAATGACCTTACTGAGCGCGTGGTCACTGACATTCATTCGCGGTAAAATACCCATTAACATTCCCCTGTCTGTCTTCAGTTTTAGATCATCCGCAAGAGACATGATCTCGGTGATGATCCCTTCAGTAAGACCTACCCACCGCCTTTGAGGAACAGGTCATTGCCACCAGCGTGGACAACGATCGCAGTCCTCCGACTAGCCACGCGCACCTTCTCTACCTCCTTCCTTAAGTGCGCCGTTCCCCGCCCAGGTAAGCACCTTACCTTCCTCCCATCCCGGTTTGCTGAAGCAAAGTACTTCTCCTGGCCCCTGATCTGCGAGTCCCCAATCAAAACGGTGTCTTCCTCCTTCGAGCACAGGAGACTAAAGCGGTTAGAGGTCTTGACAGGGGCAACTGGGGTCTCAGGCTTCGGCTTCGCAGCCTTCTTGCCCGAGACCTTTCGAAACCCGTCGCCACCCATACACGCAGTTACACCACCCGACCCACCCCGACAGGTAGCTACATCCTTCGGTTTCTTTGGGCCATCAGCAGGCCCCTTCCCACCCTTCTCTATCAATCCCTTCCCACCCTTCTCTATCAGCCCCTTCTTTGAGCCCTCCCTTTGTTCTAGATACTTAATCTTACAGTTTGAATCTGCTGGTGTTTTTAATTTGATCTTGTCCACTGGGTTGGATTTCCAGTGCTACGACCCTAGCTTCAAGCTTTTTTACTAATTCCTTTAGCTCTTTAACTTCCTTTTCGTGGTTGTCTCTAAGTTTACAAAACAAACATACACTAAGGGATGTGATATCGCTGATACTACCCTCTGGGAAGTCTACGCACCAATGATTAACTTTACATTTAAAGCATTCTGCTTTCAATTTAGCTGGCCCTGCCATATTTTCTTTTTTTTTTGTTTTTTCTGAATACTCTGAATAAGATAAAGCGTTCTAGCAATGAAAACTATCCAAAAACGTTATGACCAGTATATAAAAAGGCGGGGGGTGAATTAATCCCGCGCGTAGACGCACCCGCCTTTTTGCAAGTGACGTTCATTCCTTCCAGAAGACTACACCTCTCCTGCTGCCGCACCGACCAAAGGTCTCCCCAGGGCCGGACCGTCCCAAACGTGTCGCAGCTACCAACTGACAAACACTCGCTACGCAAGCGTCACGGATTTTCCGCCAGGAGCGACAGCGAGATGCAGCCCCTTACTAAGTCTTACTAGTCACTCACAAGCGGCCAGACTCTTAGAATCCAGTTTCAAGGGATATCCCACCAGACCCAGAGGCTACGCCCGAGACTTTACGCTGGCCTGGCAGCCAGCTGGGCAGTAAAGCCCTCTCACCTAAGAGCAGTACAGCCAAGCACCATCAATTGGTCACCAAAGAACGGTCGCAGGGGGCTGGTCAAGCCATTACGCGTTAGGAATGGGCTTAACGGGGCACTAGCCACACTCCATTCATCGCGCCCCTACGCCTGGGACCCCTCCATCCCAGTCTCTCAAACCTACGAGCGTTAAATGGTGTTATTTATAGAGGTTCCAAAGCCTCTCTTCCCACGCATGAGGTAGCAGTAGGGTCCTAATAGTAAAAGAAGAGAAAAAGACTTAATACTAAAAGAAGTTTTTTTTTTTTTTTTTTTTTTGCAGAGAGAGGAGAACAACCTTAACGTAATCTAAAAGGACAGAGTAGGGATGGGATGGGGTCCTAGTAACCCACAGGACGGGATTGTGCAAAATACTTTACCCGCCCTCCCGAAAGAGAGAGAACCTAAAGGAGCTGGCAGCCAGTTCCTCTAGAATCCCACGACTCGGGACCGGAGGGCTGTCACACCCCAAGTATAAAGTTTACTACATCCAGAAGAAATGTGCATAACCTTTATACCCCCTGCGGAGAGAGGTGGAGAGAGATGGAGAGAGGTGGAGAGAGGTGGAGAGATGTGGAGAGAGGTGGAGAGAGGTGGAGAGAGGTGGAGAGAGATGGAGAGAGATGGAGAGAGGTGGAGAGAGGTGGAGAGAGGTGGAGAGAGGTGGAGAGAGGTGGAGAGAGGTGGAGGAGGTGGAGAGAGATGGAGAGGGTGGAGAGAGATGGAGAGGGTGGAGAGAGATGGAGAGGGTGGAGAGAGATGGAGAGGGTGGAGAGAGATGGAGAGGGTGGAGAGAGATGGAGAGGGTGGAGAGAGATGGAGGGTGGAGAGAGATGGAGAGGGTGGAGAGAGATGGAGGGTGGAGAGAGATGGAGAGGGTGGAGAGAGATGGAGAGGGTGGAGAGAGATGGAGAGGGTGGAGAGAGATGGAGAGGGTGGAGAGAGATGGAGAGGGTGGAGAGAGATGGAGAGGGTGGAGAGAGATGGAGAGGGTGGAGAGAGATGGAGAGGGTGGAGAGAGATGGAGAGGGTGGAGAGAGATGGAGAGGGTGGAGAGAGATGGAGAGGGTGGAGAGAGATGGAGAGGGTGGAGAGAGATGGAGAGGGTGGAGAGAGATGGAGAGGGTGGAGAGAGATGGAGAGGGTGGAGAGAGATGGAGAGGGTGGAGAGAGATGGAGAGGGTGGAGAGAGATGGAGAGGGTGGAGAGAGATGGAGAGGGTGGAGAGAGATGGAGAGGGTGGAGAGAGATGGAGAGGGTGGAGAGAGATGGAGAGGGTGGAGAGAGGTGGAGAGAGATGGAGAGAGATGGAGAGAGGTGGAGAGAGATGGAGAGAGGTGGAGAGGGTGGAGAGAGATGGAGAGGGTGGAGAGAGATGGAGAGGGTGGAGAGAGATGGAGAGAGATGGAGAGAGATGGAGAGAGATGGAGAGGGTGGAGAGAGGTGGAGAGGGTGGAGAGAGATGGAGAGAGGTGGAGAGGGGTGGAGAGAGTGGAGAGGGTGGAGAGAGATGGAGAGGGTGGAGAGAGGTGGAGAGGGTGGAGAGAGATGGAGAGGGTGGAGAGAGATGGAGAGGGTGGAGAGAGATGGAGAGGGTGGAGAGAGATGGAGAGGGTGGAGAGAGATGGAGAGGGTGGAGAGAGATGGAGAGGGTGGAGAGGAAGGAGAGGGTGGAGAGGGTGGAGAGGGTGGAGAGAGATGGAGAGGGTGGAGAGAGATGGAGAGGGTGGAGAGAGATGGAGAGGGTGGAGAGAGATGGAGAGGGTGGAGAGAGATGGAGAGGGTGGAGAGAGATGGAGAGGGTGGAGAGAGATGGAGAGGGTGGAGAGAGATGGAGAGGGTGGAGAGAGATGGAGAGGGTGGAGAGAGATGGAGAGGGTGGAGAGAGATGGAGAGGGTGGAGAGATGGAGAGGGTGGAGAGAGATGGAGAGGGTGGAGAGAGATGGAGAGGGTGGAGAGAGATGGAGAGGGTGGAGAGAGATGGAGAGGGTGGAGAGAGATGGAGAGGGTGAGAGAGAGAGATGGAGGGTGGAGAGAGATGGAGAGGGTGGAGAGAGATGGAGAGGGTGGAGAGAGATGGAGAGGGTGGAGAGAGATGGAGAGGGTGGAGAGAGATGGAGAGGGTGGAGAGAGATGGAGAGGGTGGAGAGAGATGGAGAGGGTGGAGAGAGATGGAGAGGGTGGAGAGAGAGAGAGGGTGGAGAGAGATGGAGAGGGTGGAGAGAGATGGAGAGGGTGGAGAGAGATGGAGAGGGTGGAGAGAGATGGAGAGGGTGGAGAGAGATGGAGAGGGTGGAGAGAGATGGAGAGGGTGGAGAGAGATGGAGAGGGTGGAGAGAGATGGAGAGGGTGGAGAGAGATGGAGAGGGTGGAGAGAGATGGAGAGGGTGGAGAGAGATGGAGAGGGTGGAGAGAGATGGAGAGGGTGGAGAGAGATGGAGAGGGTGGAGAGAGATGGAGAGGGTGGAGAGAGATGGAGAGGGTGGAGAGAGATGGAGAGGGTGGAGAGAGATGGAGAGGGTGGAGAGAGATGGAGAGGGTGGAGAGAGATGGAGAGGGTGGAGAGAGATGGAGAGGGTGGAGAGAGATGGAGAGGGTGGAGAGAGATGGAGAGGGTGGAGAGAGATGGAGAGGGTGGAGAGAGATGGAGAGGGTGGAGAGAGATGGAGAGGGTGGAGAGAGATGGAGAGGGTGGAGAGAGATGGAGAGGGTGGAGAGAGATGGAGAGGGTGGAGAGAGATGGAGAGGGTGAGAGGAGAGAGAGATGGAGAGGGTGGAGAGAGATGGAGAGGGTGGAGAGAGATGGAGAGGGTGGAGAGAGATGGAGAGGGTGGAGAGAGATGGAGAGGGTGGAGAGAGATGGAGAGGGTGGAGAGAGATGGAGAGGGTGGAGAGAGATGGAGAGGGTGGAGAGAGATGGAGAGGGTGGAGAGAGATGGAGAGGGTGGAGAGAGATGGAGAGAGATGGAGAGAGATGGAGAGGGTGGAGAGTTACAAGGAGTTACAAGGAAAAGAAGTACCTCAAAAGGCCTTGCGGCCCATACCGAGGAGGTACCAATGGCAACGGGTGCCAGGGAAAATTTTGTCTTTCAACTATGCTGGCAGTAGTAGAAAACTGGATAGAAAAGTAGAAGGCTCTCTCCCACCCTCCGCTCCCTCCTGCCAGAGGCAGGTACGGAAAAAGGTTGAAGAAAATACCTTGACCCTGGAAAAGTAGCCAAGGAAATTTTACAGGAAAGTGGAGAATATATAAATAGCTCTATATTTAGGTCCTAAATGTCTTTACACACTCAAATAGTGTGCAAGATTTCGTCTAACCTTTTCTTGAACTGATCCACAGAGGAACTGTTCACAACTTCCGAAGGTAACCTGTTCCATGTGTCACAGATCTTATACGTAACGTAATTCCCACACACACTAGTCCTAAACCGTTTCAAATCCAACTTCCAACCATTGTTGCGAGTTGGGTTATCATTTAAACTAAACATACTACTAAAATCGACATCGTTGAACCCTCGTAAGAGCTTGAAAACCTCGATCAGTTGACCGCGCAGCCTCCGAGTTTCAAGCGAAAACAAGTTCAGGGCTCGTAACCGTCGATTGTAGCCCATATGCCTAACGGAAGGGATCAACTTTGTGGCCCTCGCCTGCACTCGCTCCAGCCTGTCAATATCTTTCCTGAGGGTGGGCGACCAGAACTGCACAGCATACTCCAGGTACGGCCGAACAAGGGAATTGTACAGTGAGAGCACAATCTCCTTGTTCCGAAACTGAAATTGCCTCTGATATAACCCAATAGTTTCTGGGCTTTCTTTTCCATCTCTACACACTGTTTCGTAAACTTAAGGTCGCTGCTAATTAGCACACCCAAGTCCTTTTCTAAATCAGTCACCTCGATATACTGCCCAACATTGAGTAGTCCGACTTGGGATTGGCGTAGCCAATGTGCATCACTTTGCATTTACCCAAGTTAAACGGCATTTGCCATTTTTCGGACCACTCTCCTATCCTACCTAGGTCCGCACGCAGTTCCTCGATCGCTTCGGGCGTCCCAACATTGGCCCCAAGCTTGGTGTCATCAGCGAATTTGGCGATCCGACTGACGATGCCACCGTCGATATCATTTATGTAAATGGTAAACAACAGTGGCCCCAAAACGGAACCTGAGGAACCCACTAGTGACCGAGGCCCAACCCGAACTAGCCCCTTTAATTACCACCCTCTGCCGCCTATTCCTTAGCCAGTTTTCAATCCACCTACCTATTTCCCCACCGATACCCAGCGCGCGCACTTTCGCCATTAGCCGGCGGTGAGGTACCTTATCAAAGGCTTTCTGAAAGTCGAGATGGAGAGAGATGGAGAGGGTGGAGAGAGATGGAGAGGGTGGAGAGAGATGGAGAGGGTGGAGAGAGATGGAGAGGGTGGAGAGAGATGGAGAGGGTGGAGAGGGTGGAGAGAGATGGAGAGGGTGGAGAGAGATGGAGAGGGTGGAGAGAGGTGGAGAGGAAGGAGAGGGTGGAGAGGAAGGAGAGGGTGGAGAGAGATGGAGAGGGTGGAGAGAGATGGAGAGGGGGAGAGAGATGGAGAGGGTGGAGAGAGATGGAGAGGGTGGAGAGAGAGAGAGAGGGTGGAGAGAGATGGAGAGGGTGGAGAGAGATGGAGAGGGTGGAGAGAGATGGAGAGGGTGGAGAGAGATGGAGAGGGTGGAGAGAGATGGAGAGAGATGGAGAGGAAGGAGAGGAAGGAGAGGGTGGAGAGGGTGAAGAGGAAGGAGAGGGTGGAGAGGAAGGAGAGGGTGGAGAGGAAGGAGAGGAGGAGAGGGTGGAGAGGGTGGAGAGGAAGGAGAGGGAGGAGAGGGTGGAGAGGGAGGAGAGGGTGGAGAGGGAGGAGAGGGAGGAGAGGAAGGAGAGGGAGGAGAGGAAGGAGGAAGGAGAGGGTGGAGAGGAAGGAGAGGGTGGAGAGGAAGGAGAGGAAGGAGAGGGTGGAGAGGAAGGAGGGGTGGAGAGGAAGGAGAGGGTGGAGAGGAAGGAGAGGGTGGAGAGGAAGGAGAGGGTGGAGAGGAAGGAGAGGGTGGAGAGGAAGGAGAGGGTGGAGAGGAAGGAGAGGAAGGAGAGGGTGGAGAGGAAGGAGAGGAAGGAGAGGGTGGAGAGGAAGGAGAGGAAGGAGAGGGTGGAGAGGAAGGAGAGGAAGGAGAGGAAGGAGAGGGAGGGAGGAGGAGGAGGAGAGGGAGGAAGGAGAGGGAGGAAGGAGAGGGAGGAAGGAGATGGAGGAGGAGAGGGAGGAAGGAGATGGAGGAGGAGAGGAAGGAAGGAGATGGAGGAGAGGAAGGAAGGAGATGGAGGAGGAGAGGAAGGAGGAGAGGAAGGAAGGAGATGGAGGAGAGGAAGGAAGGGATGGAGGAGGGAGAGGAAGGAGAGGGAGGAGGAGAGGAAGGAAGGAGATGGAGGAGGAGAGGAAGGAGAGGGAGGAGGAGAGGAAGGAGAGGGAGGAGGAGGAGAGAAGGAGGAGAGGAAGGAGAGGGAGGAGGAGAGGGACGAGGAGAGGGACGAGGAGAGGGAGGGGAGAGGAGAGGAGGAGAGGGAGGGGAGAGGAGAGGAGGGGAGGGAGGGAGAGGAGAGGAGGAGAGGGAGGGAGAGGAGGGGAGGGAGGGAGAGGAGGGGAGGGAGGGAGAGGAGGAGAGAGGGGAGAGGAGGAGAGGGAGGGGAGGAGAGGGAGGGAGGGGAGGAGAGGGAGGGAGGGGAGGGATCCCTGCTAAGGAACCCCGTCTACCTATTAACCGTGGAAGGACGCGCCGCCACCGGGTCTCGAGCCCGGCGCATATAATCGTGTGCATAATATTTTATGGGCGTATAGACGGGTGTGTACGTGCCAAAACGAGGTATACACTGTACCAACTGGCTGATAGTGCCTGGCTGATTAGGGGCCTATAAGATAACGTCCGCTCGGCTGTAGTCTTAATATGCGCTTGGCTCCTGCCAGGCGAGCACCTCTCTTCTTCTCTCTCCTTCTCTCGGGGGATAACTCCGCCTCCAAGTTGCATAACTCCTTGTTGCTCTTGCAACATTCCCCCACCCCATTTAGGGGGTGCCTTGCAACAATGATCAACATTTTCAATTGCATTGCACTCTCCTTTTGCACCCATACTATATGTAAACGTAATATTTTTTATATTAATATTAAATTTCCAAACAATAACTATTTAACAGTGAACGTGATAATTATTAAGTTATAACAAGTCGAATCTATTTCGTAACCAATCGTAGGGCTATAGACTGGATGACACTGTTTCATCGCCTAATCCCTAATCGATGGGCTTGTCTCACTGTCACATTGTCAGAGGCGACATCACGGCTGAAAAAAAAAATTTTTAGAAGCCTACTTTTAAAATATTTTTATGAACAATGAAACTGCCTTTTTATTCGACTCTAACTTTGAATATTTTTAATGTCTTCTGAACACGCTAACTTTTAGAAAAGTCTTATTTATCTGGAAAAGTGTTGGCTGTTATCTAAAACATGCACCGTAGAAACCCCATACGCTTATGCGCCTACCTAGGTCACAGCGTAGGCCTTGGGCCTATAAATATTTGTTGGCCCGAATCTTGGCACAAAAAATTTAACATTTGATTTTATAAACGTAGGCTAGTATAACTTTTTTTATTATATGAAACAGGTCAGGCTCTATCCCTACAAACTGTCGCCCAGAGTCTAGTACACTCTTGCTAGATTTGAGTGGACATGAAGGAATAACGAGTTATAAATTAAAATAATGATATTTTGTATATTTTGTGGCGGCGAAGGCACGAAAAGTGCGACAGCCAAGTGAAAAATAGTATTACTTCTCCAAATTTATTTGGTCGGGAACGTCATAATAATCAGTTAAGAGAGCCAGAAAATGGCATAGCGATCAGGCCAACTAATGTGGCCCATCGCGCTAACTCCCAGATTAAATTATTACCATCAGCATCTGGTGTCGAATCTTCAACCTCAGTGCCTTTATTTTTAGGGAAATGGTGTTACCCACTCAGCTACGGACGTTGGCTCGCTATTTGCTGTAGCTAGTAATTAAAAAATGTGGAAATTGGTCAACTAGATTTTGCTTAGATATTTTCTTCCGAAAATGAAGGTAAGATACGTGTCTTTTAATGCAAGTTTGTTTAGTACCAAAATTCCTTCTCGTGGACAAGTTAGCTGCACTTCACAAGACCCATGAAAAAAATCCATAGTAAAATTAGTAGATACCAACACCACAATTCATTCTCATTTAAGCACCATTTAGTGTAGTTTCCTAGTTAAAACTCGAAAAATGTGATAGGTCTTGTAAAAATCTACTAAGAATGTTTGTAGGAATCTTGGCTAAGCATAGCCCAGCTGTGCCTAGGTTAAGATAAAGGTAAATAAGATATCATTTAACCTAGCCAAGA
Source organism: Bathynomus jamesi (assembly GCA_023014485.1). Lineage (NCBI taxonomy): Eukaryota > Metazoa > Arthropoda > Malacostraca > Isopoda > Cirolanidae > Bathynomus > Bathynomus jamesi. Next base: position 718,672 of record JAJOZX010001515.1, on the reverse strand, counting down.
CAACAGTTGGCAGCGTGGAGCAAAGTTTCGGAAAGGTTTGCTAACACGTTTGCCTATATTCAAATACCATGTTGAGAGTTGAATCTCGTCTCTCCTCTTATGCCCATGGTAGAACGAATCCTAGTTATCTAAGCTTGTTGGAAAAGGGGTAACTGGAAGCGTGTGAAGAAAGCGGTGGAGGAGAGAGAAATGGACACTTTTCTCCGGGTGAGAAACTGATTTATGGCCGATTTGGCCTACCCGAGGACGCTCGAGACGAGAGAGTAGGGACGAGGCGATGGAAGCGTGTGAAGAAAGCGGTGGAGGAGAGAGACATGTTGATATGCCCCACTGCATATCTATACACTGTGCTTAGGTTATCCTTGGCGAAAAGGGTAAAAATTTGACACTTTTGACCTAAGTTAGGCTGTGGGTAAGTCAGCAGTATGACAAAAAAAAAATAAGTAATAACTAAATGTATTTGTTAAAGATGAGATCCCAAAAGATAAAATGCAGCATCATATTTAAAGTTATAAATAAAATATATAAAAAATATCAGCCAACTCTAAAAACATTTAGATACAAAAACAAGCTTTTATTTTCAAAGTGCACTACCACTGTGTCCCACTTAATTTGTAACCAAAATATTTAGGCATTTTACTATGGTTATTATACTTTTAATAATTTGGTTATCCTCGAAAATCTTTCATTATAACCCCCTCCCCCTCTTCCGCGTATCAGAGTTAAAAAGCGCCGAGAGTTTGAGCTCTTTTACGTCATAAAAGAAAGATGGAGCTTTTTTATCACCGAAACAAACTCGATTTTCACTGTAAACACTTTTTTTATACTGTCAGCGCCAAGTCACAGACTGACCTCTCGGAAGCTGCGGGAGGGGTTCCTGATACGTTTTGGCGCGAATTTTATTTTTTGAAAAAAACGTCAACTTGGCGTTTTTTAACTTTGACACGCAATCATATACGTATTCTGTTCGAAAACTCTCTCCTACAACGAAATTAAACTGAAAATATTAATTAAAAAAAGATTCTACACAAAAGTTTTTGATTTGGTTTCATTATAGTGTCTCGCAACACCCTTGTTGAATATCATTGCCAGACAAAGCTAACCAGAATCAGGGATAGCGTTCCAGTATAGATATAGTATAGAAATAGTATAGAAATAACTTTGAAAAAGGTATGAATATTGAAATAAATTTTCGAGTTTGATATATTTTCACTAAACCCTGTTAATATTTCCAAGTGTTTGATTATTCATGGTTTTACATTAGTGTGACCATGAGTAATGAAACTCAATATTCTTTGCTCAATAACAAAAAGAACCTAAAATAAAATAGGGCTGTCTTCCACCTTGCCTTTCAAAAGTAACTAGATAATAAAAATAATCGAACTAACAATGTTTTTAACAACTTCCCAGTAGCAAGAATTAATTCTCAGAATAATGAAAATCTCGTTTACCCGTTTGCTATATTTAATATTCATTACTTTAAACTGATAAATGTGCAGAACGAAGTGTGATTAGCTTAAGTCAATACATCACCTCAGCAAGCAGTCAGCACACACATACAAAAAATGGCTGTGTTAATAAAAACAATTATGAAACAATTTTAATGAAACATTTATGTCCAAAACAACAAATATGTATTTTCAGAAGACAAACAGAAAAAATACTCATGAAATTCCTAAAAATTAGCTTATACAGTACATTATTTAGAATAAATGACAGAACTATATATAAAAAAAATAAGGCAATTATCAACTACCAAACAATTACTAACTCTACGATACAATCGTGTAATAGCTAACAGTTATACAGAACAGTTCGTATGATCGTATCTTCAAAATTTTTGCCTCCTAGATTTTTTCTGGGCGAAATCATCATTAACATCATCATATGAAATCTCCCTGCCAACGTCCTGGTTGATGCTTATGATGCCAAGGCCGCTGAGGCGATCCTGCCCCATTGATGATCTGTAGTAGTTCTTGATTAGCTTCATCTTAGAGAAGCTCCTCTCGGCTGACGCTACTGTCACAGGTAGTGCAGGCAATTCTTAGTGCAACCCAGAGATTGGGGTATAGTTCCTCCAGTTGCTTCTGATGAATGAAGGAGAGACGCTCCAATGCAGTCATGTTGTATGAGGGTAAAGTCGGCAAGTTCTTAATTTCGAGAGCCAGTTCTCTTCCATCAATGTCAGAGTCAGCTCCAGAGCTCAGTATCAGAGAGCTTTTCACACTTGCAGGACAAGTCTTCCTTGCTCATTGTGGTGAAGTTTAGGAGAACCCCAAATATGTCCCTCACATCATCTAATGTTTTGAATCTCTCATTTATTGACCCGATGGCACAATCCACCACCACATTGAAAATTTGACTTCCAGCCTCTTTACAAGACGTGTGAGAACATCTCGCCAGCGTCTTCGCTCTACCTCCATTAATGACATTTCAGTTTGGTCAATGGTCCTCCCAGTTTTTAGCCGCAGTTCCAGATCCTTCCATGTTGCCATGTTATCTGCATGTTCTGAACTATTTTCATGGCCTTTCAGAAGCGAACCAACGTTTATCCAGTCTGAAACTCCATCCGTAATTAGTTTGTACGACTTCCTTGAAAACACCTTGCAGCAGAAGCAATAAAGATCATCATTCCTTCTAGAGTACATCAGCCAGCTTCGCTTTAATTTTTCTCCATTAATTAATGTTCCGTACATGTAATGGTGATGAAAGCTTCTACCGTCCTCTTTTAGGGAATGTGAAATCTGGACTGATTTGAAATGGTCCTCGAGACACCAGATCTGTCTTCAAGGCATCTGACAGGACAACTGGCCAGTCATACGGATCAAGCAGTGGAGTAGATCTTGGTTCTTGTTGCTCAGTAGAAATGCCTGTGTGTGGTGTTTGAAGCTGAACAGAAGATGGGCCACTTGTTGGTTCATCAGGCTCTACTTCTACTGGTGTTTGAGGTTGCATAGAGGATGGTCTTGCTGTTGGCTTCTGATGCTCATCAGGCTTTGCCGAGGATGGCTTTTCCAAATATTTGAGTAGTCCTCCTGAGAACATAACATTACATATTCTGTTAGATTTTGCTAAAATACTCTATCTTGTTTGATAATTGGTCTGTGTGAACAGAATTTGAGGTGATGTGATCCATTAAATTTCACATTTCGAAATATTATAAATATTACAGAGACTAGCTTATTCTACACGATTCCTGAGCACTTGCCTAGCTTGTTGGTCTACCTAACCTAGTTGCCTGAACTGTAACCATAAGAATATACAAGTGACACATCTCACCTGTGCTACTGGAAAGCTTCTCCTCCTCTATTTTCTTCTTTTTCCGTTTTTCAGCTCCTGATGGATAATGTCGTTTCATTTTCCAAGATGCACGAAGTCACATCTAGTTAACCACAACTAATCTGCTAAATAATAATAATCATGATAATAATGATGATAATGATAAAAATAATAACAATAACAACAACAACAACAACAACAACAACAACAATAATAATAACCAGCTATATTCCTATTCTTGCCCAATGAGCTATAACCTGGGAACCTGTCTAGGGGGGGCCCTAGTAGTAGCGGGACCCTAAGCGGCCGCTTAGTCTGCTTATGCCAGGAAACGGCCCTGGCTGTACAATCCGTTACCAAAACTGGGATACACTGAGTCGTATAAGGTAAGTGTAGCCCAGTCTATCCCGAGTTTGATAACCGACACAAGTCGTGCTACCTCGCTACAGGCAGAGCTGGGCAATAAATACATTGAATGTATTTAAATACTAAATACTAAATACATGGGAGAAATGTATTTAAATACTAAATACTAAATACATTTTACGAATGTATTTAGATACTAAATACAAAATACATCAATTGTATTTAAATACATTTGTAAATACATTTTAAATACATACAAATTTGCTTGTTGAAGCTATGACGCACACGATAAAGAAATCAACCGCTTACGACTAAGAGTGGCACACAACTGATTGAACTGACACGTTGAAGCATGAACCATGCTGTACTACACTGTCGACGCGTCGTACTGTGCTAGTACAGAACGTGTATTAAACCAGTAAAAATATTTACATTTTTATATTTTGAGTATTTAAATACATTATATTTAAATACTCATTAAAGTATTTAAATACTATATTTAAATACATGAAAAACAATGTATTTATAAATACAGTTCTAAATACACAAATGTATTTAAATACAAATGTATTTAAATACTGCCCAGCTCTGGCTACAGGTAACCAATTCCAGTATACAAACAAGGTTTATAACCTATTTTCTACACACACACACACACTCTCTTGATATTACGCGCCATTTATGAAGCACTAATATTAAGTTCAGTTCGTTAATTAATTCTTTTGGTTACTCTAAAAATTTAATTTCATTCAGCCAAATCATACACATTAAAGAATTTAAGACGACCTAGTTAGGAAATTTCTGACTACAATATCATATCTCCTTTAACATAAAATACATTAAGCGTAGGGAAGGCTATATATATTAGTTAAAAGCACTATTTCTCGTATGTGTATATACAGTGTCCCAGAAGTCTGGACTCATAGGGAAAATAGACATTAGATTTTTAAAGTGAAACAAACGCATTTCTAATATCAGTTTTACATATTTTAGGAAAGAAAATACCCTGATGGCTCAGTATAGCAATCAAAAGAAGGTGAAATTGGTATTACTACATGTTTCCAGAAAAAGCCAGAGGGAGGCATGTCAATTATTTCATGAACATGCCTCCCTCTGGCTTTTTCCGGAAACATTCATGATAGCAATACATACCAGTTACACCTTCTCTTGATTGGTATACACTGAGCCATCGGGGTATTTTCTTTCCTGAAATATGTAAAACTGACATTAGAAATGCGTTTGTTTCACTTCAAAAATATAATGTTTATTTTCCCTACGAGTCCAGACTTCTGAGACACCCGTGTGTGTATATATATATATATATATATATATATATATATATATATATATATATATATATATATATATAGTGTCCCATAAGTCCGGCATCATAGGAGGAATTCATATTTTTCTATTTCTACAAACCATAATTCATATTTTTCTCCTTCTACAGGCCATAATGTTTGTGAGCAAGGAAGAACGAATCCAGATAATTCTACTCATAGCAAATCGGAGTCAGAGAGAGGCCGCTGCTGAATTTAACAGACTGCATCCAGACCGCGAGCCAATAACACAGAGTTGTGTTAGCAGACTTGTTGCAAAGTTTAAGGAAACAGGATCCATAGAAGATAAACCACGCAGTAGACCTTCAAGAAGGTCCACTGACGATGATACAGCGACTGCTATCCTGGCTCATTTTAACAGAAGTCCCAATAAGTCTCTTCGGCGATTGTCAGCCGAGACAGGAGTGTCGAAAAGTAGCATCCATCGCATTCTTCAGGCTCACAAATGGCATCCATATAAACTTCAGATCCTACAGAAATTAAGCGAAGATGATCCCGACCGGCGGATGGAATTTTGTGAATGGGCTACGGAACAATATGCTCGGGATGCCAATTTCCCGTTCACCATTCTGTTCAGTGACGAGGCTGTTTTTTATGGAAATGGTGACGTAAATCGACAGAACACCCGCTACTGGTCTCAAAACAACCCTCACTGGTATACCTCTTCAAAGGAACAAGGTGCATCTCGGGTGATAGTATGGTGTGGCATTTGGAAGGATCGCATCATAGGCCCTCTCCTTTTCGATGAACATGTCACTGGAGGCACCTACCTACGTATGCTCAAGGAAGAAGCATTTCCCAGGGTCTTGAACGAAGAAAGAAATTTCCCAACATGGTTCCAGCAAGACGGCGCTCCTGCACATTACAGCACCCAAGTAAGGGAATACCTGTACCAACAATTCCCTGGTCATTGGATAGGACGTCGAGGGCCTGTGAAATGGCCAGCTAGAAGCCCGGATCTCACGCCACTAGATTTTTATCTCTGGGGCCACTTGAAAGCGCTGGTATACGCAGAGAAAATTAGGAGTGTTGAACATTTGCGGCAGCGCATTATTGGGGCATGTAACACCATTACTCCTGACATCATTCACCGTGTGCTTGCTGACTGGGTATCACGTCTGAATTTGTGTATTGAAAACAATGGTGGACATATTGAGCACGTTCTGTAAATAAGAGCTTTTGTTTTGCCTTTTTTTATTATTTTTCCTATGATGCCGGACTTATGGGACACCCTGTATATATATATATACAGTATATATATATATATATATATGTGTGTGTGTGTGTGTGTGTGGTGTGTGTGTGTGTGTGTGTGTGTGTGTGTGTGGCGCAAAAATCGCGCACCATAGGGATTTTCAGTGTTGACTATTTTTTTTCTTTTAGGTAGAGGATAGTTGCGAAATTAACAATAGACGAGAGGGTGAGCGTGGTTTTAATATATGGAATACAAGGTACTAACAAAATCGATCAATCGCTAAAGAATTTAATAGAAAACACCCAGAGACACCTCCAATTGATTAGGCAACCGTTGGAAGAGTAATTAATCGGTTTAAAGAAACGGAAACTGTTCATGACCGCCCGCGTAATGGTAGGCCGAGAACTTCAACTGACGAAGCAACAACAACAAAGTCAAAAAAGTCGACGAGAAAGCTTTCTCAGGAGACACGACTCGACAGGAGATCCATTCAGGGAATTCCAAAGAAACATCATTTCCATCCCTACAAAGTCCAACTTGTTCAGGACCTGCACGGTGATGATACAGGCCGTAGAAAGGAGTTTTGCGAATGGTTCTTGCAACAACCCAACCTCATCCGTTGGATCATGTTCAGTGACGAGGCGATATTTCAAATTCAACGGAAATATAATCGACATAATGCACGGTATTGAGCCAACGACAACCCACATCGGATGGAAGCAATTCACGTGCAACATGATCCACGGGTTATGTATCTATGGTGTGGGCGGCAATATGAAGCAATCGGTTAATCGGTCCGTACTACTTTGATGGTAATGTGACAGGTGACACTTGTATGCAAATGTTGCAGACATTTTTAATGCCTATTCTGTACGACATTCCACTGGAACCACAGTTGTGCCCGTTGTGCCAACAAGACGGTGCACCGCCACATTTTGCAATCATCGTCCGTAACTTTTTAAATGCGACGTTCCCAAACAAGTGAATTGGACGGCGGGGGTCCAGTCGAATGGCTACCAAGGTTAACAGACCTCACGCCTCTTGACTTCTTTCTGTGGGGGGACATCTCATGTTGGTAGTCTATACTGATCGTCCAAGAAACAGAACAATTAAGACGATGATTGCAAAATGTGGCGGTGCACAGTCTTGTTGGAACCACAGTTGTGCCCGTTGTGCCAATGGAATGTCGTACAGAATAGGCATTAAAAATGTCTGCAACATTTGCATACAAGTGTCACCTGTCACATTACCATCAAAGAAGTACGGACCGATTAACCGATTGCTTCATATTGCCGCCAACACCATACATAACCCGTGGATCATGTTGCACTCGTCCCCCCTTTGTGATCAATAGGGTGTTCCACTTATGACCTTTTTTATCAGATCCATTGAACATACCTTTTTTCCTGTTAGAAATGGTTCACTTTTACTAAATATATCAAAAAAAGATTCAATTTAACAATTTTGGGGTCCCCGACCCATCCCCGAAAATGGGCCCCCCTGAAAATGCTAGAAATACCCATGTTTTGTATTGTAATCAGCCTATTGTGTCCCACTTATGGCTTTTTTTTCAGATTTATTGAACATAACTTTTTTCCTATTAGAAATGGTCCTTATAGTAAATATATCAAAAAAAAGATTCGATTTCAATATGTTATGGGTTAAGGTACAGTAAAAGGCACCTGATCAGGTTAGTGGGGCTCAAATTCTCAACTAAGAAAGGGACTTTTTTATTTTAGCTAAGAAAGGCGCAATAGCAAGAGTTTATCGTGGAATTAACCATTTTGTGATTTTTTTCAGGTATTTAGATAAAATATGTTTAATTATGGGGTATTGCAAGAATGAATAAAAATAAAGCTGTATTAAGAAAGAATCCAACAAACAGACTCTTTGCTTGGTGCATTAAAGGATGATCTAAGTGGCCAAGAGGGATGCATGCTGCCATCAAAAGGAGACGTTTTGAAGCATTTTTTCTACCTCAGAAGAAAACAAATGCAAGGCCCTAATATTTCCAAAGAGGAAAACATTTTGAATATTTTGAAAAAAGTTCAAACAATTTGGGGAAAGGCGGGCATTCGATCAGAGGATGTCGTAAGATATAAAACCCCACGAACCACGCAACTAAACTTGATAAAATTACATGAAACAGTAATAAAGAGCAAAAAAGCTAAATGTTATGAAACCAAAAAACAAAATTACTTGGGTCAGTTGAATGATCTGTTTGATTTCTACACAAAACGTATTTCATGAGATAAGAACGGATTCTCAGGAACAAATTAAAGAGGATATAAATTTCCTAGAAGACCAAAGAGGGGAGAGGAAGCTGTGTCTTGGCCCTTTAGATAAAGCTTGTGTGTCAAAAGTACAAAGGAAAGAAGTAAGATTCGATGAAGAAAGAAAGCGACAAACGAAAGAAGCTGAACGAAAAGCATTGGAAGAGAGATCAGGCAATCCAACCATCACAGTGTGATGACACAGATAATTCTTTGGGTGAAGAATATTCTCCAGAACCCCAGCCAGGGCCATCAAAACCAAGACCAAGTAGTTTGCTTCAATCAACACTAGTATCAAACACAGCAGATCGTCTTGGATTCTCCATAAGGCAAAGTTCAGTTTTTGTATCAGTTGTCGCCGCAGAGTGGCAAAAACAGAAGAAATGAGTATATCCAAAACTACTTCAGCTCGAGCAGCTACAATATTAAGAAAAAGAACGTGGCAGGGCATCCAAGGTGATTTCGTTCCTCCCCAGTATGTTCCGATCCATTGGGATAGCAAAATGATCTGTAATTCATCAGGTGGAAAAGAGGAAAGATTGGCAATACTAGTTACTGGGAAAAATGATTTTGAGAAATTACTTTCCGTAGCAAAAATCAAAGAGAGTACCGGATCAGTTCAAGCAACAAGCGTGTTTGAAACCATCTCAGAATGGAAGCGAGAAGACAATGTGTATGGGCTAGTATTTGATACAAATGCCTCAAACACCGGATGGAAAAAAGGTGCATGCCAAAAGGTGGAAGAACTTCTTGGAAAAAAAAATTACTGTGGATGGCATGCCGTCATCAGATTTCCGAGAGGATTTTGGCTACTGTCTACATCAGAATATTTGGCAAAACTAATTCACCTGAAAATGAAGCCTTCAAGAACTTTAGAGAAAGCGTTTGGAAAAATATTGACACTAAACTGCCTCACAGACACCTTGACATAAAAGATAGGTTTCTTGAATGATATTCTTAACCAAAAGAGTTCCCTCCCTCGCGATGACTATAGAGAATTGGCAGAGACAATTCTCCTCATTCTGAATGAAGTGCCTTCCAGAGGAATTCATTGGAATAAGCCAGGAGCCTTTCATCATGCAACATGGATGGCTTCAGTCCTTTACACCAATAAAATGTATGCCTTCTCTCACCAAGCTGGCTACGATGATGTCACTATTCAAAAACTTGAAAGATTTTGTCAGTTTACATCCCTTTTTTATGGAAAATATTGGTTGTCCTGTACTAAATCATCCGACGCTCCTGTAAATGATCTTAGATTCAACAATGATTTGATAAAATACAAAAAAATAGACAGGGAAGTTGCCGAATCTGCCCTAGTCATTTTTCGAGATCATTATTGGTATTTGACTGAAGAGCTCGTCCCCATGGCTTTGTTTGGCTCTGTTAATAACGAAGAAAAGGTTAAGATGGCCAAAGAATTAACAAAATATGATCCTCCTCAAGAGTTCACACCAGGTCAGCCTATCTTCCCTATTCTGAAGCAGGGTGTCAGACTTCATCGCCTCATAGGTCCAAGATCTTGGTACCTATTCAGACTTCTCAACTCATCTAGGGAATGGATTAAAAAAACCTATATCGTTATAGGAAGATGCCGATTTTAAAAGAATGAAGGGCCTTATTTCGTCTGCCAAAGTAGTAAATGACGCGGCAGAGCGTGGCGTCAAGCTCATGCAAGATTTTCATGGGCATTATAAGGATGAAAGCGAGTTTCAACAACTTTTGCAGGTCACTGAACAAAATAGACATTCAATCCCAAACATGAAGAAAAATTTGGTCACTGCTCTGAGGTTAAAATGTAACTAAGATTATTTGTTTTTGTTTTTTATTTTAAGCTTTGTTTCAAGCGAATAAAAGTTTGTTCATTGCTTTATGTGCAAAAGGTTCCTAAGATTACTTTTTGTTTTAACCTTTATTTTCTTATGTTATTGGTAAAGATCTTTTTTGTGTTATTTTTGAGAAATAAATAAAAAAAAACGATGGGGCTTTGTTAACATTGTCAAAAGCTTAAAGTATTTTAATTTATATAATTTTAACCTAATTGTTAACTAAGTTGTTCCCACTTCGATTCGATAAGATGAATAAAGTTCTTATTCGTCTTATCCTTTCGAGGCACATCGCCGCAGAGCTGCATTGGGATGATGCTCTAAGGAGGGCGGTAACACCCTACTACTGTTTCTTGTACCTTACTGAATAAAGCTTCGAATTACTTTTCTTTTGATATCAAATATGTTGATATTTGACAAAAATCTTGTTCATTTAGGTCAATTACAATACAAAAAATGGGTATTTCTAGCATTTTCAGGGGGGCCCATTTTCGGGGGTGGATCGGAGACCCCAAATTTGTTAAAATGAACCTTTTTTTTTTATATATTTAGTAAAAGTGAACCATTTCTAACAGGAAAAAAGGTATGTTCAATGGATCTGAAAAAAAAAAGGTCATAAGTGGGACACCCTAGTGGCCAATGACTTAAACCCCCCTCCAAAACCACGTGGTCTTCTGATGTCACCCCCACCCCTTCTTTCTTATGTAAATTAAAATGCAAATTAAAATACAGCAAATTAAAAATAATCAAATTAAAAGTATGGCGAATTTGTGTTTCATGAACAGTAAGATTCGAATCTTGTAAAATTTTTCGAAATAAACGTACATAATATGAGAATATGACAATATTATGAACAGGATATTTTAATGCTTAGTATTGGCCACGTGGTTAAACGTCAAGACCCCTCCTCCCCCATGTGGCCTTTGGTGGTCAAATAAGGAACCCCCTCCCCCCTTTAAGGACCACGTGATTTTTGAATGGCCCCTTAAAGGAGAAAGTCAGATCCGAGTATGCCAAGATCAGCATAAGCGTGTTAAAAAAAAAATTCAACCATGTTTACATCGATTCAAAAAGTGTATCCGAGTTGATAGCCAGCAATTCGAACATTTACTTTAATTTGCCCTCTAGTGCGCAACTATTGCTTGCGCCACCCTGTATATAAGGGATACCTCAGCTCTGAAGGAAAATAGTTTGCTTGTCAGGGATCCAAGACTTTTTAACCAGTTTCCGAAGGACATTAGGAGCATCACTAGTGTCAAAGTTGACGTCTTCAAAAGAAGACGAGACGCCTGGCTCAGGACGGTACCGAATGAGCCGTGTATGTCTGGCTATGTGCGATGAAACAGCACCCGACCATGCTTAGAATGGAGCTACCAGGTAATTATTATTTTAATATATATATATATATTATATAATATATATATATATATATATATACCGGGTGTCCCAATAAAATGTTTACACACATTATATATATATAATATATAATATATTATATATATATATATATATATATATATATAACATGCACACTTTAGATGATAGTAATATGCGCTGATGTATTAGTATATTTATAGTACTTAGTAATAGTAGTATAGTAATGGTGTATTGTACTTAAATAACAGTAGTATCCCTTGTTACAGGAAATGGCGGCATTGCAGTTATCGTTTGAGCAACGTAAGTGGATTCTGAAGCACTACTGGAAGACGGAGAATGTGGCTGAGGTACAGGGACATTGGAGAAATGAGTTTGGAACATTACTACCATCACGGGTAACAATTACAAGATTACGTGATAAGTTTGAGACTGACGGAACAGTGCAAAACGTCAACAAAGGCCGATCTGGATTTGAACATTTAAAACATTAAAGTAAGCAGCGCAACCATGAAGGTATTGACGCTGCTGGCTGATATTTCGAACATTAAAGAAGCCTATTTGCTATCTATTTACTATCCGCCTATTTTGCTTACTGATATATGTTAATATGATGTGTAAACATTTTTTGGGTCACTCGGTGTGTGTGTGTGTGTGTGTGTGTGGTGTGTGTGTGTGGTATTACCAAAATTATTCGGACACGCATAGGTAGTTGCAAAAAGGGTCTTTGGCCTGAATGACAGCCTCAGCCCTCCTTGGCATAAATGCAAAAATCACTTTTTTTCTACGTGAAGGTCAAAATATGATAATTAAAACCCACTAATAAACACGAGTTTATTTCCACAACAGTTTCGATGCCCACTGGCATCCTCTTAGAGTGGGTTTTAATTATCATACCTCCTTGGCATACTTTCAACCAACTTCCGGTAGGTGTCTATCGGAATACCCCTCCATTCCTCGTGCAAAGCCGCTCCCAGACATGGTTTGGAAGAAGGCCGATTTGGCCGAAGTCTGATGCGGCGCTCCAATTCTTCCCAAAGGTGTTCAATGGGGTTCAATGGGGTTAAGGTCCGGACTCTGAGCCCGCCAGTCCAACTTCTTGACACTGTTATCCATAAACCAGTCCTGTATGCACTTTGCGGTATGACATGGAGCATTGTCGTGCTGATACTGGCAGGGCCCATTACCATAGTACTGCCAGAGCGTAGGAGCGCAGAATTATCCAAAATATCCAGATACGTCTTGGACTTCATGTTTTCCGGCACGACAACTAACGGACCAAGTCCCATCCAGCTGAAACAGCCCCATACCATCACAGAACCTCCACCGAACTTTACAGTCGGGACGATACACTCCCGTAAGAAGCGTTCTCCAGGCAATCCCCACACCCACACACCTCCATCAGAACGAAACTGTGTAGCGCGATTCATCACTCCATACCCCTCTCTGCTACTGCTCTAGAGTCCATGAACGTCGAGCACGACACCACTCCAATCGGCGTTCTGCATTTGTGGCGGTGATATTGGGCTTGTGCGCAGCTGCCCTGCCATGAAATCCAAGTCTATGCAGCACCCTACGAACAGTTGACGTGCTGACAGATGTTTCCATGGCCTGTTGCACCTCCGCCGTGGTTTACCGCAGACGACGTGCGTGAAGTACGAACACTCCTCCGTAAGACTCTTCGACCACGTTCCGTGAGTTTGTTAGGCCGTCCAGACCGTCTTTTTTTTGTTGTGTGCCCCTAACCCTTAATCGCCTAAAGTTTGTGGGTTAAAGGATGGATTAAACAGAATTCTGCTAAACTATCTTAAGATATTTTGTTGAAGCAAAAATGGTGAAGATTTGTGCTCTGCTTTCCTTATCTCCATACTTACCATTGAAAAAACGTCATCTGAGAATGTCCTTTGCCCTTTCTGAGCACTAATTTGTCATTAATGTTAGAGCGGCTTAAAGACAACTAATGTGCAATTCCCCAAAATTTAGAAATCTATCTTTAAAATTATTTTTGCTAGAAGCAAAAAATGGTGAAGATTTCTGTTCCGCTCTCCTTATTCCCTTAAGTAAGACAGTAAAGACAACCATCCAACTTTAGGCGGCACTGGGGTTCGAACTCACGACTCAACGTGATCTTAGCACCGCCGGGCGCCTCCCGAATCGTAGTTTATATGAAACAACGGATAATCTCTAGGAGCGCTCCATTTTTCAATATTAAACATACACTCATAAAACATATACCATTTGAAAGGTCACATTTTTCTGAGTCTAAAACTGTAGTAATCCAAAAGTATGAATAGCAAATAAAAAGTAACGATTTAATTAATTGTTTGACGCGTGACGTCATTAACTACATTATAAAGGTTGGCTAAGTTATAAATCTTCAGTCTGTGTTGTAAGATGGTATTTTTGGTAATTGTTACGCTAACCTAACATGAATATGTTATTACATTATCATTTGTATAATTTAGGTCTCGGGGGTACGGGGGCGGAGCCCCCGTAAAGATCACGCATCACAAATTGATCGGTATAGGGTTTTATATTTAAACCTAGTTACTTTTTATTTGCTATTGATACTTTTGGATTACTACATTTTTAGACTCAGAAAAATGTGAGCTTTCAAATGGTATATGTTTTATGAGTGTATGTTTAATATTGAAAAATGGAGCGCTCCTAGAGATTTACCGAAACAACTTGTACTGAGAAAACACACATACACACACACACACACACTCTAAGAAGTACTGGAGTTTGGCTGGGCTATACTAGTTTCTGATAGATTAGATTCGATTAGGTTAAGGCTAGGTTAAATTAATTCCTACCCAACCTATTATACTCTAATGTAGCCTAGCCTAACCTTCGCTATATTTCCTTTTTTTCATATTTCTCACAAAATAGTAGTAGTAGAAAACTGGATAGCAAAGCATAAGGCTCTCTAGTCTCTCCTCACCCTCTGCAGTCAGTGCAGAAAAAAGGTTGAAAAATACCTCTACCCTGGAAAAGTAGTCAAGGAAATTTTACGGGAAAGAATATATAAGCTAGCTCTATAATTACGACATGCATACAGAGACTGTACGCTAGCTAGCACCACAGTATAAACTAATCAATAATAGACTTGTGCCGAACACACATCGACTGCTTGGGATAGTCACAAAACGTCGAACATATGGTTTTGATTTTATACAAAACATCTATAGTTCCGTTTACCGAGGTATCGGTCTAACAAAGACCCCATGACCCACTTTATGCTAGCCCCAAAAGCAGTGAGAGGTAAAGGTTAAACTCTCTATGTCTACACCCATGCGCGCGCAAAGCCATCACACCAGCAAAGTGACGAAATGCTTCTCGAGGAAAGGGGCGGAAACAGGAATTAAGAATAGAAATAAGATTTTCCACACCATGTCCTCACCCGTCACGTGCATCCAACCACCCAAGAGAAAGCAGAGAAAAAAAGAAATCGTAATGGCAGAAAGGCAACTCTACCTCACATAATTCATGCCATGCTTTTTTTGTTTTTTTTTTTGTTCATTATGAAATTATGTTTCTACAAAATATTTTTCTACTCTATTCTTCGACATATTAACAAGGTAGGCAAGTGTGTGAGCGTGTTTTCTGTAACTGCATGTCTGTCATGTGTACGTCTCTGCCAATTCAATGTCGCCGAGTTTCAACTCGAGTCTCCCGCCGTGAAAGGCGTTTGTGCGGAAAGTTATATATTGAGTTGTTCATATTTCGCGGTGTTGTGAAACCACTAGAGTAGAGAAAATCTCTTTCCGACGAGGAATATCAGTGGGAGGTCCCTGTATCTATCCCCATGTACTTGTCCCTCATGAAAAATGTGTTTCGTGGGTGATCACCCGTTGTTGCTATAGCGAATTGAAGTCTCCCAATATGATAGATAGATAGATATATTTCGCTGTTGCTATAATTCTTTTTCCAAAAATTTCTGGAAGGGTATGCTCATCGGAACTTGAGATTGGCACTGAGAAAAGGCATTGTTCTATGTACATTGTACAGTATAAATTTCTTGCATCTGTTTCCAATGGGTACTATATGTTCTTGCGTGTTGAACAAAAGACATTTTCTATACATACATGTTTGATGAAATTTTAACCCCCAAAATTATAAAGTACATAATATGAGAGACTTCTCCCTACTATTTAATATGGTTCATAAAACATTTAATCTCCGCGAGGGAATTTTCTCGAAAATTCTAATTCATGCCTAAAAAAAAGCCTAAAATTAGTGATTTTTTCAAAAACATTTTCTTCCAAAATTCTTACAAGAGCTATTTAATATGTAAACATGAAACTTATTATACCAAACAAAGAAGAGAGGATGATTCTCTATACACATTAATCAAAAGCAAAAATCCTACATTACGTACTACATATTCTATAAGAATTTAAAGTTTCGTTTTACGCCTTTATAAATAAATGTTTCTATACTTTAACTAATTGTATCTTATAGAACTTTCTAAGACCTTTCAAATGGTACGCATATCGTAGATATGACTTAATTAGTTTACTGTCTATGTGGCCTTTGTCTTCCGTCAAATTTTCAAAAAGTCAAACTTGAGCTTACACCACAAAATGTAACCTAAAGATGATGTTCATTACATCCTCCAAATAAAATCTGAGAGGTATGAACTTGAAATTTTTACCATATATGCAGCTCTACATGGTCTAAATAACGAGTTTATTTTTATATCGTTACGTTAAGAATTTATAATTTTATGACCATTTTTTTTTTTTTTTTTTTTTTCGAAAATTTATATTCAAGTATTTACTCATTTCTAAAATAATTTTCTAAATAATTTTTTTCATGATATTTCTCACAAAAGTAGTAGTAGAAAACTGGATAGCAAAGCATAAGCTCTCTAGATCTCTCCTCACCCTCTGCACTCAGTGCAGAAAAAAGGTTGAAAAATACCTCTACCCTGGAAAAGTAGGTCAAGGAAATTTTATGGGAAAGAATATATAAGCTAGCTCTATAATTACGACATGCATACAGAGACCGTAAACTAGATAGAATTTTTGAAGAGCTTTCCATTGGTGTGTATATATATATTGGTGATGCGACTTCCGTAATCTACGAATATTTTTTGAAATTGAGGCGTTCGACCAGGGTTCATATAAATGCAAATAACTTAAAAACTATGAAGAATACATGCACAAAATCAATATCATTATAAAGAGGAGGAATTGGTCTATGGTATTTCTTCTATACTTTTTTTGAGAGATTACTATTTCAAATTTTTATTGATTTTTATTTACGTTTCATAGTACTTCACGAAGACGTACTATAACTTCAAGCGGATAGTTTAAGAAACGAATAATTTTACTTTTAAACGTGCTAAGGTTTTTGGGCTCTATAAAACCATTAGAAAAAAACATCACACTCGACTATATAATTAAAATAAACCATTGTTCTACGAGCAATGATTAGAGAAAATAGGCTGTGGGGGTGGGTCCCCTTCAAAAAGTAATGCGTCATAAACTGCGCATGCCCAAGAAATACCTTTTTTTTCTGAAAGTAGAGCAACATACCTAAAATCTGTTTACAAAACATTAAGATTTATTTTTGGGGTGAATTTTTTTTTGCATTTTGATGGGATACCCAAATCCAAAATTTATAATTTTGACCGAAATGATATTCATTCAAAAGAAAATTTTTTCTGAATATTCGTACCGAGTTACATCACGATAAGTTGAAAATCCAAGATTTTAAAAACTATCACTAATACTGATAATACTATTAGTAACAACGAAATTTTGAGCTAAAAATATTAGCTTCCGTTTCGAGTAGAATTTTCACACTTCTATCGCTCTTCCTCGCGAGCAATATTTTCCCGAGTTCATACACTGAATCACTGACCTATGGTAAATTATGATGGGAATCAGCCGGTTCGGATAAATTCAAGAGCCAGTTATATTTACAACCTTTCCACCAAGTTTCATGAAGATTGCGTTGGTAAGTAAAGCCTGTAGCCGTGACTGTAGAATAATACTCGTTACGATTTCAGTAAGAATGAGCAAAAACTAAGATTCCCGCATTCCGCAAAAATTTTAATAACGATAATCTCTTGAGACTTTATAACATTGTGGGCAATATATTAAATGCTGGTGGAACCTTCCCCCCTACCCCCCATGTTCGTGACAGAGTTGTAAGGACCGCAAACGCTTCACAGACCAACAATGAATGATAGGCCAATATAGACCAATCACGTCCTTTCTCATTCCTCGTGATTTTGCGTTTCCGCTATCAAGTTTGCGAGTTTATATTACATTTCAAAAGATTAATCCGAACTCATTGCTGAATAATCTAAGCTATTTATACAAGGAATTTTTCTAAGTTACCCTAAACGGGTACATGCTCGCATAAAGCCGACGTTATCCGTTTTTCTCTAATTTATTCCTTCATCGCTACTCTCCTCTTCGTTCTGCATAACCTTTCGTACTAATTTCAAAATAATCATCATGCCCGCTCGTACTACGTCGTGGCCACGTCGCAACACCACTTCCCGTTCGATCAGCGAGGTTAAACGACGTTAGGCCACTTCAGTAGTTAGATGGGTGTACGTCCTCCGCGTTCTGATGGTTGTAACGACTCTACGTGGTTCAGATCTCACGTAAAACTGTAGGTCCCCTTCTCTCGCGTGACCTCTGCTGTCGCGAAGGAGATTTAACAATACCAATTATTATTGTTACTATGTCCGCTCTTTTATTGCATTTACGAGATAACGCCTTGAATTAATCGCGAACAGGTTTACGAAATATTATGAATGAGGCATAACCCCCTCTTCCCCCTCCGAGTAAAGAGGGAGGCCAAGCTTTATCATATATCGTCCGCTTAATCCCCTTCACTCCTTCGTACAAAATATGCGATAAAGGCCATATCCGGATATGACGTACCACTACTGAAAAGATTACTTAATAGAGAGACGAGAACTTTCGGCGTTATGCGGAGGTTTTTTGTCAGTAATATAAAGAAACGTTATTTCAAATAACGAAAATGGCCGAATCATTTACGATATTTGGAGTCTGAGTACGAGTACAGTGCCTAAAGCCTAATATCTTAGGCAGTGATGCAGGACTCGAGACTGGCCTCGAGACCTTTTTTTTTTCTGGTCTCGGTCTCGGCCATGGTGGTCTCGTCCACATCACTGATTTCAGCCAAGGTACTTCACATTCGGGCAGGCTTCTTAAATTTGCGGCGCTATCTTACGAAAAGTATACAGTTTGAAATGAATTAATTTTCGTTTTACTGTTAACCGTACATCACTATTTATGGTAGCGTAAAATTTGGTACACTCCCGCAATTCTGTTCCTTCAACTACTACTATCTTATTCTGAAGGAATAATTTTTCGCTCATTCAACCGAAAATTCTCGATCAACAAAAGGAGGGCTTCTCTTTTCACGGAATATTTACTTGGAACACAAAATCCGTTTTCAGTATGCATACTGAGATCCTGGAACCTCCGCAAACTAAGTTTCAAATAGGAACGATCGGTAAAATATGGCATCTCTGCCATACTGATAAATGTAATAAGAGTAAAGTACGTTAAAAGTTAACGTACAACACGAGAAAAATAGGTCTTAAGTATCGAACGGGTACTAAAAGGGACCTTTCTCGTTATATCTCGTACTCAACTACCAATTCTTTGTACTGTATTGGTATCATATCCGTAATAATGACCCAAGATTTAATATGTACTGTACCTTCAATTATTAGTTCGTTTGTGTATTTTAAATTAATTAATACTTCGTGTTCGTAAATTTACGAATTATATAAGCCTAATTTAGTAATGACATTTTATCTTTAATTAATACGAGAACCCAGTAAAGCCTAAAGCTTAAGGGACAAATAAAATAAAATAAATAGTCCAAGTTGACAATTGCTCATTGTAACACGGTGGAAATTGTAATATTTATTTTATAAATTTATTTTATCAAATAGAGTAAAATTAGTATTTTTCAAACCTCGTCAATTATTATAGAACGTAAAAACATATTACAAATAAGTTATCGTAGAACGTTCGGGGGAAAAAAAAAAAAAACCTTCCGTCGTTGACAAACGTACCAAGAAAACTCGCATACGTGCAATTTGGCAGTATGGTAAAAGTCTATCTGAATATTGACGCGTCATGTATATTTAAACAACGCAACAAATGGCTGTATCCCGCGTAAATTATTAAAAATACGACAAGTACATTATTGTACAAAAGTATTCTTAAAATAAATTTTATTTTGTATTTAAATGCAAAATTTTCGGCTGAAATATTTTCGAAGCTTCAGTTTTAAATAGAAAAGTATTCTTATCACAAACATATTCACTAACATTTTCAATTTTATTAAATATATATACGTATTAACTGTATAAAATCATTCGAGTTCAAAGTATTCACTAAAATCAAGGTACGTTATGACAAGAGCAAAATAGTGATTAATTAGAAACTAAAATAAACGCGTGATTCTGCCCGCTTCTTTTTAGTGTTGCCATGGCTACAATTATGTAACTATTGTCTTAAACATTTCAGACTAACTCATTAATTTGTAGAACAAACATCGTGTTTATATATATATATATATGATTTTTTTTTTTTTTTTTTTTTTTTGAAGTAGTAAAAACCATCGGTCTGAGCTTTGTTTTTTTTTACAAATGTTGGTCAAACGTAATCCTTAAACATTTAAAAAAAAAACCCTACGAATTGGTCCATTCAAAAAAAAAAAATGACTATTTCAAAGTAAACTTAGTATGACCGCAAAATGTTCGAGTGCATATGCAATTGCAATGGGTGGAGGTAATGGGGGAGCAGGGTTATGCAACAAGGGGGTTGGGGTTATCCCCCAAGTTGCATAAAAGGGGGTGAGGAGTTTTGGGGAAGAGGGAGAATGACCTCTCCCAAAGGAATAACCCTAACGTTTCCTCGCCTTAGGCGAGTTTGGGAAGCACAAGCCCTGCCCGAAGGGCAGGGAGCCGAAGGCTCTGCTTGTTTAATTTTTAAAAATATAAACCTAAAAGTAATTAAATAATGTAAAAAAAATGTTATACATTTTAGTACTTAGATCATTAGTAATTCTTATCTATCTATAAATAAAAGGACGTGTGTGTGTGTGTGTGTGTGTGTGTTTCAGCCATAACTTTAAAATGGATGCAGTTACAAACACGAAACTTCACACACATATTGATTAGGTCCCGAGGTTGTGTACCTTGGTGTTAATAAATTAAATAATTAAAATTACTGGCCCCGAAGGCCCCAGCACCGCGATAAAACTACTGAAAAGAACGCAGCTGTGAAAATCTTGAGCTTCACATTGTGTCAAGATTTGTGAATCTTAAGATTTTCATGACTATAGTTTTACTGACCAAATAAATGAATCCCCAATTACTGTCGGTTCAATTATTTGGTCAATAAAACTATAGCAAAGAACGCAGTCATGAAAATCTTGAGCTTCACATTGCCGCCCGTAATAATAATCTATATTATAATAAGAGAGCTGTCCGTCCGTCACACTTTCAGAAATTGTGAGAAAAAATTGAGAAAAAAATTCAGAAATTGTAAAAAAAATTCAGAAATTGTATTACGGGCGGAATGTGAAGCTCAAGATTTTCATGAGTGTGTTCTTTTCTGTAGTTTAGCAATTGGGGAAGGGTGAGGGTGGGGGGAAGGGTGAGGGTGGGGGGAAGGGTGAGGGTGGGGGGAAGGGTGGGGGTGGGGGAAGGGGTGGGGTGGGCGGAAGGGTGGGGGTAATGGGGGATGGGTGTGGTAATGGGAGGGGTGGGGGTAATGGGGGAGGGGGTTAGCCCCCAAGTTGTATGAATGGGGGTGAGGAGGTTTTGGGAGATACCAGATTCAGAAATGTTGACACAATGTGAAGCTCAAAATTTTCACGGCTGGGTTCTTTTTTTGTAGTTTAGCCTGTCTAACCGTCAGCGAAGTGACGGGAACTGTACTAGTCTATAATAATAAAATGACGCAGTTACAAACATGAAACTTCACACACACATTGATTAGGTCCCGAGGTTGTGCACCTGGGTGTTAATAAATTAAATAATTAATTTTAAAAAATTAAATGACGTCATCAAGATCACGTTTTTTTGTTTGTTTTTATTAGGGTTGTTTAACCTCCTTCGCAACATCTAAGGTCATATGACGGAGGGGACCTACAGCTTTACGTGGGATCCGAACCACGGGTCGCTACATAATCTGGGCGTGGAGGACGGTCTCCCATCCAACTACTACCCAGACCCAATGTCGCTTAACTTCGCTGATCACGTGTGTATATATATATATATATATATATATAGTATATCCTAAGACTACTCTTACTCTCCGGCGACATTAAGACTAATCCAGGCCCCACTACAACTTACACATGTCACCATACACAAAGACAGACACAATAGGACCATGAGACACATACAGAAGCATATTAACATATTACAATACAACGTAGATGGCCTCAAACAAAATCATGCAGCTTAAGGAATTCGTACACAAACAAAACATTCACATAGCACTTATACGAGAAACAAAACTAAAACGCACACCCAAAACACCCACCATCCTTGACTTCACGGCGACCCGTCAAGATCGTATTGAGGGGGGGGGGGGGGGGTCACGGGGGGGACTCATCACTTACATATGGAAAAGCATTAGCTACATTGATGCCACCCAAAACATTACAAACACAATCCAAGCTGATAACACGATAGAAATACAGGCAGTTAACATTAAAACACGCGCAAAACACACCACACTCATCAACATTTACATCCCACCAGATAGTTCACTTCAGGTGCCAGCCAATTACAATCCACAGTTACACAATTTGGCCTCTCTCACTAATGTCATCTTAGGAGGAGACTTCAACGCTAAAGACACTAGTTGGTACCTGCAAAACTAAAACACCAGAGGCGCCAACATAGCCACACAACTAAACAGCCTCTTCAATCTTAACAATACAGAAGGACATACACACATACCACATCAAGCAGGATACTCAAACTCCCCAGACATAACGTTCTGTTCCTCCTCACTAGCAACACATACACACTGGCAAACAGAAAAACAACTGTCATCAGACCACCTGCCCATCATCATTAAAACACGTTCTACACTCTGCCCCAACAGCCTTAGGCACACTTACAGAAATTACAAGAAAGCTGATTGGGAACAGTTCAAAATACAGACTGAAGAACAATTCACCACATTAAACAGCACACCTATCATAAACATCAATACAACACTCAAGACATTTAATCAGATCATCAATAATGCAAACAAATACATACCCAAGGGCAACATTAGGAAATACAACCCAAATTACACTAGAGAAATAGCCCACCTCATCAGGCAACGTAACAACTTCAAACATAACACACACAAACCATAAAACAGCAGATACAACAGCTCAACACAGAAATAAACAACAACAAACATTTAGGGAATTCATAACACTAAACCACTCCACATATACATCCAGGCTATACAAGACTATAAACAGCATTACCCATTCTAACAGCGGCATTCACATCTCACACGCGGATATGTGTCGCAGCCAAAATAATATCCCAACATATACACAAGCTAACATTCTAGTTAATCACTACGCACTTAAAAAGAGGCAACAACCAGAAACACGCAGACACAAGAAAACCTACAGACTCGACACGACCATTACACCCTTCAATACAAACCAGACCAAGAAGGTCATAAAAAACGTTAAGAATTCGAAGGGTACTGGACCAGACAACATATCTAACATACACCTTAAACACTTGGGCCCACAGGGAATACTAGCTCTCACAAACATCAGTACATATTCATACCAACACTATTATTCCTGACATATGGAAACAAGGTAAAATTATTACACCTAAACCAAACAAAAAACCAACAGAACCAGCTTCCTATAGACCCATTACTTTATGCACACCTTCCAAAGTAACAAAGACTAATCTTACAAATCACCAACCCACACATATCACTATCGCTTACTCAACATGGATTCAGACCTCACCACTCAACCACGACATTACTCACTAACCTCACGCAGCACATCATGGATGGCATCACCTCCATACGACCAGCTCAACGTACACTATTAGCAACAATAAACATTAGTAAAGCATTTGATGCTATCCCACGCTTCCCTCTCATAAACAAAATACTCAACACAAACACGCACAATAACACCAAAAGGTGGCTGAGCAACTATCTTTCAGGAAGATACTCACATGTCACATTTAATGGCAAGTCATCCAAAAAACAAGCTTTTTCCGAACGGGTTCCCTCAAGGCTCTGTTCTCTCACCAACACTGTTCAACTTATACATGCATGACATTCCAACACTCATAGATAACAAGCTTACCTTATCATCATATGCAGATGACATCACTAACATCCACCCACAACAAAATCGACACCGCTACAAATAACCTACAAACATACATAAACAGTATACAAGACTGGCTCACACACAATAGACTCAAAGTTGCACCCACAAATCAACCATTACCTTGCTTACAAGCAACACAGAAGAACACCAGATAACTCCACAGCTTACACTAAACAACACCAACATTCCACATACTCACAGGACCAAAATACTTGGGGTCACATAAAACACCATTATCTTTTGCAAACCACATTCAGGACATTAAAAACAAATGTACGTCAAGACTTAACACGCTTAGGGTACTAACAGGCACAAACTTTGGACACCAGCAGGAAACATCATCACTCATATACAAACAATATATTCGCTCAGTTATGGACTATGCTAGCCCATGCTGGGCACCCACTATCCCAAACACACACAAACACCTTACAGACAATACAAAACAACGCACTTCGTATCATTACAGGATGTACTCAAGCACCAATAGAACACCTGCACACAGAAAGAAAAATACTGAAAGTTAGGGAACATTTCGACATGAGGGGAGCACAATTCATGGCAGCAGCGACAACTAACCCACAACACCCTTGCCACTACATGTACAATCATGCACCAACACCTGGCACCATTAAGGCATTAAGGTAACACCAGACACACATTATAACCAAATACTCTATTCCATACCACACTCCACAGACATCACACAGTACAGAACACACACACACACACACCTAGCCCACAAAGCACTGACACGACTCGGTCCGAATGTGGTTCTAGGTGCGAAGCCGCCACCCAGTGACAGGTCAGAGATCAGCCTGAACAGATCGGATCGCGTTAACTTAGCACGATTCCGATGTGGACATCACCCCAACTTACAAACATATAAACACAGACTAGACAACTCCACAGACGACACCTTCCACCTGTGCCAGGACACACCACCACAAACAATTGAACACATTATGACAGACTATCGCTCTAGCACAACATAGAACACAACACATCACTAGTGCGCTGAACATCTGGTCCACTCCGGAGAGGGCGATCGGTTACCTGCGTCCCGCCAGCTTGCTCGATCAGGGTGGGGTGATCGGCTAACCAACAACAACAACCAATGGTAAAATTATTGAATACCTAGTTAGGTCAACTGTACGCCCTTGACGATTGGTTAAGTCGTGATATTTTCGTTAAAACGCGGAATATTTTTGCTACCCACACGAAGGGCGGGTTCTCGGCTAGTTATTGAATCTACAACCAATAAAAAAAATACATGAAAGTAGAAAAAATTAAAAAAAAAAAGTTGCACATCGTCCGGCAATAAAAGGATACATTTCAAGTGAAAACGATATCAGTGATAGTATATGTGTCACACTATTTAGTTCCGAAAGTAGTATGACCGCAAACTGTTCGAGTGCATACGCAATTGCAATGTTGATCAATTGTTGTAGGGTGCCAGCCCCTTGCCCCTGTGGGTGGGGGTAACGGGGGAGGGGGTTATGCAACAAGGGGTGGGGGTTAGCCCCCCAAGTTGCATAAAGGGGTATGAGGGGGTTTGGGGGGAGAGGGAGAATGACCTCGCCCCAAAGGGTAACCCAGGCACCGAAGGTGCACTCGCCGTAGGCGAGTTTGCTAAGCTGCCTGTATATTAAGAGAGTATTCAAGAAAGGATGGTGTAAAAATTACTGGTCACTTTTCTTATTTAATCACTATACTTTCAATATAATTTTTTTTTTTAAATATTTTCAAACTAAGTTTAGAACACTTTCTCAAGATGACTCATTTGTCGCTACAATGCGTATTCGATGCTCGAACTGGGTTTGAACAGGCACAGGCAGGTTCGTAAACCTATTTTTTTTTTTTTTTTTTTTTTCAAAAATGCTGCTAACATCCAAATTTATAGTTGCTGATTACACTGGTCAACAAAGATTTTTCATCAGAGTAAAATTTGTGGTGGCTGGATAGCATTTTTCACGCTGATTCCAAACCTGCATTCAGATTTTTTCTAGCACGTATAGTTTCCAAGATAAAGGCATATATATAACTACACAGATTTAACCATTTTAAATAGGCAAAATACTAATATTTCAACATTTGATTGTGTTTATTTTATTGTGTTTTTTTGGTTTATTCATCTTATTTATTTCAGGCAGGTTCGTAAACCTATTTTTTTTTTTTTTTTTTTTTCAAAAATGCTGCTAACATCCAAATTTATAGTTGCTGATTATATCGTAATATTCGATTTAGATAGCCATCTGTAGTATTATATGTGTACGATTTAGTGTTATAGGTCGGTGACTGTCAAATGCGGACCGGGCCGGGTAGGGTAGGGTAGGGTAGGGTAATGTACATGTTTTATAAAATTCTTACGGGCGACGCGACGGTGGACACGGAGTTCAAAATAAACAACAACGGGCCGGACTGGACTGGATCTAAAACCCACGGATACGGGGCGGGCCTTAAAAAGTAGGTCCCTGCAGACCTCTAGCCCGAACTCTATTAGATCATTAGCAAGATGTTCTTGTGGAATGGATCCAGTGACCTCTGTTTCTTTGACGGAGTTCTACTAGACCACCTAGTATGTCACAATATACAAGCGTTTTATATCACACCCCTTGTCAAAAATAAATACGGGGACATTCTATCCAGCGATAACTACATACCTATTGCCGTTGCCTCCTGCTTCTCAAAATTACTCGAGAAACTTTTGCTACGCCGAATAAATGATTATATATATTTATGGACGTCTCCTAATCAGTTTGATTTAAAAAGTTCCCATTCAACCGACCTGTGTATTTATGTTTTGAAGGTGATTGTATTTAAATATAATATCAATAATTCAACTATTTATAGTTTTTTTTTTTTATATAAGCAAAGCATATGATAGAGTGAATCACAATTGTCTATTTAGAAAATCAGAAGACTGGAATGTTCCACTGTTTTAAAATTTATTGAAATTTTTATATACACACCAAACTTTTACTGTTAGATGGGGGCAATGTATTGTCCAAATATTTTGGTTCCTCATGCGGAGTTAGACAAGGCTCCTTACTCCTTTGCCGTTTAATATACTGTATATATTGATGGATTAAAATGCCTAGGTTACCAGGTAGTGGTCGCAAGCAAGCGAGTGAGTGGCTTCAAGTGTCCCGAATAGAAAACTCGAGCAAAGCAAAGTGTAATCACTGTGGATTAGAGCTGACATCCAAGGTAGAACGTATAAGAGCACATCTCGGCAACTGTGACAATAGGAATCGTCACGAAGATGATGGATCAAAGGGAGGCTCAAGTCATGCATCAACATCACCTGACCAGAGTCGAGAGTCTACAGCTTCACCAGTAGATTCTCCACTTCTCTCACCGTCATCATCTATGTCAAGCATCTTGCAGGCATCACAAGGAACATCTTCAAGATCAGAATTAAAGGTCATGTCTCCAACTCCAAAAAAAAAGAAACTGGTCCAAAATAAACTTTTTGGTTATGCCTGCAAGACCACAGAATCACAAGGGAAACATATTGACCTGCAAGTAGCGAAGTTCTTTTATGCTAACAGTATTGCTTTCAGAGCTGCTGAATCAAAGCAATATAAGGAAATGATGAACTCCTTGAGACCAGGTTATCACCCTCCATCAAGAAAGGATCTAGCAGGAAAGTTACTGGATGAAGTTCATTCAACAATTGAAGAGAACATGAAAAATGACTTGAGTGAACCTACAATCACAGTCCTTCAGGATGGATGGTCATCAGTGCAAAATGATCCCATAATTGCGTCATCACTTCACACTGGAAAAAGTTCCTACTTGCTAACTACTCGAGACTGCGGTACTGAAAAGAAAACAGCTGAGTTCTGTTGTGAAATTGCAGCCAAGAGCATTCAGCAAGTAAAAAACACCTATGGAAAGGATGTAAGTAGCTGATATGTTTAGCAAATTATGTTTAATACAAAAACTAGGTACATTTAAATAACTAAACAAATAGTTGAGAGTATACTGTATCTACTACGAGATAAACATTACAAAATGACTATATGTAGCCCAAGCAACAACACATTGATATTAAATTGAAATTGCTCTATTAGCCTAAATGGTTAATACTTCATTACATTTTTCCAATACAATAGAACAGAAACCCAAATTGTGACTGTGTAACATCATTAATTTGTTTTTTCTTTTCTCCTAGGTATTTGCTTTATGCACTGATAACACTGGCCAACAAAATGAAACTTTTTTTTCTCATCACAAACATGATCACACTTTTCTTAATTAATGCATGTTTCGTGCTGATTCCGAATCTGGTTTTATTTTTTTTCTAGCACGTAGAGTTATATAGATACACTGGTTTTGATATTTTTAAGTTTTTGATATTGCTATAAGAAAATTTAACGACATTCGACACTCCATTTCTTTGAAGGCATCAAGGAGGTTCTTGACTCCATCCTTATACGCAGGTGACTTGTTGCTTCCAAGAAAGTTTTCACA
This sequence comes from Bathynomus jamesi, assembly GCA_023014485.1. Classification (NCBI taxonomy): domain Eukaryota; kingdom Metazoa; phylum Arthropoda; class Malacostraca; order Isopoda; family Cirolanidae; genus Bathynomus; species Bathynomus jamesi. The sequence continues at coordinate 690,138 of JAJOZX010001515.1, read as the reverse complement.
TATCCATTTGTGAATCCTGACTGCATACCCATAAGCATTCCTATAACTTTTAGATCTCCACAAACATTCCATTGATGACTGTCGTATTTGATTGCCTTAAGTAGTATATCCATATTGTCATATGTCTCTTTTAGATGGACGGAATGGGCAATGGGGATGGATGGCATTATATTACCATTATGCAAAAGAACTGCTTTCAGGCTTCTCTGCGACGAATCAATGAAGAGGCGCCACTCAGATGCCACATACGTCTGAGATATGGCTGTAAATAGTCCATTGATGTCATGGCAATAACAGAGAGGACCGTCTACTGAAAAGAATGCTGTTAATTCAAAATTCCGCTTTCGGTAGTAACTAATACGAACATTGTTCTCAAGTAAATTGTTCTCCTTTAGTCTTGAGGCGAGAAGCTCTGATTTCTCTTTAGACCGATAAGTCTCTAACAAGATCATTCAACTGTCCTTGGGTTAACTTTTTAGGCTCTAAATGTCTACCTTGAAAAGTGTACTCTGGTTCTGTAGATGGTCCGGAAACGCCAGTTGCACCTTCATCACTTTCCATGTCATCTATGATAGAATCTAGCCTATCACTTGGGGGAATTGGAATGGGCAATGTTTCATCATGTTTTACTGGTCTACGTGCTGAATCCAAGTTTGGATATACAATCTGGTGTTTGTTCTTGGCAGAAAACCCCATTAAGTTCACACTACAAAAATAACAGTCTTCATGATGATCTCTCGGCTCCCTCCATATCATGGGTATGGCAAATGGCATTGAAGCTTTCTTTTGTTAAGCCAATCACGTAATCCATTTGAACAGCCAGAACAGATTTGATGTGGCGCCCATGGTTTATCTTGGTCACCTAGATGGCAACCAAAGTATAGCTTGTATATTTTCTTAATGTCGGTTGTAATACTTCGTCGCTGTGTTTTAGTTGTGAACTGGCCGCATACGAAACAGAACTTGTCGGGGTCATTCTTACATTGTCGAGGCATGTTGACTGACCTGAGCAAACTATAAATTCAAAAAAAATGTACACCAACTTGACAAGTTCTTGGACTGGACTGATCTTTTGACACACAAAGCACGGCGTTGTTGCCTGAATCACAATGCTGCTAGACGTAAAAGCTCACACCTGAAATACATAAGATGTATAATTAAGATAATTGAAATAAATAAGATGAATAAACTAAAAAAACACAATAAAATAAACACAATCAAATGTTGAAATATTATTATTTTGCCTATTTAAAATGGTTAAATCTATGTAGTTATATATATGCCTTCATCTTGAAAACTATACGTGCTAGAAAATATCTGAATGCAGTTTTGGAATCAGCGTGAAAAATGCTATCCAGCCAACACAAATTTTACTCTGATGAAAAATCTTTGTTGACCAGTGTAATGAAAGCAAGATGGTTCGGATGAAGGAACTCCTAGCTGAACAATTCCCTTCAGTTCTTACCTATGGATGCTCCGCTCATTACCTGAATCTTGTTGAGGTGTCGTTTCCAAACACTGTACTGAAGCACATTGTCCAAGTTCAGAAGTATTTTCGTAACCACCACCAACCTCATGTATGTATTTGGTAGTGTTTTTCCGAGCAACCCATTCCAAATGTTTATATTGTAGATTATATTTCTTATTTTATATTCCAGGGATGTAGATACCAAAGGTAGGCAAAAAACAATTTCAACTAAAATAAATTTTATCAATTTCATATTCAATATTTTGAATTTGATACCGTAATTTTTAAAATGTGATCAGCATCACAAAAAACACACACTTCTGATTCTTGTTCATAACTGATTAGAGTGTAAATTAATGATTTGGTATTCATTCAATTTTTTAGGCCTGGCTGAAGGAGAAAGGGGAATTTTTGCCCCCAGATTCCCAATGATACTCGTTGGAATTCTCAGCAAGCATGTGTTGACACGTTTGTAAAGAACTTCCACAAGTACATGGAGATAGTGAATGAGCAATCGGTGGAAGAAAGCATCAACACCATTCTAAACGATGCTTCACTGTATCGCTCAGCTGTACATCTACAAGTACAACTGGACCTGGTTTCCAAAGCTCTAAATGAGGTAAGCAGTTGGAGACTAGTCCAAAAAATTGTTTGGTTATGCACATAGTGACATGTAATGATATGCTACTTGAAACATATACCTACCAGTATTCAGAGCTGGGCAATAAATACATTTTACGAATGTATTTAGATACTAAATACATTTTACGAATGTATTTAGATACTAAATACATTTTACGAATGTATTTAGATACTAAATACATTTTACGAATGTATTTAGATACTAAATACATTTTACGAATGTATTTAGATACTAAATACATTTTACGAATGTATTTAGATACTAAATACATTTTACGAATGTATTTAGATACTAAATACATTTTACGAATGTATTTAGATACTAAATACATTTTACGAATGTATTTAGATACTAAATACATTTTACGAATGTATTTAGATACTAAATACATTTTACGAATGTATTTAGATACTAAATACATTTTACGAATGTATTTAGATACTAAATACATTTTACGAATGTATTTAGATACTAAATACATTTTACGAATGTATTTAGATACTAAATACATTTTACGAATGTATTTAGATACTAAATACATTTTACGAATGTATTTAGATACTAAATACATTTTACGAATGTATTTAGATACTAAATACATTTTACGAATGTATTTAGATACTAAATACATTTTACGAATGTATTTAGATACTAAATACATTTTACGAATGTATTTAGATACTAAATACATTTTACGAATGTATTTAGATACTAAATACATTTTACGAATGTATTTAGATACTAAATACATTTTACGAATGTATTTAGATACTAAATACATTTTACGAATGTATTTAGATACTAAATACATTTTACGAATGTATTTAGATACTAAATACATTTTACGAATGTATTTAGATACTAAATACATTTTACGAATGTATTTAGATACTAAATACAAAATATATCAATTGTATTTAAATACATTTGTAAATACATTTTAAATACATACAAATTTTAACATATGCATTCACTAATTCATGTTTTGATAAATTTCTACTTTAGGGGACACGGTGAATTTCGAAATAAATACACCACTCGATAGATCAGACGATTTTAAAAGCTTTTTCATCAATGAATTTCCCATCGCAAATTGGATTGATTGCAACGAGTTAGTTACATAGGCCCACTTAAGGCAGAGCCGTTTTGTACGATTATTCGGTCAATTTAAAGATATTTTTTGATGTCTAAAAAAACACTTACCTTCAGATGAGTGTACAGATTCGTTGTAGCATTGCTTGCAGCAGAGACTTCGTGTTTACACAGCAAGCAGGTGCACTTTACCTTATTACCGTCTTTAGATTTAATTTTAAAGTATTTTCCATCAAACAGAGGGTGCACTAAATTGTTATCTGCAGATATATCACTGTTTGATTCACCGGATTTGCTTGTTGAAACCATGACACGCACACGATAAAGAAATCAACCGCTTTCGACTAAGAGTGGCACACAACCGATTGAACTGACACGTTGAAACATGAACCATGCTGTATTACACTGTCGACGCGTCGTACTGTGCTAGTACAGAACGTGTATTAAACCAGTAAAAGTATTTACATTTTTATATTTTGATTATTTAAATACATTGTATTTAAATACTCATTAAAGTATTTAAATACTATATTTAAATACATGAAAAACAATGTATTTATAAATACAGTTCTAAATACACAAATGTATTTAAATACAAATGTATTTAAATACTGCCCAGCTCTGCCAGTATTTAAATGTACCAGGCATATTCATTTTCAATGCATAGGCTAATAATTGTTACATGAAAGGTAACTACAAAACAATGGCTTAGTATAGTTTGAATGAATGTATAACATTTTTAATAGTGTTCTGCATTTCTTCTTTCATCAATAGCTTCAGTGTGTGATTCAGCGAACCTGTCGACAAAAGTGCAGGTGTGGAATAGTTTGTGCAAAGAAAAAACTTGGGAGCCCGACATAACCACTCTCAACAAAAGGAAACAACAAGCACTGGCGCCATTCTTCTACGTTGCTAATTTGATGGATCCTTTCAGAATGGGTGCAGGACTTTCTCAAGAAGAGAAAGACAGTGCGGAAGAGTGGATTGCAAGTAACAAACCAGATTTCCTGGTTGGGTTCATGGCCTTCAAAATTAAGGATGAATCTTACTTCCCCAAAGTAATGTTTTCTTCACAGGTTGTCGATGCCTACAAAGAAAATCCTGCAAAATGGTGGACTTTGATGGGCAGGAGAACAGAAAAAGCTAAAAAACTACCAGTAGATTTCTGCCCCTTCTTCTATAGTCTCTTGAGCTGTCTTCCAAGCTCAGCAGCTATAGAAAGGATTTTCTCTACTATTGGTATAGGCTGGACAAAACTTCGTAACAGACTGGGTGTCGAGAAGGCAGGAAAACTGGTAAAGGTGCACAAATATCTGCAAAATGCACACAAAAGTCCATCTCTTGCAGAAGTGTTCCAAGAGGAAAGTACAGACTTTGAGTGGTAGGGCAGCCACCAGAATAGTAGATAAGGCATCATGGACATCCAGTTCCTAGTCATTTTCATAGCAATGCTTATGTAATTGTCTGAGGTTTTTCTTACTTGATATTAGAGTTCTCATTTTTTGAATCTCAGGAAAAATTATTTATTTTGGTTAGGCTAAGGCCTCAGTTTAAATGTTAAGGGTGGTACATTGTTATTTAGGGTTTTCAGTACCTATTTAGTATATCCAAGAGTGGCATATCAGTCATTATGAGAGTTAATTGCATTACAGTGATGAATTTAAAAAACTCGTTTTATTTTCATCTTTCCTCGTTATATTTTTATCCTTTATCAGATAGCATTATATTTTTTAAACTAATTGGCAGTAAGTTGCTGAAAATATTTATATCTTGATTTGAAAGTACTAAAAAAGGTTTCCAAGTATTAGAATTTGCAAAATTTTGAAAAAACACATTCCTGAAAAAACCCAAACTGTATAGGGTTTTTTCAGACTGCTTTTTCGAAAAAAAAACCATTGGGCCCAATCGTGCCAACCCCGATATTTATGGCAGCAACTCTTGCGTTAATTATAAAAAAGGCTACTGCAGATCCTATAGACTGCTACATAAATTATCTCCAAGATGCTTGCTCACTGCTCAGCCTCTCAAATGTTCGCTACAGTCTAATGCAAAGAATTAAAAACTCAAACAATCCAATTGCCCATGTTAGCCATCTGTTCTGCTTTATGTCTTCTATACTGTGAACCTCTCGGTACGAGTGTTTCTCTATAACTCCATTTACTGTAACTCCCGCAATAGCCATTCCATTACATGTACTTTCCTTTGAAAAACTGTTAGTACTAATTTTATTATTTCTCGGTTCATTACATGTATTATTATTTCTTTATTATCGAAGTCCCTTTTTGTTTTTTAAATTTATTGTTTAATTAATCGTTGTTACCTTGAGGATACTGTACCTTTTTATTTTATGGGATGTCTCCTGCCAACAAACATTATCACTGTCATCACCATTATCACTACCATACTTTATATATATATATATATACCTTACCTTGTTTCGTGTGTTGGTCTCTCTTCACACGGAGGTCAAGCTGGTGGCCCCGCCTATAGGTCTGGCCTGGTGGAGGAGCGAGTTACTTTCTTGCGCTCTCCACCGTACATAGCCAGGCACGCCCGGCTCATCTGGTACTGTCCTGAGCCAGGCATCCAGTCTTTTCTTGAAGACTTCAACTTTGACCCCCGTTACGTTTCTGAGGTCCTTAGGAAGCTGGTTGAAAAGCCTTGGCCCCCTGACAACCATGCTATTTTCCTTCAGGGTTGAGGAGGTCCCTTGTCGTGCTTTTAATTTGGGAACACTACACATTCTGCCTTTCCTATTTTCCAGTGTTGTTTGAATGGTAATTGGGTTTAGTTTTAGGTTTGGTACCAGTTTTTCGATCATTTTCCATATGTAGATTATGATGTACCTCTCTCTTCTTCTTTCCAGTGAGTACAGATTTAGTTTACGTAGTCTTTCCCAGTAGTTGAGTTCTTTGCAGCCATCAATCTTGGCTGTGAAATGCCTTTGCGTTTCTTCTAGTTTATTAGTTTCTTCCTTTTTATATGGGACGTCAAAACTGAGCAGTATCAAGTTTTGGTATAATCAGTGATTTTAGCAGGGGAATCATTACTGTCCTGTCCCTTCTCTTGAACGTTCTTAGAAACCTGTCCGGCGACTCTTTTTGCTTTATTTATCGCTATCTGATTTTGTGTTTCGAATTTCGCATCATCTGTCATTATTATCCCGAGATCAATCGCTTTCATGCTTCTCTGAATTTCCTGTCTATCTGGAGCATAATATGCAGTCTGTTTAAGTTCTTCTTTTCTACCATATCTCAAGAGTTGAAATTTCTCGGGGTTGAATGACATCATGTCTTCTGACCATTTGTATTTTGTGCGTGTCCCTTGCAAGGCCTCCACGTCATGTACATCGCTGATTTTTCTGCTGATCTTTGTATCGTCTGCAAAGGATGTTACTATACTATTGCTGTTTACTCCGCTGTCTATGTCTGTTAGCATGATAATGAACAGGAGTGGGGCCAGTACTGTCTCTTGTGGTACTGAGCTGCGTACTTCCGATTCTGATGATGATATACCTTGAATTTTGACGACCTGCAGACGATCACTAAGGAAGTTGTAGATCCATTTTCCCACTTTGCCTGTTATTCCATGTCTTTAATTTTATGTCCTATTATACCATGGTCACATTTATCGAAAGCTTTAGCAAAATCTGTGTATATAACATCGTAGTTGTCATTGCCTTCCAATGCATCTAGGATATTGTTGTAGTGCTCTATTAGTTGTGATAGGCATGATCTACCTGATCGGAATCCATGCTGATTTTCGTTGAATCTTTCCCGTATCTCCAGGAAATCATAAATTTTCTCTCTAACTATTCTTTCAAATACTTTGGTGAGGTGGGACGTCAATGACACTGGTCTATAGTTCTTTACTTGAGATCTGTCCCCTCCTTTATATATAGGGACAATGTTTGCTCTTTTCAAGATGCTCGGTATTTCCCCAGTGTCTAGGGATCTTCTCCATATCCAGTATAAAGGTGTAGCTATTTCATTTTTACAGTTTTAATCAATAATGCGTTCCAATTGTCCGGACCTGCAGCCGAATGTAGTTTCATTTGTTCTATAGCTCTCGCTACATCTTCTGGTGTAAACTCAAAGTCTGTTATATACTCTCCTTGCAATTCCTCTTCAAAGAATGCATTTATGTCAGGTATCGCTTTGTCACTTTTTGGGGTACTGAAAACTGATTCATATTGAGCTCTCAATGTATCAGATATTTTTTGGATCGTCGGTTAGTTCATTATTCCCCGTCCTTAAGGGCCCAATAGCGGCGCGCGTTTTTGTTTTCCTTTTTGCATAGCTATAGACAGTGGCGGTCCTAGCTTACATGACGCCCTGGCGAACCTCACATTCAGCGCCCCCCCCCCCCTGTTCGCCAACACACACACATTCGAATCCCCCCAAAATAAAGGACAGACATAACTCTTTCACAAAATAACTTTTATTGGACTAATTGTTGGAACTTCAGAACCAAAACAAAGACTCAAATTTCTGAATTTTACAAATCCTTCATCACGTAAATAGAATAACTCACTTAAGAGAATGTAATTATGATACTATGAACAGGAAAAATACAAATTAAATTGCACAACTGCCATAAATAAACTAGAGAATCAAATTTCTAAATTGTACAAATGCTCTATCACATAAATAGAATAAGACACTTAAGAGAGGGTAATTATTATGCTACACTTTCAACAAGAAACAAAATAAATTGCACCACAGCACAACTGCCATCTAAAGCCTGACTCTTCTTACCTTCCTTGATGCAAAGTCATGAATTAAATCATCATATGAAATCTGCTCAGCAATTGTATGATTTATACTGATGATGGCCAGACCGGTAAGGCGTTCCTGTGACATAGTTGACCTCAGGTAGGATTTGATGAGCTTCAGCTTTGAAAAGCTCCTCTCCGCTTCAGCAACAGTGACTGGAAGAGTAAGACCAATTCTGAGAGCAGTCCACAAATTTGGATATATTTCAGAGAGCTCCCTTTCATGGATAAATGTCAGCAGTTCAAGCAAGGATATGGTCTTTGATGGCAAGTCAGGCAAGTTCTTCAGCTCCTGTGCAAGCTCTCTGCCATCCAAGTCAGATTGTCCCTTAAAGTGTAGTGTAGTACTAAGGTTCACACATTGTTCTGTCAGCTCCTCAAATGTGAGATTTTGGAAATGTGTCAGCACTCCAAACTTCTCTCCCACAATTTCCAACGTGGAAAATCTTTCCTGAATGGCTGATGTTGCAGCATCAACCACTGCATTGAAAAATGTCACCTCCAGCTTCTTCAAAGCATCAATCAAGGGGCTCATCAGATGCTTCATAGGAGAAGTGCCGCTTTGTGGACCTCAGCCGTTTTTGTTTTAACACAGCCTCCACATTCATTTGTTCACAGATATCTGTGGCTGCCATTTGTGCAGCCACAAAACCTGTTGCCCTGTAATTGCGGAGACCTCTCTCCGTTTTTTTTAGATTTACTGCAACATCAACGTGCATGCTAGGAGACTGCATCTGCTTGCTCACATGCTGAATTTGGCACAACAGGTCATGCCACACCACTGAACAAATGGCGAAGCGGTATGACCCAACCTCCTCTGACAGAGATTGAGCCTCGACCTTTATTACAGAGTCTTTGGTGTGGTCCCTCACCTCGATCAGTGCATCTCTCACTGCAGCTGCCTGATATCTCAGGGCTCCACACTCTTGATCTTGCTTTCCCACCTTGTATCAGACCACATCTTCAATGTGATGTTCACATGTTTTTTCAAAATGGCCCATCGTTGTGTGGAGGCTGAAAACAAGTTGTAAAGCTTCTGCAAGATGCCAAAGTAACTTGTGGCATCAATAGATCCCTTAGCAGCATCGGCCACAAGCAAATTCAGAGAATGAGCCCCACATGGAACAAACAGAGCTTTATTCTTATTCCCAATAATATTAATCTGGAAGCATTTTGCATTGTTTAGGTCTTTTATGGGAAGGTTTATGGAAAATGCAATAGATGGTTTTTTATTAATAAAAATATATTTATTGATCTTATTATTATTTTATTTTATTTTTTATTTTTATTTATTTCTTTATTTATTCTTATTTTTATTTTTATTTTTTTTGCAGGCGCTCATGCCGCCCCTCCACAAATGCCGCCCTGTGCGGCTGCCCATATTGCCCATATGAGGAACCGCCACTGGCTATAGAAGTATTTTGGATTTTCCTTTATTGCTTCTACCGCCTCTTCCTCTTCCCTCTCTGTATGGTCCTTAATCAGGGCTTGTATTTCCCTATCGATACCTCCAGTTTTTCTTTTATTATTTTCCTGCCATTATCTCCGCAGTTTCCTAACTTCGCCTCCACTCTCTTTCTTTTGCGGAATAGTCTTCTCTTTTGCCTTTCTAGCCAGCTCCTCTTTCCTTTTGGCTGTGATTTCGGAGCATATTTTTCTAAAATTCTCAGCGTTTTTTCCTCCAAAGTTGTTAGCATTTCTTCCGTTGTTTTATTCTCGAAAATTGTTCTCCATTCTATTTGGGCTATGTGCGATCTGATTGCTTCCCAATTTATAGTCTTCGAGTTTAAGTTATATATATATATATATATATATATATATATATATATATATATATATATAGATGAATTTCACAATAAAACACGTGAAATGAATGAATGCTGCAAACCCACAAGGAAAAAGAAAAACGATTCCAAGGCCTTTCGTGTATTCAAAGCTACACCTCGTCAGGGAATGACGAGGTGTAGCTTTGAATACACGAAAGGCCTTGGAATCGTTTTTTTTTTTCCTTGTGGGTTTGCAGCATATATATATATATATATGTCATCCCATAAGTAATGTTTTTTAGATCTGAATTTGAAGGACAAAAAAAACTCCACTAAAACTTTTTAATCTAGTATATATTTTCCATCGGAGTCAATGACATTCTGCCAACGTCCTACAAGCTTTTCAATGCCATGTTTATAAAATTTAGGCGGTTTTGAGGCAAAAAACGTACAAAGACTGATGTGCAGGTCATATTAAGAACTATACTGTTTCTCGTCAAGATAGTTTTGCAGACTCCTGAAGAGATGAGAACACTGGGTAACAAAATTTGAAAAGTTTTCTGTTTATTGTGATTTTTCTGTCGTTTCTTAATGATTTCGGAGCGCTGATTCCAAAAATGATATTGGTTTTGCTTTATCATCAACCGTTTCAAAAATATAGGTTATCACACTTTTCATATGGCAAAGTATATAAAGAAGGCTAACAAATATTTTCTGAAAATAAAAACACTATTGGAAATTAATGTTTATCGAGCCAAAATTGTTTGACAAACCCAAAATGGTGCAAAGGATATAATATACAGTATATCATGAGGAGAACCGATAAGAGAATAACAAGCCTCGTTATGCAGTGTGCGTTCCTTAAAAATGCACTGAAGAACGCGACTTCCGCGTATGAATATTCTTATCCTTTCTGATCAGCGACCGTACGTAGTCTCCCATCATGGAAGCATCCCAATGGCCCTGGTACCTTTTCTCCATCGTTTGAATATCTTGATGGAATCTTTCATGTTCTTTACTCACATCGCCCAGGTTATCACGAAAAAAGTCTAGATGTGAATGCGGATAGTGTAATTTTAAAGACATACGGCACCCCATTTTGCCATAGCACTTAATCAAGTTTGACACTAACTCCTTATAGTTTGGTGCTTTATGGTTGCCTAAAAACCCACGAACCACATCACGGAAAGCACAGCAAGCCTCTTTTTCGATCGGAGTCATCTTGGCTTCAAGGTTCTTTGAATTCAACAGCGCCTTGACATGTGGTCCTACAAAGATGCCAGCCTTGACTTTAGCCTCAGAGTTTAGGGAACATGACCCGAATCAGTTGGAAAACTTCCCCTCCAAAATCTAACGCAGTTACAAACTGCTTAATTAGACCCAATTTAATATGGAGAGGTGGTAGCAGAACTATGTCAGGCTTCACAAGAGGTTCCCCGAGTACAGTGTACTTTCCTGGTTGCAGTCCTTCACGTGGAGGCCACTGAACTGTTTTATAGTGCTCAGTTGAAGCCCTGCTATCCCACAGGAAAAGAAAACATGAATATTTAGTAAACCCTCCTTGTAAACCTAACAGGAAACCAATCATTTTGAAATCACCAAACACGTCCCAGTTATATTGTTCATACCTGATTTGAGTGAGCAGTTGTTTGACATTTTCATAGTCCTCTTTCATTTGAACAGAATGTGCAACTGGTATAGATGGATATTTGTTCCCATTGTGGAGTAGAACAGCTTTTAAACTCCGAGTTGAACTGTCAATAAACAGGCGCCACTCTGAGGGTATATGTGTTAATCCAATAGCTGTGAATAGACCATTAACCTCGCTGCAACAACAGAGAGAGCCATTGACATCGTAGAACCTTGCAAACTCTTCATGCCGCTTTCGGTATACAATGATCTTGCAGTCTTCTCCAAGCAAATTCCACTCTGAGTCTGGAGGTCAGAAGCTCAGACCCTGATTTCGTCAGACCCAAATCTCTAATTAAGTAGTCCAATTCCCTCTGATTTGGAAAGTGAGGGTTTGTACTGAAAGTTACTGTATATTCTTCATCATGACTGTCCTCACCAGCCGACATCTCAGATGAGCTAGCTGCATCCTCATTTTCAACTTGCAAAGCAAAGAAACAAAATATAGGCATAGCTATATATGTAGAAGAGCATCAGCACTAAGAAAAATCGACACATAATGACCCACAGTCTGTAAATACAGAAGGTAAAGTAATGGATAGATACCGGTTCTGGTGGACGTGGTATTGGAAGACCTTCGCCATGTGGTACAGGAGCTATGGACGACGCTATGCTTGGATACTGAAGAGTCTGCCTTCCTTTAACTTTCCTGTACTTAGAAACATCTACCATGCAGTAGTAGCAATCGTCGTGGTGGCTCTTTGGTTCTCTCCATATTCTGGGTACCGCAAAGGGCATTGCCTCGCGTACTCCCCACAGCCACCCTTCAAGTGTGGAGCGGCAGCTTCCACAGATCACATGAGGTGCCCAGGGCTTATCTTGGTCACCCATAGGCATACCAAAATAGAGCCGATACGCGATCCAGAACTTGGTGCCTTTCCTTTCACAATCTTGTGCGATACTTGCTTGGGGCCTATGTAATACCCACAAACGTAGCAGAATATATCCGGCGAGTGTTTACAAGCTCTAGTTGCCATTTTCTTTACCAAACTGTACTACATTAATCATAACCTGCAGATATAGAGAGAAGAGCTATTAAATCTGCAACAGATTACAGATTCCAGGAAAAAGATGTATTCACAACACTGAAATAATGTTCGCAATAAAAAAGGATCGATAACACTCAAATCGTCAGCACAGAGAAGCACAGAAACACAGTACCTCAGTGCTGGTAACCATCAGACAAACAACCTGCTTTCTTTGTATGCTCACACTTACTGACTTCAGACTGCGCTCTTCTTTATATAGCACAGTGGAAGTTTCGGGCAATTTCTAGAGCAAGAAACTGTCAACGAACATCCGGATTGTTCTCAACAATTCCTGATTATTCCGATATTGCTGCGCCCATAACATTATACTGGTAATACATGAAAAATGGATTATCTCTGAAACCATTGGTGATACACACAAATCAAGGCCAGATTTGGACTCAGCGCCCACAAATGCATATAAAAACATAAAAAATTATATATAAACAGAATCAGTGTTACACAGTGTAATCTGAAGGCGCAAGGTCTGGAGAATATGGAAGTTTTTCCCACCCAAGCTCCTCAATTTTTGCAGAAGTGATCCGAGCGGTATGAGGACGTGCGTTGTCGTGGTGGAACACGATTCCTTTCAGATTAACCAAAGGCGGTCTCTTTTCTTTTAGTGCAGTGTTCAATCGATCCAGTTGTTGACAGTAGACTTGAGCGGTGATTGTTTGGTTGTGTGGTAAGGTTTCAAAGTGTATTACACCACTTTTATCCAACCAAACACTAAGCAACACCTTCCGAGGGTGAAGATTTGGTTTTGGCTGTGGTGTCACTGGTTCTCCGGTACAAACCCACTGTCGACGGCGTTTAACATTCCGGTACAGTATCCACTTTTCATCACCAGTCACTAAACGGTGCAAAAACGGATCTTGGAGTTCACGGGAATGAAGAGCTGTGCTAATGATTACCAGCACCCTCATATTGTCGACCGACAATTCATGCGGCACCCATTTTCCTAACTTAGGCACTTTCCCGAGTTGTTGCAAATGTCGATGGATGGTGGACGGGGATGAATTGAGTTTCTGGGCCAATTCTTCGACAGTTGTTGAACAGTCTTCTTCAAGTGCGGCTAACAGCAGGTCATCATCAAACTCAGCAGGCCGTCCAGAGCGTGCTGCATGTCAAACAGTAGGTCATCATCAAACTCAGCAGGCCGTCCAGAGCGTGCTGCATCTGTCAAACAGCAGTCACCATTCCTAAACTTTTGAAACCATCTTTGACATTTCCTCAAGCAGAATATCGTTGACATAAACGTCCTGAATGTTTCGCGTTGCTTCAGTAGCACTATTCCCTTTTTTGAACTCGTAAAGCATTATATGCCTGATATGCTCTTCTGATACCGTCATGTTTATGAGGGGTTCACATAAAGCAAAACACACGTCTTCACTGGTCAAGGTCTGTAAAGTATGTAGCGAAACACGATACATCTCCTCTTAGATATAACCTTCGGGAAATTTATGCTAGGACTAGTTTAAACTTAATCTACCGTAAAAAACGACATTACTTATGGGATGACCTGATTTATCAGACATGGGGTCAATTACTGGGTTTCTATTACTCTTACTTTTGATTCCTTCTATTATTACTTTAATTTTCATCTATTACTATTACTTTTGTATGTGGGATACTTCACTCATTTGAAAAGGATCTTTATGTCTATTTAAATACAATCAGAAGCAGTGTGTTAACAAACAAACACACACTTTATTTCAGACTCAACAGGTACAAACATTATACAAGAGGTCCATAGAAGATTAAGAGATAGTTGTCTGGAGCACTGTCTAAGTAGGCCAGTGAATCACTCTGTATAATGAACATACAAATACAATGATCCAACCATGAGGTGGTGTGCCAACTACCACTAACATAAGTAAAGCTATCATCAGGAAGACTACACATGGATGAAAGGGTCAAGTTATTATCTTCACATAAGGTTTTTAAGTACAGTAGTTGCTAAACAAAGAATTATCATTAAAGTTACCAATAATAGCTACACACAAGCGGTAGCTCGCTATCGCTCGCGACCGTTCTACAACTTGGCCCTCCAGGCGGGTAGCACTGTGACATACTGCTATATACGCCATCACCCCCACCCCCACTCCTCCAATTACCCCACCCCTCTCCCCATTACTCCCCCCCACCCATGACTCCAGATAGGTTAATGATAGTAAACTCTTGAATTGACGACATACCAATTACAAATTGTTTTAGCTAAACATAATAATACAATAATGTACAGTTTATAACTCACCTTAAGTTTATTTATTCATTGCAGCAGCAACAGTGGACGATGTTAGACCTTGCATGTAGGCATTTGTTGTGAATTTACCGCCATGTATGCTTGGCCACTGATCAATGGCTTTCTGTGTGATCATTACAGCAGATCTAGTGCCTGGAGCTGGACCCTCCTTCACAATTCTGCACAGCTTAGTCAAATGAGATGGCTTAATGGATCCTTTGTGTTCAACAATGTAACCAAGAATGGAGAATGTCCCTTCAGCTGGTGCTTCACTCCAGGCAGTTGATCCATCTTTATCAAAATGCTTTAATCTCTCTGTGATTCCTTTCCACAGCTGTTCTATATATTCTGTCAGCCAATTTATCACTGAGTCTTTTGTAAAACTACTTTCAGATCTGGTTCTGGATGGTCTAGCAACTTCAGCAACCTGGTAGTAATCAGAACGTTTCTTGATGTATTTGTAAACTTCATTTAGGATGTAATCCTCAGCTGTTAGTTCCTTTTGCTGCCCTGTGGTATCGTGCTTAAATTCAGAAACTACAGCATTTGCATTTCCTCCATTAGCTAATTTGGAAATTGTTTCCATCACTCTTAACATAACAGTTTTCCCTCCTTTATAAAATATATTTTCTACAAATTCTGCACTAACTGTGGCTTTTTGAGCTACTTGCAACATAATCTTTGTTACATAGGAAATCAATACATAGAACTTGGCACTAATTTCTTTCTCTTGTGGATGATCAAAAAACACAATTTTCCACAAATCTGTCAAATTGATCAAATTCGTAATTAACCATGCGAGTATCAGATTTAAGTTTTGGTCTCTTAAAACCAATGATATTGTCAAGAACCATATTGGTATAGTCAAGGCCTGATCTCAGATTTGAAGTGTGATTCTGAATAAAGTCTAAAAGCTCTCTTAGTTTACAAATTTTCTTCAATGCATCAACGTGGGCTCTGTTCACAAGATGCATTAAGGTCCCATCGAAATTTGAAATTTTCTCCAAACAACTTTTTCATTTCGTTTTTAAATGGCTCGTTGTCCTTACAAAAAGCCCCATCTCCAACCATTCCAGATACCTTGGATTTAATTGCTTCTTCAGATAGTTTCAAGTGATTAGGAGACTTCAACACATCAAAAATTTCATTGGCCAAATAAACTCCTGATTTGCTGCGTACTAAATTTATCCCAGCAAGTTTTACAGTCTTATCTTCTTCACTCATAACTAATACAACTAGCATGCTTAATCCCAAAATTGTTCCAATGTCAGCTGTTATTGTTACTGAAGTTTGTTCTAAGAACCACTTTACAGTTTGTTCTTTAAGTTGATTATCTAATAGCTCACAAATTGTCTCGCACGCATGTGTGCTATGATTCAAATTTCCAACCTCACAACCTGACCTATGTAATACAGCTAGAAGTACTGGATATAGAGCCCATGCAGTGTTTGTTTTCATTATGTGGTATAAGATGTTGCCACATAAGTCTTCTATGCGTTTAGTAGTGTTCCGAGAAGATGTTTTCATCACTTCATAAACAGCAGCTCTTTGATGATGCTGAAGTTTAATTAAATGTCTCTTCAGGTGGGTTTTCAGATTTCTAAACCATCTCTCTTGATTTTCTCCTTGTTTGCATACATTAGGTTAAATCTTTAACATTGAAGTAACCTTTTATGTTAGAATGTTTGTCTGAAGCACATGCTTTGGGGTCTGTGCAAGCTATGCAATATAATGTAAACATTTTATCATCAGAAGCATCATCAATATCTTCTTGATTATCATCATCTTCATCCTCAACAGCTATATCTACATCAGGCATATTAGTGTCACTATTTGCAATGTTTTCCATTATATCACTTGGTACTGAAAATGAATCATCAGCATGCCCTAGATCCTTCTTTTCCACCAATTTGAATGTAGATTTGATCAAATCATTGTTCAGGATTTCTTGTATTGATTTACACTTGCTTAAATGGGCTATGGAAATGTCAAATTTGTTGCTTTTTGCTTTATTAGATTTGGATGCAACACTTGAACTTGAAGGCATATTTTGACTCTTCTCTTTATTAACCACAACAGCTGGTGAGTTTCTTTTGTTAGGCGCAAAACTGCATTCAATGTCTTCTGGATTTGGGAATTTTCAAATTCCTCTAAAGCAGTTTTGTTAGTCTGATGCGCAGATTCCTCACTTACCTTTTGTTTCTTAGATGGAGGAGAAGCACTTTCTTCAGTCTGTGAAACATCTAGTGAAAAAGTTTCATTTTCTAGATTAGCAGTTGATGAAGTTGGTTCATTTTTCTGAGGTCTAGCACTAGCACATTTTGTGAACAAACTAAATGACTGCTTTGCCGTATCTCTTTGCTGCACTTCATCCTGGTATTTCTTTACTGCAATATCTAAGCTGTGGGCCCAAACTCTGGGACCTCTTGTATTGTAACAAATATTTTGTTGGAATTAAAATGTTCCTCCCAGTTTTGCTTCTTTGAATATTTGTTCTTGCATTGACCACAAAAGTAACCCCTTTTAACACCCTCACTTTTCTCTCCAACTTCATCAATATTAGGATCCATTATTGATTATTGACTACCTGAAAAAATACAAAATAAGTAAAAGTTAGTAAATATAGTATGGTAAAAGTGAGTAAAAGTAAGTAAATATAGTACAATGAAAGTAAGTAAAAGTAAGTGCTTTAAACTTCGTAAAAGTAAGGAAGAGTAAGTAAAAGTAGGTAAGTTAAAGTAAGTAAAAGTAAGTTTAAACTTAACTAAACTTTTCAATTCTAGAGTCATGGTGGATTACTTAAAACCGCACAAGTAATTATCTGGCCAATTTATCAAACCTGGCCGAGATCAATGGAACATAGTCCAATCCTGATAATTTTATATTAAAAAAATATACGTTTTAATAAAATTTTAATTATCAAAACATTGAAGCTTAACAAAAAATAAAAATAATTGTTAAATATGGAATTACCAACTAAACTTAAAATAACTAAATTTGTAATTTAAAAAAATTGGTTTGTACAAGAACGTATACGCAAAAAAATTGCATAACGTCTAGCGGATGAACAAAACCCAAACCCAAATTTACTTTTTCTCATGGTCAAATTTACTGGAGCAATGCTCCCAAGATACCAGGAATCTGGAGTCATGCCCCCACCCCCCAATTACCCCACCCCTCCCCCACTATCCCCGGGCGGGTAGCACTGTGACATATACTGCTACCCGCCCGGAGGGGTAGCAGTATATGTTAAGCTCAAGATTTTCACGGCTGCGTTCTTTTCTGTAGTTTGATCGCGGTGCTGGGGCCTTCGAACCCAGTAACCGGTGACCTAAGACTGGGAAACTTGACAGAGCACATCGTCAGCTCATGGGCTATCAGTTAGTGGTGGTTGCAGAATTTTCCGATGCGCCGTTTAGGCTGTGCACGGTTCCGAAGAAAGTGGATACACACGCACACACATTTTAGCTCAATAGTATATTACATGTCGTTAGGGTGGCCATTTCCAAATTTCCAAAAAGGAGGACACTGCCTATGTGGTCGTACGTTAACATACATACATACATACAATCCATACATACATATATATTATATATATATATGTGATGTAGGTCACATCCGCATATTTTCTCGCGTCCGCGTCCGCATCCGCACTTTGGACTGCGGATGTCGTGCGGATGTGGCCCGTTGAGATAAAACGTCATTAATAAGCGGAAATTATCAAATTCTACTATATTAATAGAACTAGTTCAGTGTGCGCAAAAGTGATGCAAACGACAAGACGAGAGGCTGTTCTTGTATGAAGTTACTCTCTTGCAACCTACTTAGATCCACGTTACAAAGCTAAGTTATTTTCACCTAGTACATTAGAACGAGTTAAATCATCACTTGGCAAAGCAGTTGAAGAGCTTCAATCTCTTGAATCTGTCGCTTCGCCACCCACCAAAAGAATAAAAGTTTCAGTGACAGAACCAACACCTTCAACAAGCAAATCTATCACAGAATCTGTCTCTCAGTTTCTTGAGTCAAGCAGCAATGACGAGACCTACGCGATGTCAAAAGATGTAGTAAAAATGATCGAGAGCTATCACCAAGAAAAACGCCTGGCTGCATGTGACAATCCTATTAGTTGGTGGAAAAATACGCAGAATATCTATCCATACTTGAGTAAACTTGCAAGGAAACATTTAGCCTGTCCTCCAACAAACGTACCAAGCGAGAGATTATTTAGCAGTGCTGGATTAAATATGATGAAAAGAGAAACAGACTGGCAGCAGAAAAGGCAGAAAAGTTAATGTTCCTTAAGCATAACCTTCCTATAATTAAGTTTGAACATTAAACGATGAACATCTTAGTTTACTTTATTTTAATTACTCATTTATAAATATGCCTAATAAAACTTTAAACTTAATATAAATAGTTATCAAGCTAATTAAAGATCTCTTTCTATAAGGGTGAGGTTGGGGAAAGAGGTCGGTGGGGGTGCATTTGAGTGGGTTCACGTCCCGCATCCTGGTAACACAATTATGGTTTCTAATTGTGGCTGAAACTCAACAAAATATAACAAATTTATTTGCAGACGAATTCACTGATTGATTTCTATATTAGTTAGATGCTTGATATTATTTTATATGTTCAGAGAAAAGTACAGCAATTATTGTACAATTAATCAATTATACTACATTATAGCTACAGCTCTCTCTATATAATAACTTATTATATACGTTAAACACAACAAATCTCGAATATATCCTAAAAAATAACGAAAATGTAGACATCCGCATCCGCGGATGTTTAAATCAAACATCCTCATCCGCATCCGCAGATGTGAAAAAAATGACATCCGCTACATCACTAATATATATATATATATATATATATATATATATATATATATATATATATATATATATAACTGAAAGAAATGAATATTCATTTTTACTCCTTGGGCAGACTGACTGTCCGACTCGTAGTCATGAAATTGAAAACAAATGCGGCTTATCAGCAGTGTTGCCAACTACATATAATAAAAATACGTTAACGGTTATTACGGCCTTCAGTACCCGCTATTTTAAGTGTACCCGAGGTCATTTATATAATTCTTTTTAGCCAGACCCCAAAAAGGAGGACAAATTAACGTCCGGCTCAAGGTGGCTCCGGATGGAGGACAGAGTGCTCAAAAGGCGGACTGTTCGGCCTAAAGCCGGACAAAAGGCAATATAGATACAGAGAATTACAAATTTTTTATTTTCTACACAAATTTCTATTCCAGTTAGCCAATTCAAACCAAGTTTTAATTCACTAATATATTTCCCATACCCCAACCCCCATAGAATAGCTACCCCACCAGGTGGGTGGCCTGCAAGGAGACCATCTTGTTTATCTCTGGTGGCCTCCCCTATCCCATGAAAGTTACTGACAGGCTATTCAGGTCATTTAAGTCCTGTTTCCATAGCCATGTTTCCTGCAGACAGAGAATATCAGCATCCTCTAATAGCTTATCAATTATGATCCGCCTGTGTTTGCTGTTATTGCCTAAGCTTAGGCCCCTACAGTTATAAGAGATTACCTTAAATGTTGCAATTATGAAGATGCAGGAGTTTTGCGAGCCATCTCTACATGTTAAATTCCACTTATACCAGGCACAGCAGTTACAGCATTAGACCCAGCTGGATTTTCCTCCACAGTACGACACATGATGTCTCCATAACTACCCTCTCTAGCACTTACGAGAGGGGCTGCAGATGTTTTTCTTCCCTTCTCATAGAACAGCCGTACATATACCCATTCCGGCCATACTGCTGGATCCATAAATACCCCTGGATCATCAGAGACTGCTGTGACTTGAAAGGAACTGTACATAGTCTATCTGGAGTCAATTTTCCTACATATAACCTGAAGATTCACTATCTTCCACAAATGCCTGCAGCTCCTCAGCCGTAAGATCAGGTCGACATCTCAAGATGAAAATGTTTGCGGTCTTCGTTGGTACAGCGATCATACGATCTGTTTTGGCAGCCCCGATGATACCCCGCCGTTCTCTGGCAGCCTTTGCCACAGGCTGACTCCCTCTAGCCGGTGCATGAGTGGGACCAGACCCCCTTGAGGGACCACCACCATCTGCTACTGCAGTGGTTGCAGTTCTCGGAGGGGTCGCTCGCTTCCGGCCCCTCCTTACCACCATTGTCCAAGATGCCTCCTCATCATGAACCCCGACTGCATTCCCAGCATCCCGACTCACCAAGGCCCCTTGGAGGGTACCCTGTGTGAAATGGTATTCAGCTGGCGATGTATCAGTGTCTGAATTCAGAGATCCAGGATAAGACTGAAGCAGTTTTTTCTGCACTCATGGATCCAGGATGAGGCTGAGCGGCAGAGGGCTCTGCACTCATGGATCCAGGATAAGGCTGAGGGGCAGCCAAATAACAAATATTTGTTTCAACTAAATCATTACAATTTCAGAGACTAGGTCTTGATAAATTTTACTTTATTGAAGGAAAAATTTGCCACAATATTAGTTCACATACATGTTTATTTTAGTTTAAAGTAGATTTAGTTCATTTTTTCAGTTCTTTGTTCACACAATATGTCCATTGCTACTGTAATAGAAACGTAAGAGACTATTATCTACAGTACTTTCCCTTCTATTACAGCCAAAACATTAGGATCTATTACTTGAAAAATCCTATAATAGTCTATTACGATTACTATTACCCCATGTCTGATTTTATATATATATATATATATATATATATACACATATATACAGGGTGTCCGAGAATTATCTGTACAATTTTTGGCTGTTATTAAGTCAACCATGAAGTGTAGAAATTCCAGTGTTGTCCCATTTTACAGAGAATCTCATCAAGTTTTTTCTGATACCAAGTTTTGACAAGTTTTTTAGAAATTCCAGTGTGTCCGAAAATTATCTGCACAATTTCATCTTTTAATAAAATTCTTGATAACACACGTAAAATTCTTAAACAAGATTATTTAGAATCTGTATTTTCAAAAGTTTTTTATTAAAGTAACGTTGTTACAAACATTCGATATGTGCACCATTAGTGATTCTCAAAACATCCAATCGATACTCCAAATGTTGCCATGTACGCTGCAGCATATCCACATCAATTCGCTCAATAGCAGCTGTGATTCTTGCTTTTAAATCATCAATGTCTGTCACCCGCGTACATTTCTAAAAACTTGTCAAAACGTGGTATCAGAAAAAACTTAATGAGATTCTCTGTAAATGGGACAACACTGGAATTTCTACACTTCATGGTTGACTTTTAATAACAGCCAAAATTGTAGATAATTCTCGGACACCCTGTATGTATGTATGTATGTATGTATGTTATATATATATATATAATATATATATATATACATTTTTAACTGCAAACACCACACAGTGTATATACTGTATATATAATTTTTTTTTTTTAACTACAAACAGTATAATTTCTGCTCGTATGTAGGAGAATTACGACTTCTGATTAATCGAGGCCCATGGTGTAGACTGTAGAGGATAGCATATCTGACCGGCAATCGGAAGATCCCGGGTTCGATTCCCGGGTGGTTACCTCATTTTTCATTTGTTCGTTCTCCCTCATCATCTTGTGCGGAACGTTCTTCTACACAAGCGTCGTTCTTTATATATATATATATATATATATATATATATATATATGTATATATATATATATATATGTATATATATATATATATATATATATATATATATATGTTGGTATTGTCACCAAGTGTACTTTTTATTTCCTTTTTTTCTGTAGTCCCGTGACATAATTTAACGTTAACCTTTGGTGAATCCTGTTCATGTGTTTGTGTTTCAGCGCTGGAGAGGCCACCTGGATCACCCGATTTAACCTCTTTGGACTTTTATCTAAATAACTATGCTAAAACACTCTTGTATCATGATAAACCCAGGTATCTGGCAGAATTCCGTCAAAGAATCGGAGGTTATTGGATCCATTCCACAAGAGCATTTGCTAATGCTCTAATGAAGTTTGGGTGTCGAATACACGCAGTAGCGATGAATGAGCATCATGTGGAAATGTTCAAAATTTGGACATTTTAGATATGTAAACCGCCTCACATTGTATATTTTCTATATATTAATTTTAAGCACCGTTTCTCGGACATCCTGCACTTTATCTCATACTACTATAACCTTGCTAATAGAAAAATGCTAAGTACAGTAATTAGTTGCATATTGTGTGTAGAGTACAATGTACAATTAACTCCACCACAGACATTTATTAATTGCATGCAAGTATAGTACTTTAATATAGCCTATCAAGGTATACTTGGAATTTTGAAAATGGCACACTTTCCTGTCCCTACTGCTACTAATTATTAGGGCAATGTTTCTCAACCTCGGGATCGCGGGAGGTGTTCAATTAGGGGGTGCCTGTGCTTAGCAAAGAAAAAGTCAGCTTGCATGAGAAATCGAAGTTTATTTTCCTAACAAATCTTACAGAAATGTAAAAATCACTTTTTTTCAGCGAGAAACTCGTGTAATGTTGCAGTTTTACAGCTGAAATTATTTTGTTAGTTGTATATAATTTCCACATGAAACTGTTGGTTTATATCTTTCAACGAGGCAACTGTGCCTGTGTTACGATTGCAAAATTGGGGTTCATTAATAGATATAGAGGTCAAATCTATAATTTAAAAAAAAAAAAAAGTTAACATATATATCCTCGTAGGCCTTTAAATGTATTTGGAAAAGACACGTATGTGATTACATGGCTTCTAGCATGAGAAGAGCCAGACAAGTTTAAAAACGTTCATACGTGTAAAGGAATGAATAAAGGTTCCACAAGTCGGGAACCATTTTAAGTCACGTGACATAACGCCTTCTTTGTTGTCCAATCGTATCATTAAAAACAAATTAGTTTGTAGATAACACTAAATATATACAGTATAATGATGGGATTCACTACGGTTAAATAGGCCAAATAAGTTAGTAACACATAAAATAGGTATAAAATTATATATACTATAAAATGATATACTAATGACTATTTCTTAAGTTGTAGATTCAGTGAGGAATGAACGAAAGTTCTTACGTACAGCGTGGAATGAAAACCCAAGTTCTGATGGGGAAAAAGGCAGAGCAGCCCAAATGAAGAGCAGGCAGTCTGCGAGATCTTGTCATAGAGAACGAGTCATACAGCAGTCCATCCGAAATTCATTACTCCTCCCTTTGTCAATTTTATTTTAATACTCCCATCGTGCCCGTGGGAATTAGGACCCGTTTTTAAGATAAATTCATAACCATAAATTAAATTTAATTCTTTCCTAGGATATATTTGATGGAATCTTTCCTCCAGGCCCTAGGCCTATTCCTCATTTGCTTAGGCCTACTTGAATTCCGATCAAAACCTATCCCCCTTTATTATTTGTATAACAAAGTGTAAAATCAACTTAGTTTGTGAAAAAAACAAAAGATTAAATGTATAAAACTTAATGTATTTTCATAACAGTGTAAGGTAAATTCTGAAATTACTATAACGATAAACGATATTTCTTCAGTTGAAGTTAAATGTAAAACTAATCAGAAGAGAACGAGATCAACAGTTGTCTATCATCCTTAGTGTTACGTGCATGTTTCTCCCTCCCCCCCCACTCATTCATGGGGGTCACCCCGGGAGAAATTTGGAACCCAACACCCGCTTTGCATTTGTCAATCTTATATTCGGCTGAATAGGCGAAACACAAAAGGCAGTCAATTTCACTCTTTTGTTTTAACTGCAACACCTGATGAGAAGCCCAATTCACATAAGTACGAGGTTGCAAATGGAATTAAAACTTTCAATGCTTCAGACACCAGTTCTGGATACTCGCTTTTCCGTGCTATCCAAAATGTAAAAAAGTCTTCGATGGGAATGACAACTGAAGGGTCTTGTCAGTAGAAAGTTCAATCAATTTATCATGTAGGTTTCCTGCATGTTCGGCAGGCTCTACCACCCTTTCAGTGAACGAATTAAGGTTCCACTTTTTAGCAACTTTCCATTGTCACATGGGAAATAGGGAACTGCTATCTTTTATCATGAAAAGTGGGGCATATAATTGAGGTTAGGTAAGATTAAATTTGGTTTGGTTAGATTAAATTAGGTTAGAGTTGATAGACTTTTAAAATTGGGCGTGTCGCATACAGAACTAAATATGTCGCAGTTCTGTAGACGCCAAACGTGTGTATGAGAAAATAAGCCTATCAGATAAACAAGTACAGGACATTGTGAACAAAATTGATTATGACCAACCACCACAATACACTTAAATACATAGTATAGTAAAGTTCTGTTATCTTATCGATAAAATTATGATAATTTTAGATATTTAAGTGCGCTATTTGTTATTTACATCGAGTGACCTTATATATCATATACACCTCATACCACACAGACCATATCACAATCACGTAGTTTTAATTAGCCTAACCCACCAAGCATGCTATTGTAACATTCTACATAATGAAATTTTCCATAAACCTAACTCAAAATCAGATGCGACTCTTTTTTCAGAACTTCAGAACAATGTGTAATATTATTTTCAATTTCATATAAAATCAATATCACATCGCAGATCCTATAAGCTGATAAGAAATACTGCCAACTTTCTCAAATCTTTTCAACAAATGGCTAATTTTGATCGTATTGGGCACCTCTCTGGCTCCAAATTGCTTCCTAAATGCCGTTTGGCATTCCTTGTACAACCTACGCCACATAACACAATGAAGATACATTACTAGAGAAAGAGCGACATGTATGTATGTAAGTAATGTTGTGGCAGGAAAACTCATAACAGTTATTCCGATTTTGTTATAAGTTAAAATAATATGCATAGTGTTCTGAAGTCTGGACAAAGAAAATCTATATTAGAAAATTTCAGAATGGTTGGTTGGTTCATTGTGTAAAAGCATTAAGGCTTGTTTAACGGGTTGTGTTATATAAAAAATATACAAGTCTCGAATTCTACAGGATTATACATTTAAGACAATTATCATTTACTCTAAATAAAACCCAGTTTTTAGTTCGTTATCTTTTTTCTCGCTTCACGCAATAGAAAATCACTTTACAAAAGAAAATATATAATTCTAATAAATAATTTGTAATATATTGTAAAAACAAAAGAATGTTTTTCATAAGCCTGATAACTAGTGATGCACCGATTAATCGGCATCATCGGCCAACTTTTTCCATCGGCATCGGCTTCGGCCAAATTTGGCCGATTATATGAAGAAATATGACTTTTTTTCAAATTTCAACCAGACTTTTCATGAAAGTTATAAATAATATTACACATTTATGAACAATATTTTTGCTTTGAAATATAGATATTAGATACTCTGCTAGATATATCCCAATGTGCTTATGTGTAAGAGAGGCTAGCTTCCAAAATGTGTTGATAGGAATAAAATAGTCGTTCAATAGCCTAGACATCATGAAATACTGATTACTGAATTTTTTTATTAATTACTATTGTTTTGATTTTCAGTTTTTGCAGAGCACCTACATATGAGAAATATTTCATTGCTTGCAAAATATATCATTAGTTATTTAATTATGTAAATTCCATTCCCTTCCAATTTAAATTCTTTTGCATATTAAATACTGAAAACTGAGTAGCAATAATCAATAACTTTTTATTAACAATAAGCAAATAATAATAATTAAATTTAATAATATAAATTTGGTCAGGTAACTATAATTAAAAAGTTTGTGATTTTTAAAAATAAATAATTTAATGTGGCAGGATCGGATGGCTATAAGGGGTGATGAGGAGGCCATTATAAAAAAATAAGTTAAAAATATTGTATAATAAATACACTTGTTAGATTTGTGTATATATTCATGACCTTTGTTGAAAGATAGCTAGGGGGTACCTACTGTATTATTGCACCATACATAAAATTATGGATCAAATGTAGAATTCGGACCCCAGCCTTCTTTAGTTAGCTTTATAAGGCTAACTAACGAAAATATCACAATCTAACCTAACCAATCGTTAGGTTAACTGTACGCCCTTAACGATTGGTTAGGTTATGATATTTTCGTTAGTTAGCCTTATAAAGCTAACTAAAGAAGGCTGGGGTCCGAATTCTACATTTGATCCAAAATTATTATTTTAATCTTTCTCTATGAAAAGGTGAAAAACGAGAAAATGAAACAAAGATGTCATAAATTAGTCGTAATGAAGGTTTTATAAGTAAAAACGATTTTCTTTGAGTAAAATGGGCAAATAACTGAATTAATCAGAACTTCAGTAGGCCTATTACGTGTTCCCTGTTCCTCTATTTTTTTATTCAAAGTTTTGAAACAAAATTCCAGTTAAAACGAAAAATTCAGACTCAAAATCAGGTTACAGCTATTATGATGTTATTACTCCATTATAATAACTAATTTATTAATCTACTGTACACTAGGTACTGCAGATGGTAAGCTGGCTAGAGAAGGATATATAAAAAATTAATAATTTCATACCAACATAACAAGAAATCTTCAAAAATTTTAAGTTTTTTATTAAATAATCGGCATCGGCCAATTTGCTAGACATCGGCTTCGGCTAAAATTTGCCATCGGTGCATCACTACTGCTGACCTTTTTTTTTTTTTTTTCAAATAAAAAATATAAAGTAGTGTAGTTAATTAAATATTTCCTAAATGTTTTAAAAACAGAAAAATATCGGATCACCTGAAGATCAGGGCCCCCAGCCTTCGTTAGTTAGCCTTATAAGGCTAACTAACGAAAATATCACGACTTAACCTAGCCAATCATTAGGTCAACTGTACGCCCTTGACGATTGGTTAGGTTAAGTCGTGATATTTTCGTTAGTTAGCCTTATAAAGCTAACTAAAGAAGGCTGGGGGCCTGATCTTCAGGTGATCCAAAATAGCCAACATTAGTGTAAAAATTATAAAATATTTTATATTAATTAATGTTAGGGCTATGTCCTACAGCGCGGGGGTCTGCAAAGGTGTTTTTGTGAAGCTACAACCAAATTAACTTATGGGTCAAAATATGCTCCTTTTATATAGTTTCGTTCAGGCCAAATGAAGGAGAGACCCTTTTACTTCTATATTAGTAAAGGTTGAGTTAGGTTAGTTGAATTCTCAGGTTGACTTACAGATACTTTAAAAACCTAGCTGCTAGCACAATCGAAAGGTACGGTTTGGCTCAACTGAAACGATAGGAAACTGCACATTTTGGCGGATGCATTCAAGTTTGGCACATGCATTCAAGTTTGGCACAAACATTACTATAGCACAGTTTCTGAAACTCTACGAAAGTCCGCGAGCCACACTTTTTTTTCAGTGGGTCGAGGGTGTTTTTGTAATGTGACCTACATTATTTTACCGAAATCAAAAATTACCAATTTTAATTTCCGAATAAAAACAAACTTTAAACTTTACAAAAAGAATAAACAAGTTTTTATTATTTCGAAATGTTAAAGTTTGCCTATCTTTCGAAGTAAATCCTATAATCAGTGTATAGGATTATTCCCGGCAGTCCGTATAAAATCCGTTGGTGGGGTGGATCTGGACCACGGTTCGCCTGTTGGTGACCCCTGCCCTAGAAGATATCGGATCACCCGAAGATCAGGGCCCCCAGCCTCAATTACCAAATGATATCTTCGTTAAAACTAACGAAAATATCACGACTTAACCTAACCAATCGTCAAGGGCGTACAGTTGACCTAAACGGGCATTCAATTTAATTTATTATTATATTTGGTACTGTAAAGCAAAAAACAATACATGGGGGCCCTGATCTTCAGGTGATCCAAGATACCTAATATTTTCTAATCTTCTACATTTTCAGGAGTTTAGAGCAATGAAAGAGAGGAAAGTACATGACTCCAGATTTGAAAAAATTTACTGGAGCACAGCTCTGAATTTACTTTTTTTCCCCTTACACCACTAGATAGGTTAATGATAGTAAACTCTTGAATTGACGACATACCAATTACAAATCTTTAACATTGAAGTAACCTTTTATGTTAGAATGTTTGTCTGAAGCACATGCTTTGGGGTCTGTGCAAGCTATGCAATATAATGTAAACATTTTATCATCAGAAGCATCATCAATATCTTCTTGATTATCATCTTCATCCTCAACAGCTATATCTACATCAGGCATATTAGTGTCACTATTTGCAATGTTTTCCATTATATCACTTGGTACTGAAAATGAATCATCAGCATGCCCTAGATCCTTCTTTTCCACCAATTTGAATGTAGATTTGATCAAATCATTATTCAGGATTTTTGTATTGATTTACACTTGCTTAAATGGGCTATGGAAATGTCAAATTTGTTGCTTTTTGCTTTATTAGATTTGGATGCAACACTTGAACTTGAAGGCATATTTTGACTCTTCTCTTTATTAACCACAACAGCTTGGTGAGTTTCTTTTGTTAGGCGCAAAATTGCATTCAATGTCTTCTGGATTTGGGAATTTTCAAATTCCTCTAAAGCAGTTTTGTTAGTCTGATGCGCAGATTCCTCACTTACCTTTTGTTTCTTAGGTGGAGGAGAAGCACTTTCTTCAGTCTGTGAAACATCTAGTGAAAAAGTTTCATTTTCTAGATTAGCAGTTGATGAAGTTGGTTCATTTTTCTGAGGTCTAGCACTAGCACATTTTGTGAACAAACTAAATGACTGCTTTGCCGTATCTCTTTTAGGGTTGCACCGATAAGCAAATTAGCCGATTACCGATTAATCGGCCTAAAATAATCGGCCGATTACTGATTAATTGGCCGATAATTCTTTTTATATACTGTATAAGTTTATAGCACTATATGGTTACTGAATTACGCCGCTTATACCTATTATAATGGTAAATAGGAGCACACAATATAAAACGTAGGCCTAATATCTAATATTTTTTTATCTAATATTAATCTAATATTTTTAGAACTATTTACATATTCTAATTCTTTAATTTCTTTTACAGATTAAATTAAGCATTTTAATGAAAGTTGCCAAGAAATTTTATATTTTTGTTACAAATTTAAACAACATAAAGCCCTTATGGCTCCAAGCATTGCATGGAAATACTTTAAAGTAGATAAAAATAACAATTATTTGCAAATGCACCCTATGCAATGTTTCCATCTCAAATTTTGTTTATCGTTAGAGAGTAGGTTAAGGCCACTTTTGTTTTGCAACAGGAAAGCTTAAATGGATTGTTCTGTTCAGTAAGGTACAATAATTTTTTTGTTTTAATAAATGAAGTGATAATGGAGTAAATTAATTCAATAATACTCTGCCTATTATTCTCCAAACAATGCAAATTGGTAGAAAATATTTAATAAAAAACAAGCAAAATATTATTCAAGTTCATTCCATGTCTAGGATAACTGAAATTCTTAAACCAGGGATGCAATTTCTGTAATGTAATAAACAAAGATGACCGAGTATGAAAACTGATTAATCGGCAAAAAAAAGCCGATGGCCGATATGGCCGATTACAGATTGTCAACCGATTAATCGGTGCAACCCTAATCTCTTTGCTGCACTTCATCCTGGTATTTCTTTACTGCAATATCTAAGCTGTGGGCCCAAACTCTGGGACCTCTTGTATTGTAACAAATATTTTTTTTGGAATTAAAATGTTCCTCCCAGTTTTGCTTCTTTGAATATTTGTTCTTGCATTGACCACAAAAGTAACCCCTTTTAACACCCTCACTTTTCTCTCAACTTCATCAATATTAGGATCCATTATGATTATTGACTACCTGAAAAAATACAAAATAAGTAAAAGTTAGTAAATATAGTATGGTAAAAGTGAGTAAAAGTAAGTAAATATAGTACAATGAAAGTAAGTAAAAGTAAGTGCTTTAAACTTAGTAAAAGTAAGGAAGAGTAAGTAAAAGTAGGTAAGTTAAAGTAAGTAAAAGTAAGTTTAAACTTAACTAAACTTTTCAATTCTAGAGTCATGGTGGATTACTTAAAACCGCACAAGTAATTATCTGGCCAATTTATCAAACCTGGCCGAGATCAATGGAACATAGTCCAATCCTGATAATTTTATATTAAAAAAAATATACGTTTTAATAAAATTTTAATTATCAAAACATTGAAGCTTAACAAAAAATAAAATAATTGTTAAATATGGAATTACCAACTAAACTTAAAATAACTAAATTTGTAAATTAAAAAAATTGGTTTGTACAAGAACGTATACGCAAAAAAATTGCATAACGTCTAGCGGATGAACAAAACCCAAACCCAAATTTACTTTTTCTCATGGTCAAATTTACTGGAGCAATGCTCCCAAGATCCCAGGAATCTGGAGTCATGGGAAAGTACACCATATTCCGAACCCCAACAATAACATAATGGGTTATATTAGAATAAGTTAATCATCATGAACTCCGGTTAATATGGTCCTTGAATATGGCTAAATAAGGTTTATGCATCTTTTATCACTTTGAAGTTGGTATTTTATTAGATATTTAATTAAATCACATTTTAATATAATTTTAAAGGTCTTGAAAATGTATATTAAAATTCAATCCTAATAAATTACTCTTCATATTCAACAGAGTAGGATTTTCCATGATCGTAAAATATAGCAAACACAGGTTTTTTGCATTATTTCATCTTTTAAATAACATCAAATATAAAGTGTTTGTAAAAGAGCCGATGGTTTTCTTTTCCAGAAAAAAAGTGGTTTTTTTTTTTTTTTTTTTCCGGAAAAATCAAACCTCCAATAAACGTCATATCACTAGACATACAAGAAGACCGTTCATCAATCATATTAGCCGTATGTTTATGAATTTGGCCTACAAAGTAGTCGATATACGTCCAAGACCTCTATCTCGTCGACAAGGTTTCTTTAGGGTTTGATTAAGTTAGGTTTGAGCCGAGAGCCGTCATTTATTCGTCAGTCACACGATGATGACTGCGTTTGATTGCTTTGAGAGGGAATCAAAACCAGCGACTGAAAAGAACGCGAATCTGTTGATTTATGATTACTTTTGTTTACAAACAAAGCCTTCAGAACTTTTTGACCAGGTTCTATGGATAAGAAGCTACCATGTAGGCATTCATCGAAATTATTCATCAGACTCGTAACTCGGAGTTTCATTGCGTACATTTAGTTTTCAAATACTTAAATTTAATATAATTTCCTGCCAGGTAACATTACGGGCTCGTGTAGGCATATGGCAAAGTTAAAAAAAAAAAACTGCATATATGACTGACTTTTTTTGCGATCATAAAGTAAACATCTTTTACAGAACGATCACTTTGATATGGTATTCAGGAATATATGAGGTTTGATCGCGATTAAAGCAATCATGATTGGGGAAGCATTGACGAATAGATTTTCGATCGTGATCAAAGCAATCATGATTAGTTTCATTGATGAATAGATGACCCCTTTAGTTACGTTAGGTTTGGCTAGGTTAAGTTAGGTTAAGTTAGGTTATTAGTGTCGATGAAAATGTTCGTGAACAAAATGTTTCTATGCCCTTACAGTCCTACAATATAATAGTATATTTGTTCAACGGAATATGACATTATGACAAGCGTTAAAAACGAAGGGCTACATTGTGGCCATTGTCGTTACGCCGCGCCTCTTCCCGTCGATCAGGGAAGTCAAGCGACGTTGAGTCTGGAAAAGAGTTGGATGGGGCTATCTTCCGCGTCCAGATTATGTAAAGACCCGTGGTTGGGATCCAACTTAAAACTGGAGGTGTCCTCCGTCATACGTGACCTTAGATGTTGCGAAGGAGGTTAAAGAAACCCACCATTACATTTGTTAAAAACGAACATTTAGAGGTAAAATAAAATTCCTACCAACCATACATCAATTTAAGCCAATATAATAAATAACATTACTCTTAAATCGTAACGAGCCAATACACTAAATTACTGCTATAATCGACGCCTATTTATAAACACCTACAAATTTCAGTTAGGCAAAATATACAAAAGCTATACGAAAGGAACGATTTTAAAAGGTGTCAAGGTCTAGATCTAAAAATAGAATTAAAAATGTAAACATAATTTTCCTTCTTAAAGATTTACAAATAAACGGAAATAAATTATTACAGAGCCAAAGTTCAAATACGGTAACGATGATCGGGAAGTGAATTTGGTACGAAATACATTGGAGTTTGTGAATGTAATTCAAGGTCACGTAAAATGTAAAAGGAATCTCTGCATACAAATGATTAACGCATAACACATTTTTCATGCATTTTTCAAATACAATGTCTTTATAGGAAACGCTCTACCTTACATTATTATTATTTAGGCCTAATTACGGTTAAATATGGAGCGTCATTAGATAACCAGGGGTTCTCTATCTCCCTTTATATGTTCTAACCGGAACTATATTTGCGTAGACATCATACAAGTTTCTCATACCAGACTGAAATAACTACGCCCTATACAACCACGGTATAATAAACTTCAACAGTATTAAAAAGTGAACCTACGCGTTATATTCACTGTAACGGGGGCTATAACGAACACGCATTTTCAGCTCGAATAATTAAGCGCTCTTACTCGACTCCATTTAACTAACCTAGCTTGAATGTAAGGCAATGTTAACTAACCTAGCTTGAATTTAAGGCAATGTTTATTCCTAAAAAAAAAACGAAAATATTAATACAATCAGAGCCATCCCCAGGATGGTCAAAATAAATGTTGCAGGCCTACACTAACTACTACGATGGCAGCCATTAGAGCTTATTGCGGCAATTAATATATAACCGTGATCTAGCCTTGAATCTTTGCAAGAAGGAAAATTGGTTAACAATGGATAGCCTACTTAGTGTCTTCTTTGCTGACGTGTCTCAATATCAGGCTATATAAATGCGGTGCCAAGTGATCTACTTAAATGTCTGCAGCTTTGTTTAAAACTCAGTCGCTATTGCATCATACCTAGCAGCAAGCAAAAAAAAAAAAAATTATATATATACACACACAAATTAAATAACGAAGGTTTATTTTCTGCCGCACGTGGAGACATTTCACGATTTTATTCTGCAAATCCATCTTTTCATAAAAGGTCAAATAAATCTTATCCTCCTTCAAACGTAATCGTTTTAAAATTATTCATTTTACGACATTGCGTAGTCCTTCGCAGGCCTTTTCTAAAATCCATTATTATTATATATATATATATATATATATATATATATATAAAAGAGGAAGTTTGTTTGTTTGTCTGTCTGTTTGTTCTCTATTGAAATGAATATGGCTGCACCAAATAGTGTTTAAGGTAGTGAATCAGATATAACTTTTCACAGGGAATCTAATGGTGTGCACAGTAGGTAGTAGGTAGGTACAGTAGGTAGGTACAGTAGGTAGGTACAGTAGGTAGGTAGGTAGGTACAGTAGGTAGGTAGGTACAGTAGGTAGGTAGGTAGGTAGGTACAGTAGGTAGGTAGGTAGGTACAGTAGGTAGGTAGGTACAGTAGGTAGGTAGGTACAGTAGGTAGGTACAGTAGGTAGGTAGGTACAGTAGGTAGGTAGGTAGGTAGGTACAGTAGGTAGGTAGGTAGGTACAGTAGGTAGGTAGGTACAGTAGGTAGGTAGGTACAGTAGGTAGGTACAGTAGGTAGGTAGGTAGGTAGGTACAGTAGGTAGGTACAGTAGGTAGGTAGGTAGGTACAGTAGGTAGGTAGGTAGACTAGACAGTTTTATTTAGTAAATGGGTAGGTACAGTAGGTAGGTAGACTAGACAGTTTTTAGTAAATGGGTAGGTAGACTAGACAGTAGGTAGGTAGGTAGACTAGACAGTTTTATTTAGTAAATGATACATTAAAATCTTGTTTAGTTTTGAATGACGGCATAAAGTCACGGGATTTAAGTGGAATCTAATGGTGTGCATAAAAGTTTCAAAATTTTCGAGAACTTTTTAAAATATACGGTTAAGGAATAAGTTTTTTTCATTTTAACACAAAAAAAGCTTAAAATCATTATTTTCGAAACTTTTTAAAATATAAGGTTAAGGAATAAGTTTTTGCATTTTGACATTTGAGTGTGACTTTTGCTATGGGTGACAATGGCCCCAAAAAGTTGGAACACCTCGCAATCTTTATGTTTTGACACCCAATGGAAAAACACGTAACATTGTTTACACTGAAGTGCTACAAAATGTCTGATGTTTTCAAGGAATAAAAACAATTACCAAAACTTTGTGTTTATGTGTTCATTTAGTTTTGTTCATCTTTTTACCTTATTTTGACACACCATTACATCCCGGGCAACGCCGGGTATCTCTGCTAGTATATAAATAAAACACACTTGTAACGGTGCTGGTTAAGTATGCGGTCTACCTACGATTCGGCGGTCTACCTTTTAATTATAGCTTCTTATCTTGTTTACTAATTGTTTGTTTACATCCCATTGTCAATCGCCCTTGACGATTGGTTAGGTTTAGTCATGATATTTTCGTTAGTTTTAACGAAAATATCATGATTAACCTAACCAATCGTAGGTAGACCGCATACTTAACCAGCACCCTTGTAACTACAGTTGCAATATAATTCCGTAATATTACTTTTTTGAGAAACTGTATCGGTAACTATTATGGGTCGTACGGGTCTATTATATGAGGTTATATTTTGTGCTAGTAGTTGTAGGTCTGAGGTGGGGTGTTGCTGGGTGTGCTTGGCTCTATTCGTTTAATTTTAAGGTTTCTAATGTGGTATTGGGTTGGTTGTTGGGGTTTTGTAATTATGCTATTAATGTGGCATCGTGATGCTGGTGGGTGCTAAAGTCCATAATTACGTTATTGGGTTGGTTGTAGGTCTGAGGTGGGGTGTGCTAGATTCTTCGCTTTATTTTAATGTATAAATGAACCACAGTCCGAATCCTTATCAGATTTACCAAAACCAATCTTGCGAGACGACTTTTTACTTCTTTTTTGCGACATATCACTTAATAGATGCAAATCCAGTAATTGTTAGAAGGCTGTTTGTTATAACTAAACAATGAGGTTCCTTCAAAGATAAACTATCTTTATTATTAACAAAATAAATATAATCCTATCTTAATGTGGAATGTATGATATAGATTGCGGCAATATTTATTTCATACCATAAATTCTTTCTTCCTTAAGCTTCTAGCTTTAATGGCCTTGAATTAATGGTATGAAACATTAAACAAGACGTCTCGAAATACATAAACTGGGTCTGCTTTCTATTATTTATTACAAACTGTAAACGGGCTTAGAACCTAAAACGGGCTATTTCTTATTTACCAGCCTCATAGGTAATATAAACCCTATACCGTATACGCATGGTTAAGAATCGAGTCCCATTAAGTATAACCTTGGTTAACCTTGGTTTTGCTTCCGCCCGAATTGTTCATTCTGACGAAGGTCAAGCTCGTCACTTCACTTTAGACCTACAGTTTAACGTGGAATCCGAACCACGCCCCACCAGCAGCAGCAGCAGCAGCAGCCCAGCGTCTTAACCACTTATTTTTATACAGTACCTCTACAGGTACCTCTACAGCCGAATTCCTTCTACAAAATGAAGGAACAAAAAAAATCATCTCGTGTAAGTTTTATTCGAGTAACCTTTAAAGTAATTTCAAGCAAAATGAACTAGTGAATATTTAATACGAAAGAAGTGTAAAAATCATTAAATCAATGAAACTTCCTTAGTCATTTCTCAAAGAAGACTATTTAAAACTACGGCTGCAACACGGATTTGACAAGTGATCATAACTTTCAACAGACTATCATTCAAATCTGGATCGAAGCCACAAGTTTTATCCAGAATTTGAATCTTACATTCGTTCTGATTGGTAATTTACACACACACACACATTATATATATATATATATAATGCGCATCGGTGGTGTAGTGGTTAGCGTCGCTGACTACAAATCCATCGGCCCCGGGATCGAAACCCGGTGACGGTAGGTGGCGCGCAGCAAAACCCAGCGGTCTATCCTTCCGCACAATAAAAAAAAATTGGTTGGTAGATAAATCAGTACCCTGGGAAGCCTAGTGGTTAAGACGCTGGCTGCTGATGGGGCGTGGTTCGGATTCCACGTTAAACTGTAGGTCTAAGGTGGAGTGACAAGCTTGACCTTCGCCAGATAAATAATTCGGGACGGAAGCAACACCAAGGTTAACCGAGGTTATAATGCGTTTGAGTAATCCAGTTGGCTGAGACTCCAAACTGCAGCTCTAAATTTGCTATTTCAGTTTTGAGTAATTAATTAAAAAGTCGAGGCTAGGATTCCACGTTAAACTATAAGTCTCCTCAAAGCGGAAGCAATAAGCTTGACCTTCATCTGATTAAACGATTCGGGCAGAACTGTTGACAGAACAATAACGTGTATAACAAACTGAATTTAAGCAAAGCTACGTTCTCTTTAATAAAACTTAAACAATGAATAGGCCTAAACATAATTTGGTTCGTACAAGGAGCTAAATTAAATTGGAATATTTCAACAGCGTCAAATACGTCTTTTATGAAATTCTTTAATACGAGAGTCGCATTAAAGACACTTATAACGGGACCACTCTGAATGACGGTGCGAGTATGAGCCTAATAAGTTAAGTGTCTCGAGTCTTCGAGTAAAGTAGTCCCCCCCCCCCCCAAGATTTAATACACGTAAAGCTTTCGTAGACATTTCAATGAAAAGAATATGTGTACGCTCTCGTATCGAAATTTTCCCAGATTTCCGTTTGAACAGCATTTAACAGATTTAAAAGGCTCGCGCACTATGTACTACATTATACCGCATTTAATCAAGGTTAAAGGCAGGTGGATCATTCACTGAAAAGGTAAGAACCATCAGTTCCTGCTTTATTGATTTTCATTAATTTGGATATCTCGTGTGTGTGTGTGTGTGTGTGTGTGTGTGTGTGTGTGTGTACATATATATAATTGGATCCATTTCATGGCGTTTGCCTTAGGTTATATCAACTTGGTTAGGTTAAATTTGTTCAGCTCAGCAATGGGTAAAACTACGTTGATGAATATTGGTCCAGCAAAAACACTGCTTTTCAACCCTTACATATTTGCCAAGTACCACTTCAAAGACTCGTCCGCCCTCGAGTACTATTGAAGAAGTAAAACTTGCTGAAATATCATGGAAATAAAAGTCGCGCGTCACCCGTCCAATGACTTCTACAACACATTCTTAAGAAATGAATGATATGACGTATTCTTTTATTTCATTTACCGTTGGGCTCGATCGTCGACACTGGTGATACATTTTAAGTACCACCAGTTGAAAACCACTGCAATACATTTGACGAGGAGGGGGGGAACATACAGCTGTACGTGGGACCCGAGGTACCACAGATCGCTACATCATCTGCCCGTAGGAGAAAAGGAGGGGGGGGGGGGGGGTGTCACCCATCGGACTGTCAAACAGGTTCAACGTTGCTTAACTTCGCTGATCTAATGGGAACCGCGTTACGACGTAGCCGCAATACATCCTGATGAATTGTGGTGTCGCAATAAAATATAAAAATATAGCATTTGAATGAAATTCCTTCAATATTTTCTTCCTTTGCGATCTAAATAATGAAAGTTCACGACTAATCATGTTTATTCGTCATCCGGACCTAATCAATTTAGCTTTAAAACAAAAGATCAATATTTTATGACGCCATAGTGATAAGGCATAAAGCCATTCATGCACGATAGGATATAGTTTCCCAATATCCTTAATTACTGTATAATATCGAAAGAAATCTCCCTCCCCTACCCCCACACACAAAAGCCGAACAAAAAAAAAATTAAATTACACCTGTTATGACGTCAGAGTTTTCGGGGGGGCCAAATATTTGATTTTTGATGACGTCAGATGTGGGAACACGCAAACTATCGTCTTTATCGTGTCAGAAATCCCTTTGACGTCACAAGTACGGTAACAGTGAGCTTTATGTCGCTGACTCCTCGCAGATGGGCATCCTTTCACGGTTTCACCACGGACGTTATTAGCAAAGACGCGCACAACTGAATTTAATATGGAATGATACCGTAAAAAATTAATGGCTTCGTAACCTAGATGGCAAAATCCGATATCCGCTCTTAAACATCCGATAAAATTTGTGTCGTGTCCGTAAACCATTTAATAATAAAATAAGTACAGATCCAAATCAAACCATATCCACGATTTATCCGTATTCAGAAAGTCGCAGTATTTCCAAGGTCAAAGTTGTATTAGGCGCGGTCTGGATTTGGACCATTCTCCAAAGTTCTTACCTAACCTTATACATAGGCCTATAGTCAGATGTAGGTGTACTGGGTTAAGATAGAAGCAGTCTTTTCATTTATTTATTACACGCAACATATCGACTACGGTAGTGACCCTAATCTGCATGAAATTAATTAGGAACAATGAGTCCCCCAACATTACCTATCACATCATCTTAGGACTCCTACGAGAGTGAATTTCCATGGAAACCTTTTGTTTTGATGCACTTTCAATCGAACACAACGGAAATCAATGATGTGGCAAGAATTAAGCTAAATGCGTCTTAAAATCAATAATAATAGCCTGTCTTTATTTTATTGTATATAATGTAAACTGAAATTCGATGAAACGAGGGTCAACAATGATGTATTGTACAACTTCAAACGAAGTGTATATTTTTATAGTTGAACGATTTTTAATTCAAATAAATTGGTGATTTCCTTTTTAAGTGAAATAATACAAGTATTCTTATACATCCTGCAACTGAGCGAAACGCGTTACAAAGTGCTAAAATCAAAGAATAGTAACGTGCATTCAAGACCAATATAGGCCGACACACCATGCAGTATCTAGGCCTATAAGGTATAGTACCCGTCTGGCGCGCAAAATGCACTCACCATGGTGATAGAGAAGCAACTAAAGCTCTTTCTTGAATGTCATTTGTTACGGTGCGTTTGATGAAAAGAACGGAAAGATACAATAAACATTCAAGCCTACTACAATTAATGTCTTTCTCTTTCTGATAAAATGGCGATGAACGGATGACAATTGTTCTTCTTTAGAACTTGCTAATTCGCGTCTTTTTCGCATCATTCATTAACAATTTAACTCAATTCAAGCGTAAATCCCTTTTTACAATAATAAAAACCTAACTTACTCTGCTTTTATTTCTGGTCTCGAATGTACCGGGGTCAAACCTCACAATTACGAAAAGCATCTCCATTTATAAAAGTGCCAATTTCATTGGTATAAGAAGACAATGTACAAAACGGACACCACAATGATTTAATAATGCCTATAGGCAGTGATGAACTGCCAAAATTTTAACAACCGGTTCCCTATATAAAAAGTTCTGATTTAAAGGATGTACCACAGTATGTAGTTTTTGTACCTTTCTCCATAAGAAGTGGCAATGCATTGTGTCATTGGGAGTTGTACTCGTACTTAACAATAAAAAAAAAAAAATTTAGAATAAATTTGAAAAGAAGAAAATATGAAGAATATTTAAGTATATTAGTTATTACTAATTAGGTAGTAATTACAAAATAGCTTCAAGATAAAGAAATTATTATTTTGAAGAACATTTAATTAAATACACACCTCATTTAATACTAATTAGGTAGTAATTTCCAAATGGCCAGTGTGTGCTATTTTTCCTTTGAAGTTTATTTTGTACACCGTTTTATAAGAATATTCGGATTTAAGATCATTTTATAACAATATTTGTTTTCGTAATAATTTTTAACAACGGCTTCTAAAATGCTTTAAAATTTTAACAACCGGTTCGCGCGAACTGGTACGAACTGGCTCCAGCTCACCACTGCCTATAGGCCCCCCCCCCCCCAAAAAAAAATTCACCATTTATTTCAGTCATACAAATGATGATCATACGCATTAGTCAGCACAATAACTCCAAAATGGATGATTTTACCAAAGGGGATATCGTTAGAAGTGTGGACTCAACAGTTAACATCAGTGTAAGATTTGGTACAAATGCTTTTATTACAATACTAACAGTGAAAGTCAAGGTTACAATCATTGTGCAAACAATATAAGCCTTCGGAATATTAAATATTTCTTGTACAAATCATCACCTAGTGATGCGACGTGTTTTTGGAGGCGTTCAGGTTGTTTTTTTGCAAAAAAGACATCGACCCCTGATTTTTTTAAAAAGGTTTTTGATCATATTGAAGATACAGGATGTCCAAGAAATAATGGTGAAAAAATAATTGGTAATTTCTCTTATTATTAATCAATATACATATTTATTTATATATACATATTTATTTATATATATATATATATATATATATATATATATAGCAAACAACCACAGGGAAAAGGAAACACGAAGTCCGAGCGCTTTCGTGATATATTCACCTTGATAATGTGAATATATCACGAAAGCGCTCGGACTTCGTGTTTCCTTTTCCCTGTGGTTGTTTGCTTATTAATAAGATCACGTGTTATTCTGTGATTTTAGTGCATATATATATATATATATATATATATATATATATATATATCTCTCTCATCTCTCTCTCTCTCTCTCTCTCTCTCTCTCTCTCTCTCAGGTCATCCCATAAGTAATGTTTTTTAGATCGGAATTTGAAGGACAAAAAAAAAAACTCAACTGAAACTTTTAATCTAGTATATATTTTCCATCGGAATCAATGACACTCTGCCAACGTCCTAAAAGCTTTTCAATGCCATGTTTATAAAATTCAGGCGGTTTTGAGGCAAAAAACGTACAAAGACTGGTGTGCAGGTCATCTAAAGAAGTATACCGTTTCTCGTCAAGATAGTTTTGCAGACTCCTGAAGAGATGATAATCTGAAGGAGCAAGGTCTGGAGAATATGGAGGATGTGGAAGTTTTTCCCACCCAAGCTCCTCAATTTTTGCAGAAGTGATCCGAGCGATATGAGGACGTGCGTTGTCGTGGTGGAACACGATTCCTTTCCGATTAACCAAAGAAGGTCTCTTTTCTTTTAGTGCAGTGTTCAATCGATCCAGTTCTGACAGTAGACTTGAGCGGTGATTGTTTGGTTGTGTGGTAAGGTTTCAAAGTGTATTACACTACCTTTATCCCACCAA
Organism: Bathynomus jamesi; assembly: GCA_023014485.1. NCBI lineage: Eukaryota > Metazoa > Arthropoda > Malacostraca > Isopoda > Cirolanidae > Bathynomus > Bathynomus jamesi. Next base: position 648,400 of record JAJOZX010001515.1, on the reverse strand, counting down.
ACACTAAGCAACACGTTCCGAGGGTGAAGATTTGGTTTTGGCTGTGGTGTCGCTGGTTCTCCAGGCACAAACCCACTGTCGACGGCGCTTAACATTCTGGTACAGTATCCACTTTTTATCACCAGTCACTAAACGGTGCAAAAACGGATCTTTGGAGTTCACGGGAATGAAGAGCTGTGCTAATGTTTATCCGCACCCTCAATTGTCGACCGACAATTTATGTGGCACCCATTTTCCTAACTTAGGCACTTTCCCGAGTCGTTGCAAATGTCGATGGATGGTGGACGGGGATGAATTGAGTTTCTGGGCCAATTCTTCGACAGTTGAACAGTCTTCTTCAAGTGCGGCTAACAGCAGGTCATCATCAAACTCAGCAGGGCGTCCAGAGCGTGCTGCATCGGTCAAACAGCAGTCACCATTCCTTAACTTTTGAAACCATCTTTGACATTTCCTCATGCAGAATATCGTTGCCATAAACGTCCTGAATGTTTCGCGTTGCTTCAGTAGCACTATTCCCTTTTTTGAACTCGTAAAGCATTATATGGCTGATATGCTCTTCCGATACCGCCATGTTTATGAGGGGTTCACATAAAGCAAAACACAGTCTTCACTGGTCAAGGTCTGTAAAGTATGTAGCGAAACACGATAGATCTCCTCTTAGATATAACCTTCGGAAAATTTATGCTTAAATCGAGTAGGACTAGTTTAAACTTTATCGTAAAAAACGACATCACTTATGGGATGACATATAATATATATATATATATATATATATATATATATATATATGCCCGATGAGCCGGGCGTACCTGGCTACATGTGAGGTGGAGAGCGCAAGATCAAACTCGCTACTTCACCAGGCCAACTCGAGAGGAGGGGCGACAAGCTTGACCTTCGCGAAATGTGAGATCATCGCGCGAAACATTTGTAAGGTGTATATATATATATATATATATATGATTGAACTCAGAATAGATTCTAGCTGATCCATAGCTGGTGAGGGAAGCTATATTTTGGGGCCTCTTTGCGAGTGATCCGTTGCCCATGTCGGGCTAACATCATGAAAAAGAAAAATTATAGTATTTATCATTTACCATCACTTATTCGAACTATAGTGGATTTAATTTTCCCAGAAGAGTTTCTTGTCTATGCACAGTGTGTAATATATATATATATATATATATATATATATATATATATATATATATATATATATATATATATATATATACTTTCACAAAATACAAAATTACCATTATTTGTCATTACAATGCGTATTCAACGCCCACACTCCATTAGACTAGCATTAGCAAAATGCTCTTGTAAAATGGATCCAGTGATCTCCGTTCTGCCAGAACACTGGGTTTGTTACAATACACAAGCATTTTAACATACCGTATAATACCCGTATAGGGTCGACCCTTGATTTTTGGCCAAGAAATCATTAATTTATCATATGCCTCGTGTATAGGTCGACCCCAGTTGTTGAGGGTAGTGGAACAACAAATTAGGGTAATAAAGCATCATATTTTATCTTTCTATAAATAAACTTTTAAAAATGTATTATTTTATGTTTTATATCATCCTATGCTACCATTCTGTAATTTTAATAATTGGTACATATTTTATGTTTTCATTGTTTACTGGTACTAAATGGTAAATATTTTTCATGTCTGAAGCTAACAGTAGCTCCTAGCCCTCCCCATCGTGCACGGATTTCAATCCCACGAAAATGTTACCCTTATATAGGTCGACCCCCTAATTTTTGCCTAAGAATTCAGTCTTAAAAACTCGACCTATACACGAGTATATACGGTATCCCCAAAGATAGAAATCAAAGAGGTCGAAGAAGAAAAAATTTCTACAGTATATGAAGATAATTCGTCAAAGGAAAATGAATTGATTATGCAGTTACACGACATAGTACACTAAACGTTAACTTCTGGCGAGTCTCGTTCAATGTTGATGTACTTCAGTGCTGAATCGGCCACCTCGATCACCCGACTTAACCCCAAAGATAAAAAGTCCAAAGGAGTTATGTTAAAACACTCGCGTATCATGACAAACCCTATTATCTGAAAGAACTGTGGCTAGTCGATCCATCTACAAGCATCTTGCTAATGCTGTAATGAAGTTTGAATGCGAATACACACTGCAGCGACGAATGTTGTTTATCATGTGGAAGTGTGTCTAAATTTGAACAGTTTGGAAACGTAAACAACCATATATATATATATATATATATATATATATATATATATATATATATATATATATATATATATATATATATTAATTAAATGACTATTATTTTTTAAAGTTTTTCGGACACCCTGTACTTTATCTTATACTACTAAAACAAATTGGTACTATGCTAATAGTAAAAGCTAAGTGCAGTAAGTACTGTTGCATATTGTCTATGTATAGTACAATGTACACTTTCAATTTTTTTAACTGCATATTAATAAGTAGGCCTACTCTAATATATGGTAGCCTATCATGGCACGCTTGGGATTCCTAAATGAGACTTTCTTTCCTCTACCTGATTGTTACTATTAGAAAGATTTGAAAATACTGTATTAGAACATCCATAAGGGCAGTGTAATTAGGTTGATCATTCTTTTTCTTTTATGAATTTTTAGTGTTTCCAAGTATTAAGTTTTTAACAAAATCCTAAAATTAAGAAAAATAAAAAGGCAAATCCTACCCACACACCACCCTGTGTATTACAAATTTTTTTTTTTTTGCTAGATTTCGTTGAATGGACTTTTTTAATTAATAAGACATTTACCTTTCACGTGGCTAACTACAGACTGTCGTCCCATATTACTTAGTTCAAAAGGTTTTATGCAAATTTTGCAATACGCTTGGAATGGATTCGCATCAACAGGCTTTTAAAATGATGCCTATTCTGGATTTAGTATTCGCTTTATCATAATTACTGTATTTTCCAGGTTTCTTTGGAAAAAAAAAAAAAGATTGGAAATTGCATGTATTTTCCCTCTCTCTCTCTCTCCCTATTTTTGATTTCCCAGGTCAGTAGCAACCCTGAGTAGAGTTGCCAGGTCTCCGGTTTTAGGCCGGAGTCTCCGGAAATTGAGCTTTGTAAAAATGTCATTAAAAGTAGAATTTGCCTCTTACAGATTTTTGGCAAGATAATTATTATTCTAAAAAAATGAGGAAGTTTATATATCGGTTTAGCTACATAAACAAATAATAATGAGCTTCGTAGGTAAAATCTCCGGATTGGGAAACCATCTGATCTGGCAACCCTAAGTCCCTGAGTGTTTCTCAATCTGGTGATCGCAGGACTCAGGGTTGCCAAATGTAGGAGAATTCTCCAAAAATAGGAAAATGGAATGGGCTGCGGAGAAAAAAATTCTCCTAAAATTAAGTAGGAGAATTTTTTGAAGAATGAAAAATAATTTTAGGAGAATGTTGGAAATGCTGGAATTAAAAAAAGTCAATGTTTTGCCTATAAATTTTTTTATTTTTATAATTTGACTATTTAAAGTTATCAAATGGCAATACCGCACATTTTGGGTAAAAAATGCTGGTTAGTGAATAATATCACTGCCGCGCTTTGTCTTCATATTGCTAATTATATGGGTCAACGTACTTGGGCCTACTTTTTGTCATAGATAAGTTTTGATTTCTGAGATGGCAAAAAATCAAAATTATCGTAAATTTTGGGAAAACTTGCCACAATTTAAAGGTAAAAAAACTATTTATGAAAGTCCATTAGGTTGTATATTTAACCTATTTGAGAAGGTGAAAATGTGACCAGTTAGCCTATTATAGTAGTCTAATGTTCTCTTGCAATACAACATAACTTTTTTATGCATGCTGCTGGCTATACTCTATATATATATATATATATATATATAGAGAGAGAGAGAGAGAGAGAGAGAGAGAGAGAGAGAGTGTTACAAGGAAAAGAAGTACCTCAAAAGGCCTTGCGACCCATACCGAGGAGGTACCAATGGCAACGAGTGCCAGGGAAAATTTTGTAAAAGTTTATTTTTCTTTCAACTATCCTAGCAGTAGTAGAAAACTGGATAGAAAAGTAGAAGGCTCTCTCCCCACCCTCCGCTCCCTCCCTGCCAGAGGCAGGTACGGAAAAAGGTTGAAGAAAATACCTTGACCCTGGAAAAGTAGCCAAGGAAATTTTACAGGAAAGTGGAGAATATACAAATAGCTCTATATTTAGCTTCTCACAGGAATTAATAATCTTACAATTAGATGAATGAACTAAGCACAAAGTAACACGTACGTAAGTATGATGTTACAAATGGAATTAAAACTTTCAATACTTCAGATACCAGTTCTGGATACTCACTTTTCGGTGCTATCCAAAATGTACAAAAGTCTTCTGACGGGAATGACAACTGTCGGGTCTTGTCAGAAGTAAGTTTGATCAATTTATAGTGTAGGGTTCCCGTAAGTTTGGCAGACTCTACCACCCTTTCACCGAACGGATTAAGTGTACCCCTCTTAGCAAACCTTCCACCCTCAAGTGGGAAATAAATCGGGAGTCGTTTTTGCAGCTGAAGTGTGTACTGTATCATTATTTAAAGGAGGAGGATTGCAATCTTTTTTTTATTAAAAGGGGGTTGCTAGCACAGGTTGAAAAACACCACTCTAGGGCCTAGGCCTAACATCAATTAATTAATATGCTTCATAATTTTTACATGTATGCTATATTTTTTCTTTTATGTAAACAGATATTGGTTAGTTTTTTTTATTGATAAAAATCATCATCAAGCAAGAAAAATAAACTTAAAATTTTGACATTTTTGGTCAAATGGTTTCTTAGCTTACAGAAGTTACAGTATCCCATGTGTCTACGTACTAGTCGTTCATTAGGTTCATACAATATGGTATAGGGCAGTGGTTCCCAACCGGTTTTGGCTTATGGCCCCCTTAGGAACCTTATTTTTTCCTGTGGCCCCCATAAGCATTATTTTCAGTAGGTAATATGCAGATTTAACTCTATTTTACAAAATAACATTTTCTTGTGGCCCCCTTCAAATGTGCCATGGCCCCCAGGGAGCCATATGGACCCCGGTTGGGAAACACTGGTATAGGGTATATATTCATTTCAAGTGCTACATCACCTACATAAGACCTACGGTGTGTATACGACCTATGAGCCTACTTGAATGTATTTAGTGGATAGTTTAAACTAAATGTCCTTTAGCTCTTAACTCGTTCTGCTCAAACATCAAGTTTTATGTATTACAGATAAATTCATTAAAAAAAATGCTTTTCTCGCTTACTACTGTTCAGTTGGCCTTATAACTCGAGCTATGGCTTAGGCATATACAAGTTTTTGGCCTGACCTACGTTCTGGTGTATCGAGGATGATGAAACATACGGCCAGCGGGTTTAATCTGACCAGGAAGCTTCATGAATCTTCATTTTTTCGATGAGTTTATGGGGAATTCAATAATAGTGTTATAAATCAATATGACCGGTCACTAGGCCTATAAGTCTTGTAAAATGGAAAGGAAAAGGCAAAGGGAAACGTTTTAAATGTTGCAGCATGTGGAAACCGTACTGAAGACTACGTCAGTACTTTGGCAGTACCAGTAGGCTTAAGTGAAGATGAACAAAAGTATCATTATATAAAACTAACTGTATTGCAAAAATACCTCTGTCTACAAAATAAAAATGGAAATGCAAACACTGATGAAGGACAATACGAGATTACACGGTACATAGGTCTTATGCCCGAAACGCACGGTAATAGTTCCAGTGATACCATATGGGGAACGTATACGCGAACAAATTGGGCCTTATATGCTACCGATACTCTACTGCAGTGTATCTTTGACTAGCTAAAAGGCAAGCCTAAATATAACAGCCCGATACCGTACTGATTCTGCTATTACAGGCTCGTATGATACACGTTTCTTTTTCTGCTATTATAGGCTTCCATGATACGTTTCCTCAGCGGTATCGCGTCGTAAGGGTAATACCGTCACACCACACGTAAAGATGATAAACCTGCATCCTGTAACTTCAGGATTTTACAGGGAGAGAGGTTTTCCCCACAAATAATATTCCCCATGAAACTTTTCTCGCGCAACACAAATCACGTCCTCTCTTAACCCTCTATGGACAGAATTTTCTGTAGGGTTGTTATAAATGCGTGTATATGAAAGGTTAGAAATTTGTAACAGTTGTTCATGTAGGGTTAACCATTAACTAGGATTTTATATTAAAAAAGTAATCGAAACTTTTACTGAAAAAGAATTCAAGGTTATCTTCGAAAATAATGAATTTGAAAATTCGTTAGGTAAACACTTCGAGGAATATAGCTCGCGGACTTTTCTGTTTAATTTCGCTGAAAATCGGTTGGGGATGGGCACTGATTGGAGGATCATCTCCAGCATTCCCAGTGCCTCGTCTACATGAGGGAAGACCTAGAAATGGTAATTTGTATTTTGTGGCACCCTCCTACAGATCTGGTATCATTATTAATTAAATGATGTTTCTTGCTGCAAATCAATTATATTACCAAGAACTACGGTACGTAGTAACCCTATACAGGGTGAGTCAAAAGTCTGGAAACATAGGAACTATGCTTTTCAATATGTATGAAAAGCATAGTTCCTGTTTCCAAACTTTTGACTCACCCTGTAGAATCCCAAAACGAGTCATGACGGCTTACGATACAACAGTTTTAATGTTTTCAAGAAGGGCCACATTTATAAAGAAATAACTTTATCACTAAAGTCTCAAATAACTCTAGCAAATAATCCGCCACTTTCCAACGAAGTTAAGCTAATGGAATTTTTTTGGTCAATCACCAATTAATGACCAGGCCTGTGGCTTGATTTGTCCAATGAGTCGGTAAACCTAATCTTTTTATACGGTGACAATTTGATTATTCGTGAAATTATTCCGTAGTTTGTTGATTCCTTTCCTTTCATGCATTTTCCGTCAATGTGGTTTTACTCCGCTAAGTTCCGTCAGTTTGTAAAAATGACGCTTCGTGGAATTTCAATAGAGGCTTAATTCACTTCAGAAGAAGCTATACAAGGTTCTCAAGTCCTGCCTCATTTGCTTAAGAAGCTATAATGGGGGTACGAAAATTTTATTCTTAGAAGGCATTTTAAAGAAGTGCTTTACCCATATATATTTAACAAAAGAATAAAGTTGCAAAATTACAGGCCTACAAGCCCATATCATGCAAGCTGTAGGCGCAAGGTAATCATCATACAAGTCAGGACTTCTAATCGTACACGTGCATCATTTGGAGGAAAAACTGTTTCTAAACTACTTTACCGTCTTCTGCAGTCTAATACGGTTATAAAAAATATAAATTCCACAATGCTGTTTGTAATTCTCCTCCCTTCCCTTTTATATAATATATATACACACAGGGTGTTTCAGGTTGACCCTAGAAATATAGAAATTGGTGGAATTTGAAGTTTCGTCACAATAATTCTGTAATTCCACCATACTTCCTTTCCGTATGATAAGAAACTAATATATTTTTTATATATATACAGTATATATATATATATATATATATAATATATTGTGTGTATTCGTTCTTTTTTTTAGTCTACAAGCACTACTGACGTAACGATGCGAGAGTGCAAGGCTCCCCACTATGTTTCGTCACGCTTTGGAATGCTGAGACAATAGGCTACAGTATTGTATTTAAGGCTTTAAAATTTCCGCCAAAAATTTCCCTCCTCGAAACTAAATCAAAGTTTCTTGAACCTTACGTAAATAAGGTACTTTTATCTGAAGTATCATAGCCTACACGGTATACGCAGATGTAGGTTATGCCAATTATGTTACCCAAATATTGTATATAACAAAAGGAATATCTAGTTTTCTTTAAAACCCTATTTTGAAATTGTGGCTACAGTTCCGTATTGCCCCTACATTTTTTTATTAAAAAATAGTTTCGTATATATATATTTTATTAAAAAATTGGTGCTTTTTGTTAGTAAAAAACAACCATGGTTTTCTACTTCTGATAAAAATATTCAATATGGTGAGAAAATATTGGTTTGTAATAAATTTTAAAAAGTGCACTTAATTTTTTATCCTTTACATTAGTCGTTATGGCTCCGGCTACCCAGGTAACGTGGGCACATGTTATTACATTATCACTTGTATAATTTAGGTCTCGGGGGCGGAGCCCCCGTAAAGATCATGCATCACAAATTGATCGGTATGGGGTTTTATTATTTTTTTTTTTTGCAGCCAAACTACTTTATCCCCCACCAGTGCGATCGTTGCACGGCTTAGTATTTGAAAATAATTTATAATCCTAATGTTCAATAAAATCATATTTTGCGTGGGGGGGCAATACGGAACTGGCCCCGAATTTTTTTATTTCATTAATTTTAAAAGCTTGGATTCACCGACTCTTTTTACTTCAAAGATTACATTCCCACAATGTTATGTAATATTATTGTTGTTTAACGTCCTTCGCAACCATCAAAGATAACATAACGGAGGGGACCTACAACTTTACTGAAATCCAAACCACGGGTCGTTACATAGGGTAATCTGGAAGTAGAGGAAGGGTCTCCCATCCAACTACTCTCCAGACCCAATTTCGCTTAACTTCGATGATCGACAGGAAGCGGTGTTCCAACATTGGCCAAGACATAAGACTTAAATAGTGCCATCATTTCACAGGATGAACGGTATAAGGCCTAAATATGACAGAAAAAAATCAATATGATAAGAAACTACCGTATCGTTGACCTAAATAGAGTAACTCTACACATCTTTAAGAACAATGGCAATAATGTAAGATGTTAATAATTTGAACCTATAGACCTAGACTCTTATATTTAATAAAACAAATGACAAATTAAATCCCTAAAACCCTTTAAAGTGCGCTTGTGTTTTGTTGCTTATCCTTAATTAGAAATTTAGTCACGGGAAGTCTAATAAAATACAACTTTTAACATTTTCTATCAACAAACTTAGCATATCTTTTCAAATTGTTTAATTACGGCTACTATTTATAACTTAAAGAATGTCTATTGCAAAAGCCTACCGACATACTTCAATAACCTTTGGTGGCACAACTCTTGACTGTACACTCCAAAAGAGGGAGCTTTATTTGCCCAGACAGATAATAGACCTGGGCCTACTCGGAAAATGAAACCGGTCAACTTCAGTTCTCATTAGGCCCCTAGATGCCAGCTAGTATTAAATAAGTAATCACACAAACAAACAAGGAAGCTTAATTTAAAAGAATAATGTAAAATAGCCCTTTATACTATAAAAATACATACAGCCATTAACTATACTGTAAAGCCTACTGCTTTGGTATCACAGATCATTAAAATAAATAGGCGTGAGGCACGAAATGTAAGGCCAAACATTTCGCTCCGAAATGACTAGATTTTGACAGGTAGAGAGCACGAGGTAAATGTACAGTACAAACTGAAACACCTGGTTTTTAATTTTCTCGAGACAGAACCAGATGTCCTATCTACTTACATGTAGCCCAATGTGTGCCGGATAGCCTTTCCGCCTCCAGTCAAGTGATATACTAAGGCCTAAAAAGTGCTATAAATCCTACCGGTAGTACATCTAAAATATGTCAACTGCAACCTATCTTGGCTATTTAATGTTACCTAATTGGTTTACTAGTTACCCTATGCCTATTAGATCCTACAAAATAAATTTAAATGGCTTATATTCAAAATATATAGGTTTTAGCTGACAAACTCCTGCCGACGGTGTTGGGAGTCCTAATAAGGCGAAGAGCTAAGCCTAAAACAGTGATAGGGCTGTGAAATTGGGTCAAACAGGCCTCCAAACCGATTATTTTTAAATTAAATACAAAGTAAATAGGCTCGACTTTCATTAACTTATATCTTACTTCAGTTTTGGTGATTCGGTGGCGCGCTAATTTAACTACGGCGAAATTTCCTTTACCAATCGTCTTATCAATGTCGTAAAATCCCACTCTGACGGGAGCTTTAACTTTGTCCGCCATGACCATCTCCAGCAGGAAAAACCTCCGAAATAACACCTTTTAATAGCTGATGAGAGAGTTTTCATACGTCTCCTGTCATACCGACGAGAGAGAGTGCTTGCTCAATATACTTGATGGAATGGCACTGTATGACTGAGAGAACCTCACTCAATTCAGTAATGACTAATGTGCTGTAATGCAAGCAAAGCCTGGCACCTGGCTAGGCAAATGAACACTGAGCTTGTCAGAGAATGCAGAGCACAAACCTAGAGCCAGGGACAGGGTCGAAGCCAAGCAAAGATTGCTGTTTTGAGTGAAATTACCAGATACAACTATTGACGTCAATATAACTTTACAAACGTTTATATTTAATATTCATTAAAGAAAACTTTAATACAAGAAACAATATTTATTTTTTTGTAAAGATAACTTAATTAACAATTCAAGATAAATTATCGTATATTATGCATTTTCCTCGTTTCTTCTCTCTTTCAATCTCACTCCTCTCAAAACAGCAGCTTTCCTTGACGTCATCAACCATTCAGAAAATACAACTTGGCAACTCGAGAGACAGGTTTATAATTTTGTTTATTTTCTAAAATTCTTCGCTTTTGATTCAAACTATTATCGCAAACTAATAAGAAAAAGAGAGAAGATACAATTTTTGATAATGTCATATCTTTTCCACTGGATTAGTGTACATAATTCTATAATAAACAGGCATAGTTTATTACTTCATATATATATATATATATATATATATATATATATATATATAAATAACTTATTATCCTAAAGGCAATGTAATAAATACGAAATCAAACTACACGTATATAGATTACACTATATATATATATATATATATATATAGATATATATATATATATATATACAAAACTTATAGCCCTCTATTTAATGTAGATTTAGTAGATAACGGAAGAAGGAAACTACCTACTTCCGAGTATTGTTGAGAGTATTTCAACTTCCTTATAAATGTTACACGTCACTTACACATGTCATTGTGTAGACTTTTGTAAGAGTTAAAACTGAAATAACCTCAGAACTAGCATCTATAAATGAGCCTAAATTTTACTTTTAATTCATTTAACAAATTATCAAAGCATCTGAACTAGCTAGGGCATAGTCGAAGGCAAATAAGTATATGTATATTTAAATACTATTTATCTGATATTTGTAGCATGTCATAAATTGTCACTGTATGTACAACTTAAATCTTTAAATGCATACAAATTTCCATGAATACAGATATTTATCAGAAAATACAAAAGAATAAATAAAAGAAGGGAGCAATGCACCTAAATATTAAAAATAATATAGTTTCCCCTTGCAACTTATGTTTGTAGTTTTCTATAACGCTTTATAATTTTAATGGAGGACTAACAAATGTTGTTAAAAGTCTAGTCATGTCATCGTACTTCGAGACAGTTTTATAAAGCAATTTTTTCTCATACTTGATTACAAAATTGTGACGTTAGTAACTACCTACTTAATTTATAACTATTAACTGTCAATAATTAAAATGTTTTTTAATCAGTAGAATTTAGTGAAATGCAGAAAACGCGTGAAAACAAAACAACAAATTTGGATTTCATTTATTTCATAGTAAGGTACACAAAAAATTATGATTAGCTCGCTTCAACCAAAGTTTGAATAACCTTTATTAACCTTTATTAATGACATGACTAATTGTGAAGCTCCACTATTTATTTTATTTAATTTGGCCCTTAAACTTTAGAATTTAGTGGGCTCTTATTAAAAATAAACAGCTGTTGTTATTAATTAATAATAAATAAATAAATAAGTAAATAAGTACTATTGATAGTTAAAGTATGTATTAATCTTAAATTATCACTACTGACATGACAAATGCAAGGTCACCATTGAAGGCATTATACTAATACCATACAAAGAAACCAATATTATATATGAGAGATAAGGGATCACCTAAAGATCAGGGACCCCAGACTTCGTTAGTTAGCTTTATAAGGCTAACTAACGAAAATATCACGACTCACCCTAACCATTCGTCAAGGGCGTACAGTTGACCTAACGATTGGTTAGCCTTATAAAGCTAATTAACAAAGGTTGGGGGCCCTGATCTTCAGGTGATCCGAGATAATGTTATAATATTTCAGACCAACAAAAACCCTAGGATCCACTCATGGCTGGTCTACCTAACTGTGGTTGTAGTTGTGTATTGCGCATGTCCTCCGTGGTGGTGGAGGGGACCTACAATTTTACGTGGGTTCTGAACCACAAAAACCTTAATTTTACTACCTTAAACTATACCCAATCTATCAACATATGCGTCTAATCGATTTTTAAACGTGTTTATAGACGTGCTACTAATTATTTCTACCGGCAAACTATTCCAGCTATTTACTATTCTACTGTATGCATAAAAAAGTTTTTTGGCAACTGCTGTCTCGAACCTTCTACTTGTCAACTTACACCCGTTATTTCTAGTTCTATTATATTGTGATATTTCGAAAAAACTATCTCTATTTACGTTATCGAACTCATTCATAATTTTAAAAACCTGGATTAGATCACCCCTTAACCTCCTAGTCTCGAGTGTAGTCAATTTTAACTCCTTAAGCCTATCCTCGTACGACTTCGACCAAAGCGACGGAATCATCTTAGTTGCTCATCTTTGAACTCTCGATTTTATTTATATTTCTGCGCATATGCGGATTCCAAAATTGGATCGCGTACTCCAAATGGGGTCTAACTAATGATTTATAAAGAGGAACAATAAATATCGCGCGATTTGTACTCAAAATTCCTAGCTATAAAACCTAGCACCTTGTTCGCATTACTGACCGCTGCTGTACTTTGTTTCGCCACTTTTAAATCACCAGTGACGATAACTTCTAAATCTTTTTCCTGTTCTACGCTTGCCAACTCCTTCCCTGACATACTATACGCAAAATTACCGTTACGCGAACCTATATGTAAAATTTTGCACTTATCGACGTTAAATCTCATTTGCCATATGACTGACTGACCAATCAACGATTTTGTTCAGCTCTTCCTGGATTTTACCTCTATTTTCATCATTGATTGCCCTACCACCCAACTTCGTGTCATCCGCAAACTTTGAAACTGTACTGACTAGGCTGACATCTAAATCGTTAAGATATTGTTATTTTATTTATTTGTTGGGTTCAAAATCCCAGCTGAGCCGTGAACGGCCAAATTCTAAAAGGCCAGTTCTACCTACGGCCCAAGTTAAGCTAAAATTAAAACTTACGGATTTGAGATCCTATTAGGTCCTACCTCAGGGTTGCTGACTCGATGCGGGCCTACCTTAGACCTTAGTTACATGAATTTAATATAAAAACAAAAGGGGTACTATTTATGGTCTTCTTTCTCAACCTTGCAACAACAACGCAACCTGGACTATTGCACGATGCAACAATCTTGTATCTAAACAACCAAACTGAATTGCAAGAGAGCTCTCTATCAGACCACACCCTGTACGTACGACATCCCACAAACGAGTAGAAAGGACGCGCAGCGCCCCAAAATGATGCCACCAGAGTCCCAAACACTGATGCCACAAGAGCCCAAAAATGCTAGCTCTAAATTAAGTGAATTTTTCACTAACCTTACAATTATGAGATGGATATATATACACCTTAACTTAATATATACAAGCAATGCTGCATCAATCAGCTTAGTCATCATATCGCCTTGGGACAACAATGGTTCTTCCTCTTCTAGTTTTTCTAACACTCCCCACCGAAGAGGCATTGTTGTCGTTACCTTCTGCAAGGTTAGCCAAGCCTTCTCCATGAGGCTGTAACTCAAATGTTTCATCTTGACTATCTGTGTTTTTGCTGATTTCTAAAGCATAGAGTTTTTGTATAGGTCTCTCTAACTTTCCTCCTGAAGTCTTTACCAGTGCAGACCTAACTAAATTGTCTTTGCCAACAAACAACTCTTCACTTATGCCAAGCTTCCAGCATTGCCTTGGTCTTTCATCCCCAATCATTACCACTTCTCCCACCTTGATACAATTTGCATTGGAGCCCTTTACCTTCCCTGATGGGTAATAATTGAGTTCTGGCAAGTATTCCATCTGCCACCTCTTCCATAACTGATCTTGTAGCTCTTCAAGGTACCTGAACCGTCTGGTTAACTCTCCTTGAGTGCTCTGGATAGGCTGCAAGTCTTCTGGCAAACTGGGGCTTGATGTTAATCGTTTACCACAAAGAAAATGATTTGGTGTCAATGGCTCTGCATCCTGCATACTGTTGTAAACAAAAGTGATAGGCCTACTGTTCACCATTGCTTCTACTTCACATAAAACAGTGCAGAATTTTTCTTTGCTCAAATGAGCATTAGCTAAAAGTTTCTTTAATGGATACTTTACACTTCTCACTAGACTTTCCCAAAATCCTCCCCACCATGGTGCTCTCTCAACAATAAACTCCCACTGTACCCCTTGGTGTAAAAAGTAGGATTGGAATCCTTCCTCTTTTAGCAAGGACCAAATTTCTTGGAGTTCCTTTGCAGCCTTTTTGAAGGTTTTTGCATTATCCGATATGATTTTATTTGGGAAACCCCTTCTGTTCACAAACCTTTTAAAGGCCAAAAGAAATACATCACTACTTAAGTTGCTTACCAACTCCAAATGGATTGCTCTGGTGGTAGCACAGGTGAAAAGACATATATAACCTTTGTTAGACTCCCCTCGCTCATACACATAGACTGGCCCTGCAAAGTCTACGCCCACTACATCAAATGGGGCAGTATAGACACACCGTTCTCTTGGAAGTGGAGCCACCTTTTCATAATAAGGCTTTGCACTCCAACGCTTGCAAACCACACATTTATGCAAGACCTTTTTTACTACTTGTCTAATTTTGGGAATCCAAAATTGTTGTCTAATCTCTATTATCACTTCTCTAACTCCAGCATGTAACAGCTTATGATGAGTATCCAGGATCAAAAGGCCCACAAAGTGCCCCCCCAGAAGGTAGCAAAATTGGATGCCTTTTCTCCTCTGGAAGTCCAGAAAACTGTAGTCTACCTCCTACTCTCAATAAATCCTGATCCAAAAACACATCCAAACCCTTGAGCGCAGAATGTGTTGGTAGAACCTGTAATGGATGGCTGGTGAGCAATTCTCTCTCTTCACCAAATTTTTCCTTCTGCATATATACCACCCAGTATTTCCTGGCTTGCTGAATCTCATTACTGTTCAGAATTCCTTTCCTTCTTGTTTCTCCCTTAATGTTGTTGGTAAATCGATATACCCATGCTGTCACTCTTAACAATCTTTTCAGGCTGCTAATGTCCTCAAGCCTCAATATGGGGTCCTGCTGCATAACTTGACAACTGTTCACAGCGCATTTTCTCACCTCACTCACCCATGCTTCTTCAGCCTGGCATTCTCCTACAATAGGCTGATTAGAAGGCCAGTTTTCACTTCCAAGTTTTAGCCACTCCGGCCCATTCCACCACAAACTTGACTGTGCAAGATCTTTCACTGAAATTCCTCGTGTTGGTAAATCAGCGGGGTTTTGGGTGCCTGGACAATGCTTCCATTGCTTGGGATCTGTGTGCGCTTGAATTTCCTCCACCCTATTGGCAACAAATGGTTTCCATTTCCTTGCCTGGCTTCTTAACCAGTGCCAAACTATAGTGGAGTCTGTCCAATAATAGCTTGGAATTTCAGAGAGGGCCAAAGACTTTTGCACTATAACTGCAAGCCGACTAGCAATAACTACACCCATCAATTCCAACCTTGGAACAGAAAGCCTTTTCGAAGGTGCTACTCTGCTCTTTGGAGCAACCAACCTGCAACTTACTTCCTCTTGTAATGCGCCTCTTATATAAATACAAGTTGCATAGGCTTCCTCACTTGCATCACAAAAGATGTGCAGCTCCAAATTGTCTGGACTATTGTTCAACTCTCCAAAGTACCATCTTGGGATTTCAATGTCTCCAAGATGTGCCAATTCTTTGAACCAAACCAATATTTCCACCTTACCACCATATGATCAGGTAACTCTTGGTCCCAACCAAGTCCAATTTCCCAGAGGCTCTGAAACCAAATTTTTTACTTTATCACAAATGGAGCCAGGAATCCAAGAGGATCAAAGACCTTTGAAGCCAAACTAAGAGCTGTACGTTTTGTCCACCTTGTCTCATTCTCAGCCAGCTCTACTAAAGATTTCCCATTGAAGGTAAACAAATCATCATCTTGCTGCCAAACAATGCCTAGCACCTTTGCGTCTATTGCCCACAACTCCTTAATACCAGAATCCTCAATACTTTCTGCTGCATCAGGTACTACACAGGACTGACTCATAAACTCTTGTAATTGCGAATGATTGGTCTGCCATTTTCTAAGCTCCATGCCAGCCTCCCTCATTATAGCTCTAGCCTCCATGAATATCTGTTTAGTCATTTCTGTATTATCCACGGAACACAGCAAATCATCAACATAAAAAATTTTCCTTATGTGTTCAATCGTGTTAGGATAGACTTCAGAATATTTCTTAAAATGGTACTGCATAGTAGCTGCCAACAGAAATGGACTAGAGCTGAGGCCAAACAACACTGACTTCATTCTATATGCTTGAACCTTAGGTTCATTTTCCAACAAGTCTTTCGTATCCACCCACAGATACCTTACTGCATCTCTGTCCTCTGGTTTTAACTTTATCCGCAAAAAGGCTTGCTTCACATCTGCAGTCAATGCTACTCTACCAAACCTGAATCTCAGTCACAAGGAAAATAAATCTGCATTTAAATTTGGCCCAGCATCCAAACAGTCATTCAAGGACACACCACCTTTGTGGCTTGGCTGAGCCATCAAAAACTACCCTCAGTTTGGTGGTAGTTTTGTCTCGCCGTACCACTGCATGGTGTGGCAGATAATGTGCCTCCTGGCTCACCAGCTCACCTTGCACCCTGTCAGCATAGCCCTCCCTTACATAACTTAGGATGGCCTCATTGTATTCAATTAACAACTCATTTTTTCTTAGCCTGTACAATGAAGTCTCCAACCTCCGATTAGCTAGCTGAAGGTTTGAACCGGGTTTGCAAGAATCCTTCCATGGTAGACCAACTTCATAGCAACCATCTCTAAACCCAATCCCTTTTTCAAATTGCTCTAAAACATCATTGTTCACTGTACTTGCCTGTTTGTCCTTTATGCCAATAGATTCAAGTTCCCAAAACGCTTTCAAATGCCTTTCCAGACCATGGCTGTTCTCCTCAATCTTAACAAAAAGAGCCTTAACTTCCATTTCATTGCAATAACTACCATGTAGCATCCAGCCTAGCTTACTTTCAATAGCTCCCGGGCCTCGAGATGTGCGGACAATATTACCAGTGATGAAGTCCCAATAATAGTCAGCTCCAATCAAAAGACTAATATCTTCTGTTCCTTCAAACTTATTATTGCCCAAATTAATTCCTTTAACTTGCAATTCTTGGACACATGCCATATCTAAACAAGTAGTGACTGGAGCACAAAGTTCCTCAATCTCTACAGCTTGGACCTTGATAGTGGGACTTTGCGGTAACTTCTACCTTCTTAAATTTGGTTCGGTTTTGAACGGAACCCCCAAACCCAGAAATTCTTAAATTTTCCCTCTTAAGTTCTTTAAACTTCAATTTTCTGGAAATTCTGGTCTTAATAAAACTACACTGGCTACCACTATCAAACAACACTCTTACAGTAGCTTCTCCCTCATTCCCAATTAATAAGGCTGCAGTTGTTTGCAATAATCCCCCTTTACTTTTACTCCCTTGCATAGCAGTGGCATGTGCCACTGATGTCTCTACTTCTGGGGTAGGCCTACTAGGAGTGTGTTCACACAATAATGGCTGATGCCTACCATGACATTTTTTGCACAAAATTTTAAACTTACAAAACCTTGCTCTGTGACCTTTCAAAAAACATTTAAAACATGCTGTGGACTTAGTTACCCTGTCCTTTCTCTCCTCAAAGGGTAATGCCTCAGCCACTTCACATTTATATGACTTGTGGTTGCCTTCGCAAAATATGCATTCCTTGATTCCCTTTAATTTATTCTCAGAGGATGCATGTAGAGCTGACACTGTACCTGGGTTATTCCTTTTTGTGGAAACTTTGGTGCTGTGCCTGCCTTTGTCCCCTTGTTTACCATCCCACTGTGCAAACTCAATTCCCTCTCGTCTTGCTAATTCTGTGCCTAAAAGACTTAACATCTGCTGAAGGGGGATGTACACATGTTCTGTAGAGTGTCCCCTACTTAATTCAAGCAAAATTGAGCTAGGCAATTTAGACTCCAGTGTAGGAACCAACATTATACCATACCTTTCCATTCCTACACCCAAGTTATCCAGGGACCTAGTTCTAATTTCAAATTCATAATATAACTGCCGTAACTCCTTGACACTATTAGGATTATTAACAGGAGGTATAGCTAAAAGTGCACGGAGGTGGCTTTTAATTAAGATCTCTGGCTTACCAAACCGTTTCTTTAATATATCCCAAGCCACATTATAATTAGCCTCTGTTAATGCTAATCCTGCTATAGTCTTTGCTGCCTCCCCTTCCAAGAGGGACTGCAAATAATTAAACTTCTCCACGGCACTTAACACTTGACTAGAATGAACTGCTGATTGAAAACTGTCTGCCCATCCTTGCCATTCCTGAATACTCCCAGAAAATGGTTTGAGTACAAGCCTCGGTAATTGAACTACAGATCTGTTAACCTTAACTTCACAAACATCATTTGTTGAGTGTTGTGTTTCATTATTAGACCTGGTCTCTAACTGTACTGAGCTGCTAAACCCCTTTGCTCGGAGGCCTACTTTAATTATATCATCAATAATCTCTTCAAAGTAAATTATGTTATTTTCTATTTCATCCTCTTCTATAAGAGCCTCAATTTTAACATTTACCTCACTTAGAGCAACCTTTTTAGTTTCTAATATGGAAAGCTGCGCAGTCACTAAGCGTAAATCCTCTTGCTCTATGGCAGAATCTATAGTGGCAATGACCTTTGTAATTAGACCTTTGTAGGCGCTTCTCCTTTTTATAAATTTGTTCAATTCAGATGCACTCATCTTCAATGCAAACAACAATTGGGCTCAATGCCAAATGAGCTGAATTGGCAGAAATACTTAACCAAACTGATCAAACGCAAATTTTACTTTCAAATAAACTGAATTGCTGGGTGGGGTACTAACCAAACACCAGTATGGAATACCAAATTTTCCACCCCAGGACCTTAATTCAATAATAACCCAAAATTAATCAAACCGGTAAAATGTAGGCCAAAAACAACGACAGACGACTGGCCAAGTTTCGCAATTGGGCAACCAAACTTTCTACCCTGGGACCTTAATTCAATAATAACCCAAAATTAACCAAACCGGTAAAATGTAGGCCAAAACAACGACAGACGACTGGCCAAGTTTCGCAATTGGGCGACCAAACTTTCTACCCTGGACCTTAATTCAACAATAACCCAAAATTAACCAAACCGGTAAAATGTAGGCCAAAAACAACGACAGACGACTGGCCAAGTTTCGCAATTGGGCGACCAAACTTTCTACCCTGGGACCTTAACTCAATAATACTCAACCCGTCTAGGCCTAACTTGGGCTACAATTTGCACAATCAGAACTTTGCCGAAAAATAGTCACTGACTCAGTCTTGGGCTAGAATCTGGTTCTGAAGGACCGTGTTATTTTATTTATTTGTTGGGTTCAAAATCCCAGCTGAGCCGTGAACGGCCAAATTCTAAAGGGCCAGTTCTACCTACAGCCCAAGTTAAGCTAAAATTAAAACTTACGGATTTGAGATCCTATTAGGTCCTACCTCAGGGTTGCTGACTCGATGCGGGCCTACCTTAGACCTTAGCTACATGAATTTAATATAAAAACAAAAGGGGTACTATTTATGGTCTTCTTTCTCAACCTTGCAACAACAACGCAACCTGGACTATTGCACGATGCAACAATCTTGTATCTAAACAACCAAACTGAATTGCAAGAGAGCTCTCTATCAGACCACACCCTGTACGTACGACATCCCACAAACGAGTAGAAAGGACGCGCAGCGCCCCAAAATGATGCCACCAGAGTCCCAAACACTGATGCCACAAGAGCCCAAAAATGCTAGCTCTAAATTAAGTGAATTTTTCACTAACCTTACAATTATGAGATGGATATATATACACCTTAACTTAATATATACAAGCAATGCTGCATCAATCAGCTTAGTCATCATATCGCCTTGGGACAACAATGGTTCTTCCTCTTCGTTTTTCTAACAAATATATAAGAAAAAGCAAGGGGCCCAATACAAAACCCTGAGGAACGCCGCTCGCTACATTAGCCCAACACGACTCCGCTCCATGAACGACCACCCTCTGTTTCCTACCTCGCAACCACTCTTCTATCCACTTTATTACTACACCCCTGATTCCATGCGCCTTAGTTTTTTCAATGAGTCTTTTGTGCGATACGGTGTCAAACGCTTTTTGAAAATCTAAATACACTACATCCACCGCCCGATGATTATCGTAAACTTCAACCATGCTTTGAAAAAATTCTAAAAGATTAGTTAAGCAAGATTTGTTTCGCCTAAAACTGTGTTGCGTAATTCTAATCAAGTTACGCAATTCTAAGTGTTCGACTATACGATCCCTAATTATTGATTCCGGTAGCTTACCTACAACAGACGTTAAACTGATTGGCCTATAATTTTTCGCCGCACCTTTATCGCCTTTCTTAAAAATAGGTTTTACATTTGCTAACTTGAAATTATCTTGTACGCACCCTTCAGAAATAGACGCATTAAAAATCTTTGTTAGCGGCACAACAATGCTTTCTTTTAATTCTTTGTTGTATGGAATATATGGAATCCATCCTCGGTGATTTATGCATTTTCATTTTATCAATATAGCGCATTACCTCCCTTTCACTAACCACAATATTATCTAACGTATTACCAAAGTTGAAAGGTATTATGTCTATGACCGTAGGGATATTCGTTACATCTTCTATTGTAAAAACTGACGTAAAAAATTCGTTTAGCAGGGTAGCCATTTGCTTGTTTTCAAAAACTAGGTCTCCGTCAGAACTTTTCAACGGCCCCAAGACACTCTTTACTGGATTCCTATTGTTGACGTATTGAAAGAATCGCTTGAGGTTTTCTTTGCCGTCACGAGCTATGGAGATTTCAAAATCACTCGAGCTTTTTTATTACGCTTTTCGCTTCACGCTTTAGAGATATGTAGTTGTTTCGTAACCACAAATTGTCTTTATCGCACTTATGTAGCCTATAAACCCTATCTCTACTCCTTATAATATCCCCTACTCTAGAAGTAAGTCACAAGGGCTTGTTATTTACTTTCGCACGCTTAATCTTGTAACGTACACATTCCTCATTTATAGTCCTAAATACTGTTTCAAACGATTCCCACATTATTTTTGCGTTGGAGATCCCCATTACGTTTTCCCACTTGACGTGTAAGAATTTATTTCTAAATTTACAAAAGTCTGCGTGCTGGAAATTAGGAATTTTAGTCGAGTTAGCTGGTTTCGAGTGACTTACTGAGAGGACGAACTCTACCATATTGTGATCGCTATTGCTTAACGGTTCTATTACTTGAAAATCAGTGATTAGCCTATCGTCCGTAGTTATTACTAAATCTAAAATACTGTCCAACCTCGTAGGTTCCCCCAACCTTTTGAATAAGATAGCTATCCTCGAGAAAATTAACTAAACGATTACCTTCCGCGTCTCCGTGCACTGTATCGTTATCCACGTTGGCGCAATTAAAGTCACCTATAACTAGGGCCTGCTCACTACCTATTATTCTCTTAAGTTCACAATATAACGCTTCGTCCGTATCAGCTGTTGATTAGGGGGCCTATATATAACGGCAACAAGAAGTTTGAAATCGTTCAATTTAAGTTCTGCTACAGTCGAATCTGTCGGTTCTGGAATTCTGTGCTTTACTTCTATAACGTTCGCAGTATTATCTTTGATATACAACATAACACCACCTCCTCGCCTACCTATTCTGTTTTTAACAAAAAGTCTATAACCTCTAATTTCATACTCCCCTGCAAAGTCACGTGTTTCAGTGCTAAGCCACGATTCATTTATCGCAATTAAATCAGTCTTTACAAGCAATTAAAGAAAAAAATTCGTTATTTTATTTCGTAGGCTACGAGCATTTAAGGATAGGGAAGGCAATTTTAAGGAAATTACGCCGGGACCGTTCGAGTTACGGCAGCCTGAAAAGAAGAAACAGTATTATGAAATAGTCTTCCTAAACGTGCAGCTCCAACGTCATTAAGGTGAAGTCCATCTCCGAGGAACAAGTCCCTCCTGCCGTAGAAACTGCTCCAAAAATTCGCAAAATGCACTCCTTCCTGTTGACAAAGTGACTTTATGTTATTGTTGATATAGGTCGCCTTGCTGTAGAACTCGTTACGTTGGATAATTCGAGGAAGTATACCTGTTAAAACAATCTTATTAGTTTTTCCTTTATTCGCTCTAGTAAGTCCCTGTACCTAGCCAGCAGCTCTTCCGATCTAGAATTTAGAACGTTGTTAGTACTGACGTGAATAACATACGTTGTGTCCTCAGAGGTTCCGTCTGTAAATAAATTAACATTATTAGTTATATCCTCCACCTTGCACCAGGGTAGCAGTAACGGCGACTACGACGGGGGTTCCTCCCGCAGAATTGCTCGAGCTGCCCTCGAACAATGGAATCACCAACGAGTCGTATTTCAGGTTCATCTACGTCTTCGAAGCATAAAACAGAAAACTTATTGTTCGTTAATACCGGTAGACAAGTCTTAGGTTGTTTCAATGGGGCTCCATTGCGCACTTGCACGAAGGGTCGGGAACTAGGGGAAGAGAGAGGGCTATTAGTATTATTTATATCATTAGTAGAAACTGAGGCAGGAGGGGCCGTGACTGAAGAATAACTCCTCTCAGAAGGCCCAAGGAATTCTAACTTTGCCGTCAGGAGCACCAACCTTTCTTCAAGCCTCACTCTGGCCTCCCTCTCACACTCTAGCTCGTTCCTCAGCAATTCCATGTTTGAGCACCACCTGCAAATTAACTGATCATTATTATTAGCCAAAATAAGCGCGAAAGCGGCAAACTTTCCTTTACAGCGACTGCAAGTACTCGACGGGGGTGCCATGCTACTAACTAATTAAAAAACGAGCGTTTGTAAATTAATATCGAGTTAATGATAGTAATCTAATAACGACGTAAGTCTCCTAGAATAAGTAAGGAGCAATTAATAAATAAAACGTAGGTCTACCGCGTGCTTATTGTGGTCACCTGCGCAAACCCGCAAAAATGTTCTTCAAACGCAGAAACAGGTTCCTGTGACCCAAATTTATACTAAATGAATATATACTTAATTAAGCTACCGACGAAGGTTTTGGAAAAGAAAAAGTATTAATAAAGATGGATAAAAAACTTATCTGTCCACAATTCGGCCGACTTTTTTCCCTTTTTCCCTTTTTTTTTCCCACGGACGGTGACCACACCCTACCTGATGATCCTCAGCAAGGCAAAATCAACCTTATTAGACCACGTTTTGGAATTTTACCCTCTCGAAGGAAAACAAACAAGGCAAGCCACGTGCACTCGCCTTGGTTTAATCAAATAATAGTAATAAAGTCAATAAATAAAACATTCATTTATGAATAATTAATAACAAGAGGTAATTTAGTTAAGAAAGCACCAAACACTTATTTTTTTTAGACACTTCGAATAAAACCACTTATTCAATTGGGAATACTGGACACTCGATAGAACACGTATATTCACAAGGAAAGACAGACCACTTCTCAGATAAGAACTGAACATTCCCAAGAAATGTTTTTAATACTACTAGGGGCACTCAATATATTTTTCTCCACCCTTTTTTTCTCAGCTAAATAATAGGCCATGGGGCTGAACTGTCTTTTGGGCCGTAAGTTTGAACTTTCTACGCTCCACATAACCGGGTTTTTTTCAGTTTGAACCTCCCCTCCTTGTATAAAACCGCTTTTAAACGCCCTTGTATAAAACCAATGGTTAACGCAGTTTCGAAAATAGCGTCTGACAGTGATGTGCGTCGTAAACAGAAAGCTGTTATCGAGTTCTTAACCGCAGAGAAGGAAACAGTTGGAAATATTCATAAACGTCTACAAAACGTTTACGGAGATGCTATTGTTGATCGAAGCACAGTTGGACGCTGGTCTAAACGTGAGATCGGAGAGGGAGAGCCAGCCTCGATGATGAGCCACGCAGCTGTCGCCCGGCATCAGCTGTGACATCTCACACTGTGCAACGTGCTAACAGCATCATTCGATCAAATCGGCGCGTCACATACAAGGAGCTATCACGGAGCTAGGAATTAGTGAAGGAAGTGTGAATGCGGTAATTCAGCAATTGGGATACTCAAAAGTGTGTTCACGGTTTGTTCCTCGTGAACTGACTGAAGATCACAAAGCCCAAAGAAAAGAAATTGCTTCTGAGTCGTTGGTTCGAACGAAACGACAGAAGGGGATGACTTCCTTTCATGAATTGTGACTGGGGATGAGACTTGGGTACACCACTTTGAATTTGAAACAAAACACCAATCCATGGAGTGGCATCACTCAGACTCCCCACGCAAGAAAAAGTTCAAAATGGCTCCCTCTGCAGGAAAAGTTATGGCCACCATCTTCTGGACATGAAAGGGGTGATTCTGGTGGACATTAAAAAGAAAGGACAAACAATCAACTCGGAAGCATATATTGCTACCCTACAGAGACTCCAGAGTCGTATAAAGCGAGTTCGGCCGGAGAAAACTGGAAGACGTCATTCTTTTGCACGATAATGCAACACCACACAACAGTTTGCAAACAAGAGAGGCCATCACAAAAATGCGTTTGATTGTGTTACCCCACCCTCCATACAGCCCGGATCTGGCACCTTCAGACTTCCATTTGTTTGGGCCAATGAAGGATGCTATTCGTGGAAGAAAGTTTCAGAGTGACGATGAGGTTGTTGAGGAGGTTAAGAGGTGGCTCCAGCGGAACCCAGCTAACTTTTACCAGCAAGCAAGGAATAAAGGCCCTTGTTTCGAGGTGGAGGAAAGCCGTAGAAAAGGATGGAGACTATGTGGAAAAATAAAAACTTGTAAAAAAGGTATGTAACTACTTGTGTACAAAATATCTGGAACTTACAAGGAAACTTGGAAAGAAAAAAAAAAGGTGAGGCAAAAATATATTGAGTGGCCCTCGTACATTACTTTTATTAGTAAAAATCATGAAATTTGTTTTAGTGGTATTTAGGAAGAGTTTATTGGTGGTCAACCATTTCATTACATTGATGAATTTTGAGTTAAATATATTCTTAGCTGAATTAACATTTTTTGCAAGAAAAAGACGTTGTATCATCTGCAAACATTATGAAGTTCAGTATATCAGATGAACGTGGAAGGTCATTTATATATAATAAGAATAACAGTGGACCCAGAACTGAGCCCTGTGGCACACCATGTTTGACAAGCGTTTTAGTTGAGCAGACTTGATTTACTGATACAAAACTTAAACTTTTTCATTAATCAGTAAATTAACATAAATATCATCAACTGTTGCTGCAAAATAGAAGTCAACATCTTCCTTCCTTGACTAATCAATTTTAAAATTAGAAAGAGCCGTTTTGAGCAGAAAACTGAGATTTGTTTATAAAAAACCTCTGAACAGGTAGCTAGAACAACGTGAAAAAAGTGTTAGCAGCTGACGAGGAAGCTTCTAAACAGTGGCTGCATCCTCCAGCGCAGGACACGTCAACGCGAAGAGGCGACGTCAAACCAAAACATCAACGCGCTGGTGGCCAAACTTCCTCAAATCTTCGTGCAGCGGGCTGTCTACGGTTGGCCAGACTGGCAGTCGACGGCCTGTTGCGTGGCACGGTCAGAGTGCCGATCAGCTCCCGGGGCCGGACCTATTCTCAGCGTGCTATTTTTTCAATTACAGGGAGCAATTGTGTGCTTCCCGAACTACTCTTACTCTCTGGCGACATTAAGACTAATCCAGGCCCCACTACAACTTACACATGTCACCATACACAAAGACAGACACAATAGCACCATGAGACACATACAGAAGTATAATATTAACATATTACAGTACAACGTAGATGGCCTCACAAACAAAATCATGCAGCTTAGGGAATTCGTACACAAACAAAACATTCACCTAGCACTTATACAAGAAACAAAACTAAAACGAACACACAAAACACCCACCATCCTTGACTTCACGGCGATCCGTCAAGATCGTACTGGGGGTAACGGGGGTGGACTCATCACTTACATACGTAAAAGCATTAGCTACACTGATGCTACCCAAAACATTACAAACACAATCCAAGCAGATAACACGATAGAAATACAGGCAGTTAACATTAAAACACGCGCAAAACACAACACCACACTAATCAACATTTACATCCCACCAGATAGTTCACCTCAGGTGCCAGCCAATTACAATCCACAGTTACACAATCTTGCCTCTCTCACTAATGTCATCTTAGGAGGAGACTTCAACGCCAAAGACACTATTTGGTACCTGCACAACCAAAACAACACCAGAGGCGCCAACATAGCCACACAACTAAACAGCCTCTTCATTCTTAACAATACAGAAGAACATACACATATACCACATCAAGCAGGATACTCAAACTCCTCCCCAGACATAACGTTCTGTTCCCCCTCACTAGCAACACATACACAATGGAGAACAGAAAAACAACTGTCATCAGACCACCTGCCCATCATCATTACAACACATTCTACACTCTGCCCCAACAGCCTTAGGCACACTTACAGAAATTACAAGAAAGCTGATTGGGAACAGTTCAAAATACAGACTGAGGAACAATTCACCACATTAAACATCACACCCATCATAAACATCAATACAACACTCAAGACATTTAATCAGATTATCAATAATGCAAACAAATACATACCCAAGGGCAACATTAGGAAATACAACCCAAATTACACTAGAGAAATAGCCCACCTCATAAGGCAAAGTAACAACCTCAAATATAACACACAAACACCACACACAGAAGCCACAAAACAGCAGATACAACAGCTCAACACAAAAATAAACAACAAACTCAAAGAAAAACAAACAGAAACATTCAGGGAATTCATAACAACACTAAACCACTCCACAGATACATCCAAGCTATACAAGACTATAAACAGCATTACCCACTCTAACAGCGGCATTCACACCTCACACGCGGCTATCTGTCGCAGCCAAAATAATATCCCAACATACATCACTACGCAAAGATAAGTCACTTAAAAAGAGACAACAACCAGAAACACGCAGACAGACAAACAGCCAGACACAAGAAAACCTACAGACTCGACACGACCATTACACCCTTCAATACAGACCAGACCACCAACATCATCAAAAACATTAAGAATTCGAAGGCTACTGGACCAGACAACAATCTAACATACACCTTAAACACTTGGGCCCACAAGGAATACTAGCTCTCACAAATATCAGCACATATTCATACCAACACTGTATTATTCCTGACATATGGAAACAAGGTAAAATTATTACACTACTCAAACCAAACAAAAATCCAACAGAACCAGCTTCCTATAGACCCATTACTTTACTATGCCCACCTTCAAAAGTAACAGAAAGACTAATCTTACAAATCACCAACCCACACATTCCACTATCGCCTACTCAACATGGATTCAGACCTCACCACTCAACCACGACAGTACTCACTAACCTCACGCAGCACATCATGGATGGCATCAACTCCAGACGACCAGCTCAACGTATACTATTAGCAACAATAGACATTAGTAAATCATTTGATGCTATCCCACGCTTCCCTCTCATAAACAAAATACTCAACACAAACATGCACAATAACACCAAAAGGT
This sequence comes from Bathynomus jamesi, assembly GCA_023014485.1. Lineage (NCBI taxonomy): Eukaryota > Metazoa > Arthropoda > Malacostraca > Isopoda > Cirolanidae > Bathynomus > Bathynomus jamesi. The sequence goes on along the minus strand of JAJOZX010001515.1, from coordinate 620,450 downwards.
GGCTGAGCAACTATCTCTCAGGAAGATACTCACATGTCACATTTAATGGCAAGTCATCCAAAAACAAGCTTTTTCCGAACGGGGTCCCTCAAGGCTCTGTTCTCTCACCAACACTGTTCAACTTATACATGCATGACATTCCAACACCCATAGATAACAAGCTTACCTTATCATCATATGCAGATGATATCACTCTAACATCCACCCACAACAACATCGACACCGTTACAAATAACCTACAAACATACATAAACAGTATACAAGACTGGCTCACACACAATATACTCAAAGTAGCGCCCACAAAATCAACCATCACCTTGCTTACAAGCAACACAAAAGAACACCAGGTAATTCCACAGCTTACACTAAACAACATCAACATTCCACACACTCACAGAACCAAAATACTTGGGATCACATACAACACATTATCTTTTGCAAACCACATTCAGGACATTAAAAACAAATGTACGTCAAGACTTAACACGCTTAGGGTACTAACAGGCACAAACTTTGGACACCAGCAGGAAACAACATCACTCATATACAAACAATATATTCGCTGTTATGGACTATGCTAGCCCATGCTGGGCACCCATTATCTCAAACACACACATAAACACCTTACAAACAATACAAAACAACGCACTTCGAATCATTACAGGATGCACTCAAACAACACCAATAGAACACCTGCACACAGAAACAAAAATACTAAAAGTTAGGGAACATTTAGACATGAGGGGAACACAATTCATGGCAGCAGAGACAACTAACCCACAACACCCTTGCCACTACATGTACAATCATGCACCAACACCCCGCACCATTAAGGTAACACCAGAGACATTATAACCAAATACTTCATTCCATACCACGCCCCACAGACATCACACAGTACAGAAAACACATACACACACACCTAACCCACAAAGCACTGACACGACTCGGTCCGAATGCGGTCCTAGGTGCGAAGCCGCCACCCATTAACAGGTCAGAGACCAGCCTGAGTAGATCGGATCGAGTTAACTTAGCACGAATCCGATGTGGACATCACCCCAACTTACGGACATATAAACACAGACTAGACAACTCCATAGACGACACCTGCCACCTGTGCCAGGACACACCACAATCAATTGAACACATTATGACAGACTGTACCGCTCTAACACAACAACGAACACAACACATCACTAGTGCGCTGAACCTCTGGTCCACTCCGGAGAGGGCGATCGGTTACCTGCGTGCCGCCGGCTTGCTCGATCAGGGTGGGCTGATCGGCTAAACAACAACAACAACTGATACAAAATGATATCTATTGGACAAATAACTTTTAAACCAATTACTGATTGCTCCTCTAAAGCCGTAACAATATAATTTATTAAGTAGAATATTATGGTCTATTACATCAAACGCCTTACTCAAATCCATAAATATTGATATCATTATTGCTTTGTTCTCTTTAGCTATATTCAGTGGCGGCTCGTGACTTAAAACAGTTGTGTGCTACAACAACAAATTTTTGATAGGTATATATATATATATCGTCAATTTTATACGTCCCCGCACTGTTATTGAAATGCTTTTAAAATGAATAAATGCACATTCTAGAATATTTCGTTCTATTATATCTCTGTTTTTAACAAGCGCTTTAGAACTACCCCACTTGATGCTATGGTTACATCTATACATATGGTTAAATAAAGCATTGGAAGTATTAGCTGTTCTACAAGCATATTTATACTGTTTTACCCTAATATCTAACGTTTTACAGGTTTGGCCTATATATACTGAGTTACATTGTGTACATCCGATCGAATACACACAACCAACAACATTATCAGGGCTATTCTTTATTAGGCGTGATTTAACAGTATTATTATACTTAAAGATTACATTAATGCCAATTGCTTTAAGTACAGTTGGAAGGTATTGAAAATTAACATGGTAAGGTAGGCTAAGGATATTTTTATGCTGAAATTCCTTTACAATTACATTATTATAATACCTATTCTTGGCTGTCTTAAGACAGTTATCTAAAAATGAAATAGGATAACATAATTTAGTACCAATATTCATGATATTGCATAACTCGGAATCTAAAAATTCAGGACTGACAACTCTCAATGCTCGAAGAAACATAGCAGAGAAAATAGAGGATTTAATCGAAGGATGATGGTCAGAATAAAAATGCACGTAAGAGTTATTATTAGTAGGCTTACGGTACACTTCATATTTGAACTGATTAGAGCATCTCCAAATGTTTAGATCAAGAAAAGATAGGCTTCCATCATTTTCTTTTTCAACTGTAAACTTAATAGATGGGACTAAATTGTTGAGCCTACCAAGAAATAAGTCCACATCCAAATTATTAGGCCAAAGGCATAAAATATCATCTATATACCTGTACCAAACCAGGTTAAAATTAACAATCGTAGGCAAAATTCTACTTTCAAAAAATTCCATATATAAATTAGCTAGTACAGGTGAAAGGGGATTTCCCATAGCCAATCCAAACGACATAACATAAAACTTATTTTCAAACTGAAATTTACAATCTTTGACACACAGCTTAATTAACTCCATAAGAGTGTTGTGTTGAACAGGGAAAGAATATTCAGAAATCTTATCTTTTAAAAAATTAAGTAGGTCATCAACAGGGACTTTTGTGAATAGCGAGCATACATCGAAGCTTAACAATTTGAAATTAGGGTCATTAGGGAACTTCAGTTTGTCAATAAGATCCATGCTATTTACAATATGTGACTCAGAAATAGAGCCAACTAACGGTGTTAATAAACTAACTAACCATTTTGATAGCTTATAGGTTACGGAGCCCACTGAGCTAACAATAGGCCTCATGGGATTATTAACTTTGTGTGTTTTTACTAAGCCGTACAGATATGGTAGTGACGAATTGATACTAAGAAACTGCTGTGAAAGCCCATTATAGTTATTTTTTAATATTTCCCTTAATTTTCTGTTAAACATTTTATTAACATCCTCCAATGGGTCTCTATTTAGAGGTTTGTACGTGTCACGATCACTTAATAATATTACTAAAGCGGACAAATCCAATTCGATCGTCATCATGGACAAAAACAGTTATGTTGAAAAGATGAATACGTTATTAAGTGATCGTGACACGTACAAACCTCTAAATAGAGACCCATTGGAGGATGTTAATAAAATGTTTAACAGAAAATTAAGAGAAATATTAAAAAATAACTATAATGGGCTTTCACAGCAGTTTCTTAGTATCAATTCGTCACTACCATATCTGTACGGCTTAGTAAAACACAAAGTTAATAATCCCATGAGACCTATTGTTAGCTCAGTGGGCTCCGTAACCTATAAGCTATCAAAATGGTTAGTTAGTTTATTAACACCGTTAGTTGGCTCTATTTCTGAGTCACATATTGTAAATAGCATGGATCTTATTGACAAACTGAAGTTCCCTAATGACCCTAATTTCAAATTGTTAAGCTTCGATGTATGCTCGCTATTCACAAAAGTCCCTGTTGATGACCTACTTGATTTTTTAAAGATAAGATTCCTGAATATTCTTTCCCTGTTCACACAACACTCTATGGAGTTAATTAAGCTGTGTGTCAAAGATTGTAAATTTCAGTTTGAAAATAAGTTTTATGTTATGTCGTTTGGATTGGCTATGGGAAATCCCCTTTCACCTGTACTAGCTAATTTATATATGGAATTTTTTGAAGTAGAATTTTGCCTACGATTGTTAATTTTAACCTGGTTTGGTACAGGTATATAGATGATATTTTATGCCTTTGGCCTAATAATTTGGATGTGGACTTATTTCTTGGTAGGCTCAACAATTTAGTCCCATCTATTAATTTACAGTTGAAAAAGAAAATGATGGAAGCCTATCTTTTCTTGATCTAAAAATTTGGAGATGCTCTAATCAGTTCAAATATGAAGTCTACCGTAAGCCTACTAATAATAACTCTTACGTGCATTTTTATTCTGACCATCATCCTTCGATTAAATCCTCTATTTTCTCTGCTATGTTTCTTCGAGCATTGAGAGTTGTCAGTCCTGAATTTTTAGATTCCGAGTTATGCAATATCATGAATATTGGTACTAAATTATGTTACCCTATTTCATTTTTAGATAACTGTCTTAAGACAGCCAAGAATAGGTATTATAATGTAATTGTAAAGGAATTTCAGCATAAAAATATCCTTAGCCTACCTTACTATGTTAATTTTCAATACCTTCCAACTGTACTTAAAGCAATTGGCATTAATGTAATCTTTAAGTATAATAATACTGTTAAATCACGCCTAATAAAGAATAGCCCTGATAATGTTGTTGGTTGTGTGTATTCGATCGGATGTACACAATGTAACTCAGTATATTAGGCCAAACCGGTAAAACGTTAGATATTAGGGTAAAACAGCATAAATATGCTTGTAGAACAGCTAATACTTTCAATGCTTTATTTAACCATATGTATAGATGTAACCATAGCATCAAGTGGGGTAGTTCTAAAGCGCTTGTTAAAAACAGAGATACTGTATAATAGAACGAAATATTCTAGAATGTGCATTTATTCATTTTAAAAGCAATTTCAATAACAGTGCGGGGACATATAAAATTGACGATATCATGTTAAAATTTCTTTTGCCTCTCATTAACCCTTGTTAAGTATGTGCTAATTGTTTGTTTTTCCTGTACATTGTATATATTTATGGGTATCTCGCCGTTTTATCTCATTCCCTGACGAGGTGTAGCTTTGAATACACGAAGGGCCTTGGAATCGTTTTTCTTTTTCCTTGTGGGTTTGCAGCATTTATTCATTTCACGTGTTTTATTGTGAAATTCATCACATATATATATATATATATATATATATATTATATATATAAACAACTGATAAATTATAAAATAGAACTAATTCATCGTGAATTATAGTAAATGTTTTGCGCAACTAACGGTAGATAGATAGATATAGTACTTACTTATTTACGAAAAATGAAATTCATGCGACGCTCTTTCTTACTGCAGAACTTGTCAATCACCTTGGTGTTAAAAGCCTCAATGTTTGAAATAAACTTTTTTTCTATGGAGAGCATTGCCAGAGAGCATTAAGACGATCCTGGGACATAGTATTTCTTAGGAAAGTTTTTATTCTTTTTAGAGAGGAGAAACATCTTTCGGGTTCTGCTGTTGTCATTGGCGTGGTGATGATAATTTTAAGAAGTTTTGTTACTTCAGAGAATGTAGTCTGTAAATTGTTTTTGAATATAAGTTTCAAAAGAGGAACTGCGCCATCAATTTTTCTGAAATCGGTTCTTTCATATAAAACGCTAAGCTCTGTTTTCAGTCTCCTTTTCTCGAGCATTCTATAACTTTGAACTGCAATTTCAAGTTCATTTTTCCGGAAAATGTTTTGCAAATTCTTGAAAGTTAACATAATTCAACAACTTTGCTGCCTCTAGATGATTCAAGGATTGAAAACGATGATGAGCCTCCTGTACAATTCGATCACATACTTCTTTGGCATCGGCGCTTCGGCACGACTGTTTGGGTCGTTTATTGCCAGATGACATGCAGGTAATCGCAATTTCACTGTCAATGATGTCTATTGAATCTCTCACTTCATTGATTGCCAAAATAAAATGGGATACGGCACTTTTTATTTTTACAGCATCAGACAATCTTGATTGTAATTGGTTATACAAAATGTCTACATGTGGCATTATTCTGTGAAAAAATGAAAGCCAGAAAAGGAATTCTGCATCTTCTAAATAATGACGGAGTCCACGAGCTTCTTGAACTGTCCTGGTGGATAATGACGTCTGCAAATCCAACAAACACTCAACCAAACTGTCCTTGTGTTCATACACCACACTGACGGTTCTCGATTTAAAGTTCCACCTGGTTACGGAACCACTGGGAATCCTTCGTGCCACAACTGCATCTAGTGCAGACAACCGTTGTGGTGACTTTGAAAAGAAAGCAGGAAAAGCTGACAGGCAACAGAAGAATACCCTAGCTACATGATTTTGCGAAGCAGCTTTTTCCATTATCAAATTTAATTGATGGGCATGACAGTGGATGTATTGTGCAGTGGGAAAAATAGCCTTTATTTTTGCTTGAACTCCACCTCTTTCGCCACTCATTACAACCGCACCGTCGTAAGTCTGAGCAATTATTTTGTTAGGTTGATCTTTAAAAATCTCATTTATTGTATTCAAAATACAAATAGAAATTGCGTCTGCACTTTGACCTTCCGGGTTGAAAAATCCCCAAAATCTTTCAGTAGGCACGCCATTGATTACATAACGAAATACTATTACCAACTGTGAATGTTCAGAAATGTCTGTAGTTTCATCTGCCATTAAAGCGACAAAATCAGCCTCTTTCACTTCTTCGATTATCTTTTCACGGCAAACTTCCGACATACAATGTAGCAGTTCATTCTGGATGGTTTTAGAAGTTCCCTTGAAAACATGATTCGATTCTATGTGTTCTTTTACCGCACTATCTAAACTACTAACATAATCAACGAGTCCCAAGAAAATACCCAGATTTTCAGATGTTTCACTCTCATCATGTCCTCTTAAGGCAAGTTTAAAGGCACCGCAAAACTTAATGCAGTCAATTACCTTTGATAATATATATCTGTTCTTTTCTACTTCTTGATTGTGTTTTTTGATGGCGTCATGGTAGGCCCGACTTAACTGTGTTGCAATATTCACACTACCGAGAACACTAAGATCCAACACATTGCTTATATGTTTCTTGTTTTCATTATGCTTTCTAATCAGTGCTTTAAGATGGCCAAGATCTTTCACTCCCATGTTACTAGGCTGACCATATTTCCTCGAGACAAAAACGGGACATTGGGATGGCAAAAAAGGGACGGGGTTATGTAATATTCTGTATTCATGAAAAAGTAAGTACATAAACCGAGACAAAATTGACATTTTTATTAAAACGACGGGACGGCCAGGAAATATAAAACAAACGGTACTGTCCCGTTCAAAACGGTACGTATGGTCAGCCTACATGATGTTACTGAATGAATCAGTTACCAAAAAGAAGGCATGGAAAGCAGAAAAGAGCATCCCGAACATCACAACCACAAATCCAACTAATCATCATAAATCTTTCTGTGAAATTGTCTTAAATATTCTCGATTGTTGCTTCCCTTGGCTTTCTGACTTAAATTTAAATCGGGAGTTGGCCTACATAACTGTTTTATTTGAGCTTTTTCATTTAATGTTCTAGATGAAAAAGGTACTTTAAATAAATTGTCCACTGAATTCATATTTGTATAAAAATTAATAATTTATATACAACACTTGAGTAAACAAAAACACATACACACGCATAAAAAGTTTAAAAATCAAACGCAATCGATCGAGCGTCCATCACATTGACAAGTGCTGCAGCGACTGGTAGCACATTCACGCCTTATCCGAAACTGGACCGAAAGACACGTCTGCGCATGCGCTTTCTCTGATTTCACTCGATTTGGGTGCTATACTGATGACAGCACATAAGTACGAAAATAGAAATGCAGGGAATGCGCAGTTAATTCGTTTTTTCGTAAATCGGAAAACAATTTAGATCAAATTGGAAATTACAGAAGATATTATAAGTAATTTTATTGATTTATTATTTAGCTATTTACGTATTTTAAAAACTGATGTACTGTAGCTAGTGATGTGAGTCGTTTTTTATTGTGTCGTTTTTTTTTTTTTTTTTTGTCGTTTTTTTTGTTTAAAACGAAGATAGTCTGTTTTTTTTGTTTTTTTTGTTTTTTATTGTTTTAAACTTATTCCATATTTTTCTTCCTTTAATCTAATAAGTATATTAGTATTACCTATAATTTACTATACTACCATGCTTATACGGTTATACCTAGTATATGTATATAGTCATCTTTTAGAAAAACTGAATCACACAAAAAGTATATAATAGAAAGGAAAAACAAACCCTCATTTTTATATGTATATACCTATATTTTTTAACTAGAACATAAAACATTCTTCCTCATTTCAAACAATATACATAATTGTGATTGGCAAGAGTACCAGTATATATATTCCAGATCGAAAAAAAAAATATTCACCTTTTTTTGAACCTTTTTGTTAACCTAATGTCAAGGGTTTTGTAAGTGATTCTTATAGAGTTTTTCCTGCTGATTTCGAATCTGCAATCCGTTTTTCTCAATCAGCTCAGGTTATCCGGCTATGGCCTCATAAGTAAAATAGAATTTTTCGTGATTTTGTCAAAGCGGAATTGGAACAGTAACATCTATCATCACTTGTTTCACTTGTATAATATCTTTTTTTACTTTTCAGGCATATAGATAAAATATTTCATAATGAATAGAGCGTGTAAAAATTATCCCAATAGATTCTGCTACATATGTGGGACGGTTACCATGCCAAATAACCAGTCCCAAATCACTAAATTTGTGAAGACAATGTATAGAGCATACTTTGGAATTAAGCTAGGGGACCAGGACAAAATTTCGCCCCTCATATGTGCTGCAAGACGTGCATTGAAAATTTGAGAAGATGGAGCAAAGGCAGAGCGAAATCTTTGCCTTTTGGAATTCCCATGATTTGGAGAGAAGGAAAGGATCACGTGACAGATTGCTATTTCTGCATGACAAACCTCCAAGGTGGGCTTATAAATTTATTTTTCTTAAATATTTGAAATCCTCGTATGAAACTTGACATAATATTCACCATAATGTAATATTCACCATATATAGCATAATATTCACCATAATGGTAATCATACATTTACATATACATATTGTTATAGAAAATACATTTACACATACATATTGTTATACAAGTTACATTTACATATACAATGATTGTATATTTTCTTTCTTTTTCATTCATATTGTCCCCGAAGGGACAATATGAATGACAAAGAAAGAAAATATACAGACTCCATCGACCTATTTCATATCTTACAGACCGCAGCCTTCCCTCACGTCCGCCACTGTCTGAATGCTTCTTCTATTTCATATGCAAGTTTTATATCCATGTTTCTGTTTCTATTTTCAGGAGTTAACAAGAAGAATAAACACATTGTTGTATACCCTGACATTCCTTCTGCTATGAGACCTGTACCCCATGGTCCTGGACAGTGGCGGTCCTAGCTTACATGACGCCCTGGGCGAACCTCACCTTCAGCGCCCCCCCCCCCTGTTCGCCAACACACACACATTCGAATCCCCCCAAAATAAAGGACAGACATAACTCTTTCACAAAATAACTTTTTATTGGACTAATTGTTGGAACTTCAGAACCAAAACAAAGACTCAAATTTCTGAATTTTACAAATCCTTCATCACGTAAATAGAATAACTCACTTAAGAGAATGTAATTATGATACTATGAACAGGAAAAATACAAATTAAATTGCACAACTGCCATAAATAAACTAGAGAATCAAATTTCTAAATTGTACAAATGCTCTATCACATAAATAGAATAAGACATTTAAGAGAGGGTAATTATTATGCTACACTTTGAACAAGAAACAAAATAAATTGCACCACAGCACAACTGCCATCTAAAGCCTGACTCTTCTTACCTTCCTTGATGCAAAGTCATGAATTAAATCATCATATGAAATCTGCTCAGCAATTGTATGATTTATACTGATGATGGCCAGACCGGTAAGGCGTTCCTGTGACATAGTTGACCTCAGGTAGGATTTGATGAGCTTCAGCTTTGAAAAGCTCCTCTCTGCTTCAGCAACAGTGACTGGAAGAGTAAGACCAATTCTGAGAGCAGTCCACAAATTTGGATATATTTCAGAGAGCTCCCTTTCATGGATAAATGTCAGCAGTTCAAGCAAGGATATGGTCTTTGATGGCAAGTCAGGCAAGTTCTTCAGCTCCTGTGCAAGCTCTCTGCCATCCAAGTCAGATTGTCCCTTAAAGTGTAGTGTAGTACTAAGGTTCACACATTGTTCTGTCAGCTCCTCAAATGTGAGATTTTGGAAATGTGTCAGCACTCCAAACTTCTCTCCCACAATTTCCAACGTGGAAAATCTTTCCTGAATGGCTGATGTTGCAGCATCAACCACTGCATTGAAAAATGTCACCTCCAGCTTCTTCAAAGCATCAATCAAGGGCTCATCAGATGCTTCATAGGAGAAGTGCCGCTTTGTGGACCTCAGCCGTTTTTGTTTTAACACAGCCTCCACATTCATTTGTTCACAGATATCTGTGGCTGCCATTTGTGCAGCCACAAAACCTGTTGCCCTGTAATTGCGGAGACCTCTCTCTGTTTTTTTTAGGAGATTTACTGCAACATCAACGTGCATGCTAGGAGACTACATCTGCTTGCTCACATGCTGAATTTGGCACAACAGGTCATGCCACACCACTGAACAAATGGCGAAGCGGTATGACCCAACCTCCTCTGACAGAGATTGAGCCTCGACCTTTATTACAGAGTCTTTGGTGTGGTCCCTCACCTCGATCAGTGCATCTCTCACTGCAGCTGCCTGATATCTCAGGGGCTCCACACTCTTGATCTTGCTTTCCCACCTTGTATCAGACCACATCTTCAATGTGATGTTCACATGTTTTTTCAAAATGGCCCATCGTTGTGTGGAGGCTGAAAACAAGTTGTAAAGCTTCTGCAAGATGCCAAAGTAACTTGTGGCATCAATAGATCCCTTAGCAGCATCGGCCACAAGCAAATTCAGAGAATGAGCCCCACATGGAACAAACAGAGCTCTGGGATTAATTTCTAGAAGCCTGGATTGAACACCCTTGTTTTTTTCCCTCATGTTGGCCCCGTTGTCATATGATTGTCCTCTACAGTCCATGAAAGGAACTTTTAGCTCCTCCAGTCTCTTCAGAATCAGAGATGCCAAATGTTGACCAGTGGACTCCTCTGCCTCCAAAAACCCCATGAAATGTTCCTTTATATGGGGCTTCCCCTCCAGTGACACAACCCGAATCACAACTGACAACTGTTCAGTGTGGCTGATATCTGGAGTGCAATCTAGAATTATTGAAAAAAACTTTGATTGTTTGATGTCGCTCACCATTGCTGAAATGGTCTTGCTGCTCGACAAATCAATGAGTTCGTTTTGTATGTGGTGGCCGAGGTAGCTGGTGTGACTGGAGGTCCCTTTTTGGACACGGTTAATGTGCTCTTGCATTATACAGGGTGGGGCACGGGAATCAAGTGTTTTTTGAATAGCTAGTAATCGGCCATTAGGAATGGGAGGGGCGTGCGGTAGGTAGCATTCCATTCCTGGGTTCATAGCATTTAACTTTAACTAACACTCACCTTTATCTTTCAGGTGCCATCATGGAGCAGTGGACGTTAGAACACCGCATGTTCGCGTATGATCATTTTGTTAGGAGTGGCGAGTCAGTGACAGCAGTTCAGCGTGCGTTTCGCCGCAGATTCAACATTCATCGAAATGACTCTGTTCCCGCTCGTGACACAATCTTACGTTGGGTTAACAATCTTCGAACAGGAGGCTCAATAATGAAAACAAAACCGAAGGGGCCGCAACGCACTGTGCGTACTCCAGAGAACGTTGAAAGGGTCAGACAAGCGATGTTGCAAAGCCCAGGCCGCTCTGCTCGGAGACATTCAGCTGCACTCGGAATCAGCAATCGTACTGTTAGACGGATTTTGCATGAAGAATTACATTTTCACCCATACAAGTTAGCGATGGTGCAGGAATTGAATGTAAACGATTGCCCCCAACGACTGAATTTTGCACAGGAAATGCTTGCACTTTATGAGCAGAATGAAAACATGATGGTGGTAATGAGTGATGAAGCCCATTTCCACCTTAATGGGGCCGTCAACAATCAAAACTGTCGGTATTGGGCTGCTGAAAATCCGCGACAACTCCATGAAAAACCGCTGCATAGCCCTAAGGTTACAGTTTGGTGCGCGGTGGGAAAGTTTGGCGTCATCGGTCCCTATTTCTTCGAACAAAATGGGGTTACCGTTACCATAACATCTGGGTGTTACATTGAGATGGTGAACACCTTTTTCATCCCTGAGTTACGAAGAAGGCGTATTGCTCGTCGACATTTGTGGTTTCAGCAAGATGGGGCCACGCCACACACCGCCAGAGCGTCAATGGCTGTTCTTCGCCCCCTGTTTCCCAACCATCTCATTTCGAGATTTGGTGACATTGCATGGCCCCCTCGGTCCCCTGACTTGTCCACATGTGACTTCTTTCTATGGGGGTACCTCAAGTCACGTGTCTACGAGGACAAGCCCCGTACATTAGATGCATTGAAGGAAGCGATCCGTCAACAAATCATCCAAATCAACAGAGACCTGCTGGGAAGAGTGGAGGCCAATTTTCGTAAACGCCTTCAACAATGCGTCGACGGCCAAGGACATCATATGCCAGATATAATTTTCGGTACATGATTATTATGACATGAAATGCTATGTTCTTACGAATGTTGTTCTACCAATATATTTTCTTTACAAAAATAAATATCATTTTCCTGATTATTCCAAAAACACTTGGTTCCCGTGCCCCACCCTATAGGATCAAATTGTGCCATCAGTTCAACTTCTTTCAGAAAATTGCCATTTGATGGTGAGAACAATTTTTCTGTATGTCCCCTTAGTGCCAAATTCCTAACTGCCAGAGAATGCACAATAGCAGTGAGACGTGTCAGCACCGCTCTCCATCTCAACTTCTCAGCCTCCAGAAGTGCCATCTCCTGCTTGTCAATGGTCTCCCCCTTTCTCATCCTCACTGCCAGTTCTTTCCAGATTTTCATAGAATTTAGGTGTTCTGAACTGTTGTCATGTGATGTGAGCAATGAGCTTGCATGCTTCCAGTCCGAGAGTCCCAAACTTGTTAAATTTATTTTCCTCTTGGAAAATAATGTACAACAGAAAGAGAAAAGGCTGTTGTTTTTTAAGGAATAGACCAACCAACTTCTGGTTATATTTTCCCCACTAACCAATGACTTCCTGAAGTATTGATGGTGGAAACTTCTTCCGTCACTGTCGTTTCTAGGGAATACAAAGTCAGATGGTACTTGACTTGGTCCCCTGGAAACCAGTTGTGTCCGAATTCTCTCAGTCAGAACTGAAGGCCAGTTAGCAGGGTCGGTGGACAGAGACTCATCCTCAGGAGGCGATTCTGCTCCAGGCATTTCTAATAGAAAGAACAAGAGCATTACTCATTAGTATACACACCTAAGTTAGATAACACATTATTCACAGCACTTTGTTATGGTGGTGGTGTTATGGAATTATGGTGGTGAAACACCACACATACCCAGTAACCCAGACCCAGTGATAATAACATTATAATTTATAACTGTTTGCAAAATGCTTTGCAGGGATGCACACACATACACACACACACACACGCACACACTCACAGACATATGTGCACACAAACTCACCTGAAGAGTCCTGCCGGGGAGAAGTAGAAGCAAATGGGTCTTCATCCTCAGGATCAGACTGCATTTGTGGAGACATATGTGAGGCTGAGGAGGTAGATGGCTCCTCAGCCTCAATAATGGCAGAAGTAGACGGCTTCTCATCCTGGCTAGTGGCAGAGGGTGTTCCAAAATATTTCAAAAGCGCCCTGCAAATAGTAAAATAGAACATAACAGACCAATGCATGAATAGGCTAGTACAATTAATTTAACATGTTATTAAGCACAATTTATTAAACTTTTAAAATAGGAAACAAATGAATAATACAACCTCCTTGGTTAATGGCTAATTATATACATAATAGTACACTTCAAATGACTCAGAAAGCTATATCACAAAATAGCAGTGCAATATAGCAGTGAAGAGTAGATGACATAGCTCTATACCTTTATCTTTTGCTCGTTTCTCCTCTTCTTCTTTCCTCTTTTTTCTAAACTGAGCACCTGATAGCTTTGACCTCTTCTTATCCATTTGCGGTTATTTGACAGACCTTAGTGGCTTAGTGTGAAGATTCGTTCTGTAATAAATAATATACATTTCACTATTTAACCAAACCCAGAAAAATAACATTACATATGTTAAAGTATGGGCCTTTATTCCCAATAATATTAATCTGGAAGCATTTTGCATTGTTTAGGTCTTTTATGGGAAGGTTTATGGAAAATGCAATAGATGGTTTTTTATTAATAAAAATATATTTATTGATCTTTTATTATTTATTTTATTTTATTTTTTATTTTTATTTATTTCTTTATTTATTTATTCTTATTTTTATTTTTATTTTTTTTGCAGGCGCTCATGCCGCCCCTCCACAAATGCCGCCCTGTGCGGCTGCCCATATTGCCCATATGAGGAACCGCCACTGGTCCTGGAATTCCAATACCCGACCCACCTCAAACCCTGGACTTCGATGATTCTGATGATGAATCAATGACCAATGCCAATGACCAGTCCCAGTCGTATATACACCTCAAAATACCGCTTCAAATGAGCCGAGGCCTCTCAACCAGGCCAAACTTAATGATCTTACCAGGGATTTAGGACTTTCCAAATTAGCTGCCGAGATCTTGGGCTCACGACTTCGAGAGGACAACTTGCTGGCTCCGGGAACAACATTCTCCTGGTATAGGAAACGAGAGGAAGAATTCCGCAAGTTTTTTGCAGTGCACGAAAATACCTCTTCCTTAGTGTACTGCTGCAATGTTGAGGGGCTAATCGAATCCTTGGGCCTGCCATATAACGCATCAGAATGGAGGCTATTTATAGACTCGTCTAAACGAAGTTTGAAAGCAGTACTTCTCAACATTGGGAATAGGGTTGCATCAGTCCCTGTAGCACATTCCGTACAACTTACTGAGAGCTACGATAACATGAAACTTTTACTGGATGCTCTCGTATACGACCAACATAACTGGAGGATCTGTGGAGATTTGAAGGTAATACTAATATCATAAGTAAACTATTGCTATTGACTATGTTGTTTTTCCAAAGGTTATTTGAGAGCGTATAAGAACACTTAACTTCCCCACAGAAGTGATACAGTCCAATGCATAGATTTTTTTTATCTGATAGAACAAATTCTCTAAATTCTTTAAATATTTTCATTTTTTTTCAGATTGTGGCATTTGTATTGGGAATGCAAGGGGGATACACGAAATACCCATGTTTCCTCTGCAAATAGGGCGGATGAGAAGCACTATGCACAGCGTGAATGGGCATCCAGAGAGAATTTTGAACCTGGGTCACATAATGTCGTTTCAGTGCCCCTTGTACCACCAACAAAAATTTTGCTCCCACCACTTCATATTAAGCTGGGCTTCATGAAAAATTTCATCAAATCAATGAATAAGGAGGGTTCAGCATTCCGATATCTCGAGAGTAAATTTCCTCATATATCTGATGCTAAACTAAATGCTGGGGTTTTTGATGGTCCTCAAATTCGAAATTTGATCAAGGATACTCAGTTCGAAAACGCAATGACTCCAACTGAGAAGAATGCCTGGCAGGCATTCAAATCAGTTGTCACTGATTTTCTTGGCAAGCGTAGAAGTCCAGAATACGAGTCCGTTGTCGAAAACTTGATGGAAGCTTTCAAAGCTCATGGGTCGCGCATGTCCATAAAAATGCACTTTTTGTGGTCCCACTTGGACTATTTTCCTGAAAATTGCGGGGATTATAGTGAGGAACAGGGTGAACGATTTCACCAAGATATCAAAATAATGGAAGAGAGGTACCAGGGAAACTGGGATATCAACATGCTGGCGGACTATTGCTGGTGTTTGAAGCGAGACGTGCCCGAAGAAAAACACAGACGGAAAGCCAAAAAAACTTCATTCCTTCCTCAATAAACTTTTTTCCATATTCATTGTATGAATAAAAGTATTTATTCACACAATGTTTTCATTTTTCACGAGTGTTCTTATAATATTACTCGTATCTACAGTGTTTAAGCTAAAAAAATCAATAAATTTGGGGATAAAATTGGACTTATAATAAATGGCCAATAGAGAAAAAACCGGACCTGACTGAGGAAAACCAATGTCATTTTCGAATTCAGCATGGTCGAATTATATAATATGAGTTGAAAAAACTCACAGCAGACAAAAAAATTTCATATGCATACCAGTGTAATGAACACACCGGCCTGTAATTTGTTGCTAGTGTAGGATCACCCCCTTTAAAAAGAGGTGTTATGCAACCAGTTTTTAGCATTGATGGGAATATTCTTTGGGAATACTTTGATTGATAATTACCCCAAATCAATTTAGGGTGCATTTTCTTGGATTGGGGTGGAACGAGGGTGCCTTATTCTTGAATTGCTCTAACATGGAGTTAAAATGGAATTAATTGCTCTAAAATGGTTAATTGAAGGCCCGGTTAGGTTAATTGTACGCCCTTGACGATTGGTTAGGTTAAGTCGTGATATTTTCTTTAGTTTTAACAAAAATATCACGACTTAACTGAACCAATCGTCAAGGACGTACAGTTGACCTAACCGGGCATTCAATAATTTTACCGTAGGTTTCGAAATAAGTCCTGAAATGTAAAAACCATTCAGAAGTTTGAGGGCAAGATGACAGCATCAACTTTTCAAGCTGAAGTGTTACCATTATTGGTTGAAGATCCATTCAGTAATAAATAGGTGTAAGGGGAAAAATCTTATTAAAAAAGTGATGCTGTGTGCTAAGTGCGATCAAGCAATGACCTGGACAAAGTTTTCGAGGAATGTTGATGTTAAAATCCTTTAATTTGGATTGAGGTCGAACTGGGGTGCTGTTTCTTGGATTGGGGTCTAACTGGGGTACTTTTTCTTGGATTGGGGACTTTGGGGTGCTTATTCTTGGATTGCTCCTTTGTATTTTTTAATTTACCAATAATATTCCGGACCTCAGTAGAGGTAACAGGAACAAAAGAAAATGAATTTAGTGGGCTGGGTGGCATATATTCTAGAGGTGAGTGATCATTATTTAATAATTGTGAGCGAAGCTTATCCGCTATTGAAGAAAAATGTATATTTAAAGAATCTGCAATAGCAGTATCATCAGTAATTTCTTTTTTATCAACATTTAATTTCTCTATTGAATTTTTCTTAATTTGGTTTTTGAGAAGACTGTTTATGGTTGTCGAAGTGTTTTTCATGTCTCCTTTATGTTTGGAAAATTGATTGTTATAATAGTTATATTTTGCAATTTTTATTAGGTTAGTTAATTTGATTCTGTATTGAGTATATTTTGTACTTTAGGAATTTTTCTTTGTAATTGCAGTTTGAATAATTTATCTCTGTTCTTTATTGAAGTGATAATTCCTGGAATGATCCATGGATTTGTGACACTTTTGGGCGAAACTGTTTTTCTCCTTAAAGGAAAGCAAATATTAAAAATATGGAATAAGGTGTCAGACAAGAACTGAAACATATGATCTGGGTCATTCATAGGTTCGTCACAGTCAAAGCGAGTATTTTCTACAGCCCCAATAAATTTGCTTTTGTTAACCTCTGAGAATATTCTGTAATCAATAGTTGTTTTATCCGCAACCTGAACAATGTTATTGAATGTAGCGTAAGTAGGAAGTTTTTAGATAAAGTTTAGATAAAATAGTTCAGGTTTATAAATAATTTATGATTATAAGATTATATATTACATTTCGACAACATGAAGCTACTCACGCCTATTGTGGTTATCCAAATCAGATAAAAAGCCTAAATGATCTAAAGTTGTATTTTATTATAAAATTTTGCAAAGTATCACTTTCAAGTCAACGAATTACCATTAAATTATTTACAAAAGTACTGAAGTAGCCTACATTATTTAAGTCTCAGCTAATATGTACAGTTGCCCTCATATGTAATGTTCCTCGCCTCACAGGCGAGGAACGGACATGTGGCAACGCCGCAGCGATAGTCAAGGTACCCCAACTGGGGGAAGGTGAGGTGGAGGGGAGACAACCGAGTCCAACAACATATAACATTGTTGTGTTGTGTTCTATGTTGTGCTAGAGCGGTACAGTCTGTCATAATGTGTTCAATTGTTTGTGGTGTGTCCTGGCACAGGTGGCAGGTGTCGTCTGTGGAGTTGTCTGTGTTTATATGTCTGTAAGTTGGGGTGATGTCCACATCGGAATCGTGCTAAGTTAACTCGATCCGATCTGCTCAGGCTGGTCTCTGACCTGTCAATGGGTGGCGGCTTCGCACCTAGGACCGCATTCCGACCGAGTCGTGTCAAGCCGCCACCCATTGACAGGTCAGAGACCAGCCTGAGCAGATCGGATCGAGTTACCTTAGCACGATTCCGATGTGGACATCACCCCCAACTTACAGACATATAAACACAGCCTAGACAACTCCACAGACGATACCTGCCACCTGTGCCAGGACACACCACGAGGCATACCAATTATCCGGCCTCGCTGTGTAATTTTATCTTGAGCTGGATTCATTTTCAGAGTCGGTGTTCGTCATACGGTGTAGAAATATGGTATGAACATAGGTCATGCCAGTAACCATGTCAACACCTCGGTTTGGCCCATCAACGTCATTTCACAAACATTAGTATAATATTGTACGAGTTTATAAGTATATATATTGTAAACCAGGTTAATTTCGCGGCAGCAAATTTTCTCTCTTTCATATCCTTGGACGAGTTTGCGGCATCATAATTTCGCCGTCAACAGTTGCTGTTATAATCTTACAGATTAAAATGACGTCATGAATGACGACATTTATTTTGGACTGTGATTGGTCGAGGTTGAGGTCGTATATCAAGGCAAGTTTTACCTCTTGGTATGCGGATAAAGTTTCAGCAGCACTCAACGTAAATGAATCTCTCGGTAAGATAGATTTGAAGCTCTCCACACTGAAACCTATTCATGCTAAATGGATTGTCTCTGCATGGGATAACCTACACAAAATGAAAGAGACCATTCGGAAGGGTTGAGAAATTAGCGGCATTCATGACATTCTTGTTATACAGTAATAATATAGTATAATTTAAAATGTTTGGATCACCTGAAGATTAGGGCCCCCAGCCTTCTTTAGTTAGTCTTATAAGGCTAACTAACGAAAATATCACAACTTAACCTTACCAATTGTCAAAGGCGTACAGTTAACCTAACAACTGGTTAGGTTAAGTCGTGATATTTTTGTTAGTTAGCCTTATAAGGCTACCCAACGAAGGCTGGGGGCCCTCATCTTCGGGTGATCTAAATATTTTTACTGCTTTTACTTTACAATGTTTTATTACAATAGGATCTTTTCAGTTTGACGGCCTGTAATATTTTTTAACATTACTTGTTTTTATTGTCCAGTTTTAATCGAGGATTTCAAAAATAACATTCATGTTTTAGAGAAACAAATAGTGAGGCAGTTATACATTTTAGGGACCTTTTCCAGTTTGTGTACCGTTTTTCATATAATTTATTTTTGAGAATATTTTTGTTAAAACTAACGAAAATATCACGACTTAACCTAACCAATTATCAAGAGCGTACAGTTGATCTATTAGTAAATACTATTCCAGAAACAAACAATGTTATAATTAATAATAGATCAACTGTACGCCCTTGATAATTGGTTAGGTTAAGTCGTGATATTTTCGTTAGTTTTAACAAAAATATTCTCAAAAATAAATTATATGAAAAACGGTACACAAACTGGAAAAGGTCCCATTTTAGTTTAGAGAATATCATATACGCTTCAAGATTCCAAAATCCCTGAAAGTTTTAGGTCAACTGTACGCTCATGACGATTGGTTAGGTTAAGTCATGATATTTTCGTTTGTTTTGACAGTAAACTAACGAAAATATCATGATTTAACCTAACCAATCGTCAAGGGCGTACAGTTGACCTAACCGGGCATTCTGTTAACCTAACTGGCCATTCAATTAACCTAACCTGTTGGTAGAGTCTAGAATTTGACGGTCCCGTAGCCATGACTCGGTTTTTTTCCGCCGGCCGTCAAACCAAAATGATCCAAGTACGGTTTTAAAATATATATTTTAAATTTATTAAATTGCATATAACTTCCTCACTATTTGTTTCTCTAAAACATGAATGTTATTTTTGAAATCCTCGATTAAAACTGGACAAAAAAACAAGTAATGTTAAAAAATATTACAGGCCGTCAAACCGAAAAGATCCTTACAATATACAGAATTTACTTTTCAAATAAAGTGTTTTAATGATTTAAGTTTTATTTTCTTACCATCTTCCAAAGATTAGTTTAAACTGTCAAATTTTCGCCTGCTGGATATTTTCACGTAAACTATATAGCCTACGCGAAAAACGCGAAAATTTCCTGCAGGTGAACATTTCGCATGCACTAGAATACAAAAAGTTCTGTTGCAGTAGCTGTTCATGTAGATTTGCAGTAATCATAATGGAACCTTATTACTGTATAAGACTAGTAAACTACATGGAGTTTAACGCTGTTCACGATCATATTAACTGTTTATCTTTATGAACACAGACTTGGACTTGGTTGTTTCCCTACCACCCCCACCTTCTCCCAGTTGGGGTACCTTGACTAACACTGCGGCGTTGCCACCTGTACGGAGTCAGCCTGTGAGGCGAGAAGCATTACATATGCGGGCAACTGTACATTATTTACGCAATCTACAAACTGTCTCTTTCATTCATTAAAGTGTCTCTTTGTTTCTTAAAATTATCTTATTATCTAATTATTACCATATTATATGACAAGTCATTCCAAACATCTACTACTTTACTTTTGACTAATAATTTATTTACTGATATCTTCTCATATTTAAAGAAAAAATCCCAAATTGAGTCCTTTAGTGGCCATAAAGCAATGAATGACAAAAGTTATAGGACAATACAGTTTTTGTAAATAATAAAAATTTTATGTTTGGATATGTAAAAATTTGAAAGTAAAGTTGTCACAAACTGAACATGTCCGCAGTTGATTAGATTTCCTTCCTCTCTTTATCAAATGATGTGGAGCAAAATGCAAAAAATCTCTAAAAATTATTTTATACTTTACTCAAATTCTAAATCACCTCAGCCTTCCGCTATCATGCGAGGCTTAGTTGTTTGACTAACATGTTACTGTAGAATTCTAAATACTGTATGGAGGATTGAACTGCTACATGTAGAAACTCATTTCATGTTTAAGATTAATATAACCGTTTATTCTTTGAATCTTGTGGGATTGTACTGTATAATGCAATATACATATAACAAATAAACTCTTTTCAAAGGAAAAATACACTATACTGCCATAAGTATTGGAATAACATATACAGGGTGTCCCAAAAAAAAACTATATACTCTTTATAGCATCATATATTTTATAATTTAAAAAAACCAAACAATATATTGTTATAGCAATTGCCAATGAAAGGTAAATTAGTAATCTAAGTGATCAAAATGTTATAGCGAGTTGTTTGCATATAAAATTTAATTAAATACGCCAAGTGCTCAAAATGTTCTCCGGCGGCATGAATGCACTTTCAATACAACAAAATCGTGTGGTCTGATGAAGCTACCTTCAAGCTGAATGGCACAGTAAATCGACTCAATTGCAGGTACTGGTCACTTGATAATCCACACGTTTATGTGGATAAACATGTTAATTTACCAGGATTAACAGCATGGTGTGGTTTATCATCCAGGGGTTTGGTTGGACCATTTTTCTTTAATGGGACAGTTACCGGTGCCGCATATCTCGACATGCTACGGACAGAAATTATACCTGCAGTTCGGAAGTTGTTTGGAAACGACGACTTTTATTTTCAACAAGATGGAGCCCCCCCTCATTATCATTGTGATGTCAGAAGGTACCTCGATGAAACGTTGCCTAACCGTTGGATAGGACGAAGAGGAAGCGTTGAGTATCCTCCACGTTCACCGGACTTGACTCCATTTGATTTTTACTTGTGGGGCTACCTGAAGGATGCAGTTTATGGTACAAGACCCGCAACACTCGAACACCTTAAGGATGCAATTAGGGAAAAGTGCGGGACCATCACAGCATCCACATTAGTCCATGTCTGCGAATCAGTTAGTCGACGCATTCAAAAGTGCATTCATGCCGCCGGAGAACATTTTGAGCACTTGGCGTAGTTAATTAAATTTTATATGCAAACAACTCGCTATAACATTTTGATCACTTAGATTACTAATTTACCTTTCATTGGCAATTGCTATAACAATATATTGTTGTTGTTTTTTAAATTATAAAATATATGATGCTATAAAGAGTATATAGTTTTTTTTGGGACACCCTATATATAAAATATAATTGTTCACAACTATTTGATAGCAACAATTTCCACCATTTTTTTTTTATAGGCTTCAAGTAGGGATATTGCACCATTCCTCCCGCTGTGCAGTTTCCGGTGCAGTGGGAAAAGTTTGTCTGTGCGGTCTGTTCCTGATGTTCCGCTCTAGTTCATCCCAGAGTGGTGCTGTCCGATTAAGATCATATCTTTGAGTAGTCCCTCACGCGTTGTCAACGTTATTTTGTTCGAACAAATGGATTACAGCCAACGATTTGTGACAAAGGGCGTTGGTATAGGTACGAGACCTCATCATAAAATTCTGGCATTGCGCTGTTGTCTAAAATGTCTCATTACGCTCTGGCAGTCATTGTACGTTTCACGTACAGTGGCTTTAGTCCAGACCATGAGAAGCGTGTTTACACCATTACACTGCCACCTCCATACTTAACGGTCGGGACAATGCAGTGAGGATCAAAGGGTTCTCCAGGTTGACATCATACATAAACTTTGCCATCGGACGCAAACAGTATGTATCGGGAATCACCACTGTACGAAACACGTTTCTATTGTTCTACTCCCTAGATTCAATAAGGTTTGCACTACTGTAGTCATCGTATATATATATATATATACACAGTGGTGGGCACCGTTAACCAAAAAGTTAACTTCGTTAACCGCTAATCCGTTAACCAAAAAGTTAACTTCGTTAACCGTTAATCCGTTAATTCGTTAAACATGTAACGGAAGTTACCGATAAACCGTTAACGTTAACTTTTATAATAAAAAAAATGAAAAACACAATATATATATAATTTAATTTTCCCTCTTCTTCTCGTTCTCCATTTTGTCCATGAGATGCATGTTACCTTTGTTATTTGGAACAGATATGGCACAGAATATTCGGGAAGTAATTGCACTGAAATTTCTTCGGTCTTCACAGCAGAGATACTAAAGAGTAAACAGCCTCTGGCGCCACACGCTCACATTTACTTCTCAACGCCATCTATTATCTCATAAAGAAACTAATTCACATTGGGACTTGAAAGTACTGGCAGGATCAACCGGGTAGAAAAATAATTATGGAGATTTTAAAGATGTGGTACCTAGAAGTACCGCCAGGACATAAAGGGTTAAGGTGAAAACGCTCCCATTGTAAGACATCAATTGACTTAATTTATGTCATCAAAGTGACATGAGAATTGAAATCTTACCTGATCAGTTTTATGGTACTAATAAGGTACTCACAGACATATTATAAATATACATGACTTACTTGACAACGATTATTTTTAAATATTCACTAGCACAAACATGTTGCGCAAGAGACAGACTGCAAATGAAACGAATGTAGTTATTTGTTGTAATTGTTACATATATATTATTGAAAGTGCCTTAAAATGCTCGTGATATTTCTTGAAAGAAGTTGAAACATTCAACTCAAATGGCAAATCTTTCCGCCTGATTTTACAGTCGACCATGTTTTGCTCAAACCAATGCCATAAATAACTACCATATTTGGTAAGACACAAATTGTGGCGACGGAAACAAATATATCGCCTGATTTTGCACTGCGGAAATGGAAATTCGTTCATCACTATTAACAGTGGCGGATTAATTGCGCACCTGCTCAGCACTGAAAATAATAGAAACTTTTAAACGTTTATTTATGAATTTTTTGGGTTAACGGACTTGAGTTAACGGAAATTAAATGTAACGGAAGTTAATTAGTCCGATAATGATTTTCAAAGTTAACTTAAAAGTTAAATCGTTAACGAAAAAGTTAACTTCGTTAATTAACGATTAACGGATTAACGGTTTGTGCCCAGCTTTGTATATATATATATATATTTTTTTTTTTCCAGGAAAGAACACGAGAAAAGGAAACGCCAAGAATGTTAAGAGAAGAGGAAGGATTGAGTTGTGTATTGTTGAAGGTAAGGGAATAGTCGTGTGGAAGATTGTGATGAGTAGACAGATGAAGGAACTGAGTTTTTGAGGCATTGAAAGACACAAGGTTTTCTCTACCCCAATCAGAGATGGCAGAAAGATCAGAGGTCAGGTGTACCATAGCCGTCCTACGCCAGGCATTGAGAGACTGTTGAGAGGAACGCTTTGCAAAGCGGGTGGAGAAGTGAAGAGTGGAATCATCGGCATAGGGGGGATAGGACAGGAAGTGCAACTTAATAGACCATTGATAAATAAAAGGAAAAGAACGAGTGACAGGACAGAACCCTGAGGAACACCACCACTGTTAATAGCTTTAGAAGAACAGTGGCCATCTACAACCGCAGTTATAGATCTGCCAGAAAAGAAATTAGAAAGGAAGGCACAGATAGAAGGATAGAAATCGAAGGAAGGCAGTTTCGAAATTAAAGATTTGTGCCAGACTCTATCAAAAGCTTTTGATATGTGTAGCGCAATAGCAAAAGTTTCACCGAAATCCCGAAAAGAGGATGACTAAGAGTCAGACAGATATGCAAGAAGCTATACCTTGTAACCTTGTAAATGTTCCTTATAAATGTAAATCGGTCTCCCTTCACACGGAGGTCAAGCTGGTGGCCCCACTTCTAGACCTGGCCTGATGTAGGGAAGAGTTGCTGACTTGAGTTTTCCATCTCATATGGTCAGGAATACCGGGACCGGGACCCAGGGGCGTACCCAGAAATTTGCCATGGGGGGGGGTCGAACTTGGAACTAATCGTAGAAGTATAGTTGAAATAGAGATAAATAATTTTTATGTACGTTCATAATGAGCTTATCGTTCAGTTAGAGATGATTAACTAGCTACTGCTAAGACACATTATGAAGAAAAATATAAAAATTATATTATAAAAAATATAAAAATTATGATAAAAATCTGATTAGTAACATAATATTCAATGCAAACCGCAATTAGGATGCTCAGATTTGTATTAACAGAAGAATAAAAAAGTGCTAATTTCGAGATTAAGCATTTCCTTGGACTGTTACCTTTATAAAAGAAAATTATTCTCAGGGCCGGATTAAGAGTTTTCGGGATCCTAAGCCATTTTAGACTTTTAGTAGTAGGGGAGGCAAAGAGCTAACGCCGAAGGCGCAGAAATCTTTTCACTTTCATTCTTATCCTGTTATAACCTAGCAATTTTACTGGGAAAATAGTACTAATTTATTAGCTCAAAGAGGGACGATCACCCCTGTTGCCCTCCCCTTCGGTTCGTTTCTGCCGGGACCGTCCTGAGCCAGGCGTCGAATCTTCTTTTGAAGACTTCAGTTTTGGCAGCAGTGGTGTTCCTGATGTCTTTGGTTAACTGATTAAATAGTCTTGAGAGCCTCTGATATAGGGTGTGTCGAATTTTTCAACTTTCAAATTCCAAATATGAGGGGTGCTAAAAAGTTGCAGCATGACTTAGGAATTCTAAAGATATTTTTGTTAATTTAATATAATTTAATTTTGCTTGGTAAGAAGCTACATAAAAATAGACTTTTTTGACTTTTTTGTGGAATTATATAATAATTATTTTATTAATAATTATATATGCTGTATATATAATGCACTGCTGTTTTTGCTTATTTCACAGGTTGAAACATATTCATCAGTGTGCTGAAGATTACTTGTCCGTCAGTGCTACCATCCTAACCAGTGGGAATTGACCTACAATGGCTTCTAAAAGGAGGACAAGACTGGGGACATTCACACATATGAGCAACCTAATTGGAACTGGTAGAGAGTTGTTGCTCTCTGAACTCCCAACTCTGCGAGACGTTCTGAAATATGGGCTACTGCTAAGCGAACAAAGTGGTGAGGATGTGAGAAACTACCCAGCAGCCAGTCTTGCAAAGGACATTTACCCTAAAGTGCTTGAAAAGTGGGAACGAGCAAACAGTTCTTTTGTAGCCCCCGTTGTAAATTCACGAGTCACAATCTTAAACAAGATCCAAGAGAGCTGGGAGCAGGCCAAAAACATATCTCTTGGGAGAGGAAAGCTACATGTCAAAGAGGCTTTCATTGCAAAACTTGACAAGCTTTTTGACATCCTCAGTTGCAAGTGTAAAATTGTTATCTGCTCTGAATTTGGCTGCCTTGCAGATGCTGGTTGCAAAAACGAAACTCACATTAACTGTACATGCCGTAGGGAGATGAAGATCCCTGTGAAGGAACTTGCTTTCATTAAAGGTCAGAGAGACAAGTCTGGTTCTATTGGACCACATCAGATTGGCTTGCCAGATCAACCTGAGCACAACAGACAAGTCAAAAAGCAGAAGCGGCAAGAAGACGAAAGAAGAAGGCTTGCTGAATATAAGCAGACAAGTAAGCAGGATGTTTCAATGCCATCAAATGAAATAATTTTCTCTGATGATGAAAATGAAGAACAAATAGCTGATGCTCAAGATGGAAAGGATGGAAGTTATGAAGTGACAAATACCAAGCACGTCTTCAACTTCTAATAAAAAGCCAGAGTACAACACATTAGAAATACCTAATGTTGCTATGCATAGCATCAGATATGGTGTTGGCCTGCGTGCCACAGCTGCCATCACCACTGCTGCCTTTATGGATGCTGGCTTGATCACTGAAGAAGACAAGAGACTTGTAGTTGATCACAATAAAGTCAAGAGGGCCCAAAAAAAAGTTATGAGATCCCTGGATCAGGAATTTGATGATCTTTGTAAGAAGGGTGAAATTGACTGCATCTTCTTTGACGGTCGTCAAGATACAACTAAAGTTATGCTGAAAGCAGACAATTCAGATCGTCAGTTCCCCAGCATCATCAAAGAAGAGCATTATTCTGTGTGCAGTGAGCCAGGTGGAAGATATCTCTACCACTTCACTCCTGAGAAAGGCTCAACGAGAAAAAACCTGCTGAAGTTATTGCTGATAATCTTGTAGATTTCATGAAGAAGAAGGGCATTGATAAAAGCCTGCAGGCCATTGGAGGTGATTCTACAAATGTTGACACTGGCTGGGAGGGTGGTTCCATGCATTGGGTAGAGGTCAAGCTTTGCCGTAAGCTGATCCGGTTGGTTTGTGCCCTCCACACTAACGAGTTACCCCTGCGACACTTGATCACAGCACTGGATGGGAAAACCTTGTCTAACAACAGGTGGACAGGTAACATTGGCAAGATGCTAGACACTGCAACCGAACTTGAAATTGATCCTTCATTCACCAAACTCTCAATTGGAGAGCCTCTTACTTCACTGAGTGACAATGTCGTAAAGGATCTCTCTACTGATCAAGCGTACGGGTATAGGATCACACAGGCCATAAGGACAGGAGAACTTCCCACAGATCTGGCCCTTCTTGAAATTGGTCCAGTGAGCCATTCAAGGTGGTTGACAACAGCAAACAGGCTTTGTCGCATATGGGTTTCAAAACATGGCCTTAAAGGCAAAACCCTCAACAACTTAAGACTGATAGTGGAATACATTGTTGGTATGTACTACCCCTGTTGGTTCAACATCAAAGTAAAACACTCTTGGGTGGAAGGCCCACGCCACATCTTGTTTCAGCTGCGGCTAGTTAGGCTGCAGAAGAAGGCTGTAGTGGATGCTGTTTTGCCAACCATCAAGCGCTCAGCATGGTATGCATTCAGCGAAATGATAATCCAGACACTCTTGTGCTCAGATGACAGTGAGGAGAGGAGAGCTGGTGTCCAAAAGATTGTTGACATGAGGGGTGGAGATGATGACACACTTGGAGATCTTTCTGTACGTCCCAGGAAGACACCTTCCATCAACCCCAGTGCTTCTTCCGTGTTGGAGCTGACAGACTGGTCTGACGGGGTATTTGAACCTCCTTTGACATGTAAACTGACTACAGCGGAAGTAAAGAAGTTCTTTGACAAGCCTATGCAAATTCCACAGTGGCCCTGTCATGCTCAGTCAATAGAGAGGTGTGTGAAACAAGTCACAGAGGCAGCAGGCAGGGTGTATACACATGCGAAACGTGAGGGCTATATCAGAGGCCAAGAAGCAAGTCGACGGCTGATGTCCAAGAACGAATCAAAGCAAGACTTGATGAAACTTGTTTAAATATTTTTTTTTACTGATGTCATTACTTTCTAATGTTGTTTTATGATTACAAGGATATGTTTTATGATTACTAGGATATGTTTTATGCAGAGAAACTAAAATTTTTATAGCATTTCCTGACATTTTGAGAAGCTAAAATTAATAAATGTTGTTTTCCGAGAGCAATTTATGTGCTTTTTAATCAAACGTAGATTTACCAAGCTAAGTGTTGAGCAATCACAAAAATAATAGCAGATTTGAATTCTTCACATCCAAAAACATATTTTTAAAACCCATCAGTGAAGGAATTGGCAAAAATTAATTTTCACCTCCCAAATTGACACACCCTACTCTGACAATCAAGCTATTTTCTTTCAAAGCTGAGGATGTCCTTTGTCTGGCCTTTGGTTTAGGAACATTACACATTCCACCTTTCCTATTTTCCAGTGTTGTTTGGATGGTTAACGGGTTCAGTTAATGTACCAGTTTTTTCTAGTATTTTCCTCGGTGGTGTAGTGGTTAGCGTCGCTGACTACGAATCCATCGGCCCCAGGTTCGAGACCCGATGGCAGCCGGCGCGCAGCAAAACCCAGCTGTTCATCCTTCCACACAATAAAGAAAGTGGTTGGTAGATAAATGGGTACCCTAGGTGGCCTAGTGGTTAAGACGCTGGGCTACTGACGGGGCGTGGTTCGGATTCCACGTTAAACTGTAGGTCTAAGGTGGAGTGAAAAGCTTGACCTTCGTCAGAATGAACAATTCGGGCGGAAGCTAACCAAAGGTTTTATATATATATTATAGTGTGTGTGTCTCTTCTTCTTTCCGGTGAACGTAAATATACGAAGTCCTTTCCAGTACTTGAGTGCTTTGCAACCATCAATCTTGGCCGTGAATTCTTTTTTCAATTTCTTCTAGTTTATTAATTTCTTTTTTTATGGGGGACGTTAAGACTGAGCAGTATTGAAGTTTTGGTATAATCAGTGTTTTTAGTAGGGGAATCTTTACTTTTTTGTCCCTCGTTTTAAAGGTTCTCAGTAACTGTCCCATAATTCTTTTTACCTTGTTTATCGCTATCTTATTTTGTGTCTCAAATTTTACATCATCGGTCATTATAACGCCTAAATCTTTTGCTTTCGTGCTTCCTCCTGTCTACTTGGTGCATAATATTCTATTTGTCTTAGTTCCCCATTTCTTCCACATTCTAAGAGCAGAAGTTTTTCGGTCGTTATATCATCCGGACGCAGGGGGATGGTCCCCCATCCAACTACTCTCCACACTCAATGTCGCTTGACTTCCCTGATAGGCGGGAAACGGTGTTGCGAGAAGGGCTACAACATAAAACGATTATACGAAGACCTTTACAGAATTATAAGATAAAATACCCGAAAACTGTAAACAAAGATATGCTATAAATTAATTCCAGCTGAAACTTAGGACAGTTTTCAATGTGGTAAAGTACAATCAAGGGAATTAGTTACCAAAGTACCAACACACCTTATCTTGGTATTATCTTTATGGCGCAGAGTGCCAATTAAGTTTTACACTCAGGAACACCAAACTGAAGTGTCACCAAAATACATTATATACAAGTTCTATCAGGATTTGGTTGGTTGATCCATTTAACATTCTTTGTCCAACAAAGGACATCTCGGACTTAGGGGTGCTAAACACAGAATTAAATTGTTCCCTAAGCAGTTCGCTCATTTTTTTCGGGTCATTTGTGTATTTGGCCTCCCCGTCTATCAATGGACCAATACTCTCTTTACAGTGCATTTTCCTTTTCGCAAACGTGTTGAAGTATTTTGGGTTATTTTTTATGTGTTCTGCTACCTTGTTTTCCTTTTGTTTGTTTAATGTACGAATGTTTACTTTAGGTCCATTTCTACAGTATTTCGCCTATTTTCTTCTCTAGGTTAAGTCTCTTTGCATCAGTTCTGCATCTGTAGAGATGTTTTACGGTTTGTTTCCGTTGTCTAAATAGTGCCCTGATTTTCCTCTCGAGGTTGCTACATTTTCTTTTTTGTATCTCTGGAACATGTTTCATTACTATCGGTTTGGTTTCAGTCTCTATTATACATAGTATTTCTTCTGGAGTCTTCTCGTGAAGTAGCAATTCCTAATTTACTTCCTTTAAATCTTTATTTACACTTTCCCAGTTTACCTTCTTTGAATTTATGTTTAAGCCTTCAGATATTCCTTCTGACTCTATGGGATGCGTTTTCGGGTCTCTGGGTGCTAACTTCATTTGCATATCGATGAGGTTATGGTCGGAGAACTTTGTGTGCGTTACCTTTTTATTTATTATTATGTCCTTATTTGTCAAAATTAAATTCTCTTTTCAAGTGGCTTCACAGATTTCCTGGGTAAGGGCATAATGTTCCATCATATCTAATAGCATTATTGCTTGGTTTCTATCATCTTTTTTAATGTCGGCATTAAACTTCTCAACGTATATGACTTCGTCATTTTCCTTCCATGTTATGAATGGGAAATTAAAATCTCTGCAAATTAGAATATTTGTTGCTGGAATTTCAAGTAATTTTAACATGTTTTCTAATTTCATTTGTGGCAAATTGGAATTCACTTTTTGTGTGTTTAGTGGTCTGTAGACGTCCATAATGGTTAAGTTCAGTTCTTTTACTTCTAAAATAATAATTTCGACTGTGCTGTTTGATTTGCTTACCTTCACCTCACATATGTGTGTGTATGTGTGTGTGTGTGCGCGCGTGTGTGTGTGCGCGTGTGTGTGGTGTGTGTGTTTTTCACGTAGATACAACACCCTCTCCCTCGTCTAGCCACTATCTGCCCTGTGTATGTTGTAGTCCAGCATTGCTATTCCAGTATCCTCGATGCAGTTTTCACAGCCTTTTTCGTATTAATGTAAGTGTTTCCGTTAGGCATATGATATCTATGCTGGTTTCCGTAGCTAAATTTTGTAAGTATTGTAATTTGCAGCTTGCATGGTCAGTATAGAGGCCTTGTATATTTGTGTATAAAATATTTACAGGGTTCCTAATCTCCGTGTTCGGTTTTTCTATATACTGGTCATTTCCTGGTCGATGTTAGTTCCTGTTTGGTGTTATTGGTTGGGCCGTTGCATTTGGGAGTATTGGAGTTGCGGCCCTTGATATCACTGTGGTTGTTGTATTATCGGTGGGTGTGTTGGATAGAGGGGTGATGTATGTAATGTTGTGGTGTATATATATCTGGGAGATTCTGTCTTTTCTTGTTAGAAGGGCTAGCTGTGCTTTTATCATTCTCATTTCCTCTAAAAAACATGCTTCATTGCTTTTGTTATTACTTCTATTTCGGATGCGATCTGTTCTTCCTCGTTCTCTTCTTTGCGTATTCTTTATGTGAAAATACGGGCACTCTATATTTAGGCATTTTTCTTTGTTAATGACTGTCTACACATAGGAGGATGGAAAAAGTGGCAGTTTGGTCCGTACCTGCATCTTCCATTCCTCATCATATCGAAGCATTTTTTGGGGTGATTGTACCTGTAGTTTGAACCATGTTTGCACGAACCTGTTTTATAATATTCGCATATGGCCAGTCGTTTAATTTCCTACGAGTCCTATGTGATTCGATTTCTTTCTTTTGTTCCGCTACCACTTCTTCCCTACTCAGTGTTTTTTTTTTGTCTTCGGCGTGTTTTCATTAGTGTTCCTGGCATCTCCCTCTTTCTCGTTTGTGTTCCTGGTATCTCTCTCTCTTTGTCTTTTGTATTCCTGGTATCTCTCTCTGTCTTTTGTGTTCCTGGTATCTCTCTCTGTCTTTTGTGTTCCTGGTATCTCTCTCTCTTCGGCAGGGGGTATTTCTTCGTCTGAGGCTACTTTTGCACCTTCCTGTAGTGTGCTTTCCTGTAGTGCTTTGTCCTGAACTTCGTTTTCGGTTGTGCCGGAGTATTCTGGTGTTTCCTGGTTATCTGTCGGTAAAAATGTGCTGCACTTGATTCTTCTATTTCCACATTTTCCATTCCCCTTTGTACCATATTCCTATTTTTTTCCATGCACTTAACGCACAGGAAATATATACGAGCGCTATCTTGTTTAACAAACATTAATTTCTTTCGAGATTACATTTTAAAAACAAACTTCTCTCAAACTTTTCTATCTTATGAAAAAATTATTCCGGTTGTGCTAAATAATACCTCCGCAGGGACACTTTCATGGAATTGGAGTATTGCATTTAATAAAAAGTTGTTTAATTGATGGGAAGTTATCCAATCGATCCAGGTCTGATCTTTTATTATTCAAATAGCGTTATGTCTCCCGTAATGCTGACGCTTTCTTTACGACCTTTCTTGAGTGGCAAAGAAGCTTTCCACATCTTCACTGCCAGTGACGGTATTATCATGCGGAAAAAGTGAAACAGCCACCTTCGCTTCCAGCTATTCCTTCACTTCTTGTTTACTGCTTTATTCTATCTGAGGCAAGTTAAAAAAAATTATTGACATAACTAGTAGATTCGTATTTATCTACAGAAATGTTGCTTACTAATAAAATATTTATAGTTATGCATAAAAAACAATTCAGAATATTGTATCAAATCATACCTTAATTTGAACTTCGAGTGATTAACAGCAGCTAGTGTATTGCAGGCAATTCCGCAAGCTAAGCTATAGAATGCATTTATCGAACCCACTAATACAGCGAATATTAATAGTTCTGCATACTTCAGACTCCCACCAGAAAGAAGTTTTCGTAATTATTTCTTCACTGTTGAAATGGTACTTCATATACAGTACATGCTGTTTTCACTCTGTAGAATATTTAGCCTTTTACATTGTATTTAGACAGTATGAAGGCACTCACGCTTATCGAGGTTATCCAAGTCAGATAAGTACTCTAAAACTATATTTTATGGCA
This sequence comes from Bathynomus jamesi, assembly GCA_023014485.1. Lineage (NCBI taxonomy): Eukaryota > Metazoa > Arthropoda > Malacostraca > Isopoda > Cirolanidae > Bathynomus > Bathynomus jamesi. Next base: position 587,386 of record JAJOZX010001515.1, on the reverse strand, counting down.
GAAATTTGCAACATATCAATTTCAGATCAGCTAATTGTCATTAAACTATTTGCAAAATAAGTGACGTAGCCTACATTACTTAAGTTTAAGCTAGCATAGACCTATACAATATTTACACAGTTTACAAACGACTTCTTTCATTCATGAAAGCGTCTAAATATTTTTTAAAACTCTCGAAGAAGCTACTATGGTAAGCCATTCCAAAACTCCGCTACTCTATGACGAAAAAGGTGTTTTTGTAGATGCAGTCTACAAGTGTTTTCTAATTTTCTCATGCCCTCGAGTTCTTCTCTCAGCCTCTACTAAGAAAAAGTTATTTACATCGAAATTATGTAATCCTGAAAACATCTGGAACATCTGTATTAAATCTCCTTTCAGCAATGTCTCTTAAAACTAAAGAGGCCCAATTCCTTTAATTTTTCATTGTATTCCAACCTTCTTAAGCCAGGGATAAGTAGCTCTCATTATATTGGCATACTAGCGGAGCGACCCGGCGTTGCCGGGGTGGATGTTGAACGCTATAGGCTAACGAAAATATCACGACTTAACCTAACCAATCGTCAAGGGCGTACAATTAACCTAACCGGACATTCAATTAACCTACCCACGTATTCAGTTGACCTAACCGGGCATTCAATTAACCTACCCGGGCATTCAGTTGACCTGATTGGGCATTCAATTAACCTAACCGGGCATTCAATTAACCTACACGGACATTCAATTAACCTACCCTGGCATTCAGTTAACCTACCCGGGCATTCAATTAACCTACCCTGGCATTCAATTAACCTAACCGGGCATATACTATATATATAGCGTTCAACATCCACCCCGGCAACGCCGGGTCGCTCCGCTAGTTTTAATTATATGTGAAGCTCAAGATTTTCATGACTGTGTTCTTTTCTATAGTTTTATTGACCACATAATTAGTTATGAAAATCTTAAGATTCAGAAATCTTGACACAATGTGAAGCTCAAAATTTTCACGGCTGCGTTCTTTTCTGTAGCTTAGTCGTGGTGCTGGGGCCTTTGGGCCCAGTAATTTTAATTATTTAATTTATTAACACCCAGGTGCACAACCTGGGGACCTAATCAATATGTGTGTGAAGTTTCATGTTTATAACTGCTTCCATTTTGGAGTTATGGCTGGAACACACACACACACACATCATTTTATTATAAGTATAGATTCTTCAAAAAATTTAATTTTTGTAAACCTGAGAGCTGTCTGGGAGAGACGGACAGTTTTGAAGTAAGAGTTGGGTTGCATCAGGGATCTGCGCTTAGCCCGTTTCTCTTTAACATAGTGATGGAAGTGCTGACAGAGGGAGTGAGAGAGAGAGCAGACGATATAGCATTGTGTGCCGAGACAAAGGAGGAGATGGAACAGAAGTTAGAGAGTTGGAGAGGAGAGTTGGAAGATAGAGGGCTGAAAATAAGCAGAAGGAAGACTGAATACTTACGGTGTGGCTTACATGAGGATCAGGAACATGAGGTGGTAATGAATGGCGAAGTGATTAAAAGAGTAGACCGATTTAAGTACTTGGGCTCGTTAATGGATGAGGAAGATGTGGAGAAAGAAATTAATAATAGAGTGCAAGCTGGGTGGAAGAATTGAAGAGAAATGTCGGGTGTCTTGTGCGATAGAAAGGTGCCAGTGAAGTTGAAAGGAAAGGTATATAAAACTGTGGTGAGACCAGCAATGTTGCATGGAACGGAGGCATTACCTATGAAGAAGACAAATGAGAACAAAATGGATGTAGCAGAGATGAGGATGTTGCGATGGATGTGCGGTGTGACAAGAGAGGATAGGATCAGGAATGAGTATATTAGAGGAACTGTGAAGGTGGCAGAGGCATCAAAGAAGATACAGGAGGCAAGAATGAGATGGTATGGGGCTAAGGGCACGTGATGAGGCGAGATGAAGATCATGTCGGACGTAGAGTGATGGTGATGGAGTTGCCGGGTGGGCGAAGAAGAGGAAGACCGAAGAAGAGATGGAAGGATTGCGTTAGAGCGGACTTACGGGAGAAGAATTTGGAGGAGGATATGGTGTACGACAGACCAAGATGGAGGCGACTCACCTTAAACAGCGACCCCCATATAAAAATGGGATTAATTATGCTGAGGAAGAAGAAGAAACCTGAATGAAGTTTCTTCAAAATTTGAGCAAGGTTCATTAATACGAGTATTTTTTATTCCAAGTACTCAACCAATAACTTCATCAAAATAATTAATTTTCTCTTGATATACTCATACTTTTCAAAATTTTCACCTATAATTTCGATCTGAGCTTTATTCCATGATCTACAACATTTTCTAAAAGCTGAACAAGAAATTTTCTTATACATTCGTTCTGCTTTTTCGGTATCCTTGGTTGCAACAAGGATTCAATGTACTGTATGTGTTATGCAACGTATGTTTTCAGGCAGACTATAAAAAGAAACTCATTCATCTTGATTATGAATCTCATGAGTAAAATTTTATCTCCCTTTTGCTCTTCTTAATCTTCCACATAATTTGCTCCAAATATTTCGATGCTTTAACGACGTCTGCAGCATTGTTCGTTACAGTTTTTGAACTTTATTTGGAATTTTAAAGTAATCGTGGATGTTTTCAAACACCCAGGGCCGCCGAGAGGGCGGGGAAGCAGGGTTAAATCCCCGGGGCCCGGACCTCTACGGGGCCCGTAAAGAGGGGGGATAAAACCTAAAAATATTAATAAAGAGGAAATATAATTAATGAACATACATTTTATAGAGATTAACACAGTTAAACTGAAACAGATAAAATATTATCCGCGGTCCATCAATGTCCAAGACGGACTGACAGATCTGGGAACCATTGTAATTGAAAGCCAGTTAGCACGTACTTTAAATTTCATCAGAATCATTTACCACTTTGCTAGAGAGAAGGCAAAGAAAGTACACTTCTAATTATGAAAATCTTGCAGTAAACAATTGTCTTGCCTGCATGGACTGGTACTGCATTTGTAAATTGTATGATGATAGAATTAATATAATTGATTCGAAAAATAAATTGGTCATTTTCTTCTGAGTTGTTTATTCATACTGAGTTTTGAATAGTGACTTGGACATATAATCAGTTTGCTTGTTATGTACACAAAAACATTCATAATAAAATACTGAGTAAACAGGGGGGGCCCATATACCAATCCTTCCCCGGGGCCCGTGGCAGCTCTCGCCGGCCCTGCAAACACCTCATAGTTATGAATCCCTTTCATTTTCTTACTTGCAAGAACACCAAAGATAGTTTTCGCAGCAATCGATGTCCTGTAACGCCAAACTAGGCTCGGTGATGAGCTGTCCACAAATTAGCTGCAGTACGAAATATGAATAGAATTTTCTTTGTGGAATTTTTCAGTAATCTCTTCTACATTTTTAATTTTTTTTTTGTGCGCGACTCATGAACGTTGTTTTTGCTGGTACCTAATGCAATGAAATAAAAAAAAATGAGCGAAGAGTCATTGCAATACAAAATGACTATAATAAGATTTTAATAATTTTTTTCCCACTAACTATAGGGGATTTTTTAAACTTCTCGAGCTGTACCTGAGTTGGATCGTCTTTCGAAAGTCAAAATTAGTAATTATTTGCATGCTGTTGTAAACTTACAATATTAAATACCTGTATAATAAAAGTAGGACCAATAATTCTTTGAAAAATAAATTTATATTTACAAATATTATAATGCCTAATCTCCATATGATGATAATTTTGGTGTAACCACTTAAATAAGCAATTTTTATTAACGCAGTATTTGCATACAAAACAAAAATATATTCATATTTTAGACTAAATATATAAACTGAAAGAAGTTACGATTTTAAATAATTATTCTGGATTTTTGAGGTAATGAAATAAATAATTTTAAGAGACCAAAGCCTACTCTAATGAATTGAAAAATGAAAATTTACAAAAAGATTTATTAACCTTGAGGGCTTGATAAAAAATATAATTAGTAATTAGTTGGACAGTTTACTCATATGTCAATTGTTTTTCATTCTAAAAGTATGCTAGGCCTATATAATTCACTTGTAAGAAAACGAAGAGGATAGATTCTTTGAAACTGCTATTCTCAACCTATGATACGCGTACCACCGATGGTAGATGGCGTGCTAGATGTTTTTATTTATGTAGAAAGAAGGGGTCAAGGGGGGGTGCCCGCAAAACTGCCCCCTTTATAAGAGACCTTTATAAGGTCTCCAAGGCTCACAATGCATTTTTTTTTTATAAATTTTGAAAAGATTGTGTAGTGTGTAAAATGCATGTATGTGCAGTGAGAAACAGAGGGTGAAGTATGTGTTTGAGAGCATGCTGGACTGCTCATAGGGGAGATGAGACACATACAGGGCCGGCGAGAGCTGCCACGGGGCCCCCCTGTTTACTCAGTATTTTATTATGAATGTTTTTTGTGTACATAACAAGCAAACTGATTATATGTCCAAGTCACTATTCAAAACATACAGTATGAATAAACAACTCGGAAGAAAATGACCCATTTTATTTTTCGAATCAATTATATTAATTCTATTACCATACACTTTACAAATGCAGTACCAGTCCACGCAGGCAAGACAGTTGTTTACTGCAAGATTTTCATAATTAGAAGTGTACTTTCTTTGCCTTCTCTCTAGCAAAGTGGTAAATGATTCTGATGAAATTTAAAGTACGGGCTAACTGGCTTTCAATTACAATCGTTCCCAGATCTGTCAGTCGGTCTTGGGCATTGATGGACCGTAGATATTTTATCTGTTTCAGTTTGACTATGATAATCTCTATAAAATATATGTTCATTAATTATATTTCCTCTCTGTTATTTAATCAATTGCTCCATTAATATTTTTAGATTTTATTCCCCCTCTTTCCGGGCCCCGTAGAAGTCCGGGCAGCGGGGATTTAACCCTGCCCTCTCGGCGGCCCTGGACACATAAAAAGATCAGCTAAAGAAGACCGTGACAAGAGAAACGGAACTTCGTATCTACAAGTTTGCTAATTGATAATTACTTTCATTAAAGTGTTTTAGAGTTAAAATTATTCGTAGATGAATAACTTGCGACTTTTCCAACTGCGGGTTTGCATGATATCCAATTTGTCGTCAGGATAATTTCTAATTATTTGACGATAACATGAAAGTCCAAAATCAATATTTTGATTCAGTACAAATGTCGATGAATATCATTAGAATTAATATAACCTTTTGGATAAAGCTGAACATTAAAAACTGACTACCACAATCCCCTCCCTACGGTTTTGGTTAGCTGATACCACCTTCCTTCCTTAATGGTGGTACTCAGAAAATCATCGTGGCAAAAAATGTTACATCGACTTTGAAAGGTTGGGAGTAGTATAGCCGCAAAAGGGGAGAGTGCAAGAATGTTGCAAGTGATGACGTAATGTTGCAAAATGGGGTGGGGGTGTTGCAAAGGGGGTGGGGGTTGCAAAAAAATTTAAAAAAAGAAAAAAAGAAAAAAAATCCCCCAAAGGGGGGTGCTGCAGGTGCAACAAGGAAAACTTGGAGGCGGCGTTATCCCCCAAGAGAAAGGAGAGAAAAGAGGAGGAGAGGTGTTCACCTGGCAGGAGCCAAGTGCACATTAAGACGTCAGCCGAGTAGGCGTTGTTTTATAGGCTCCTAATCAGCCAGTTGGCGTAAATGGCTTGAGTTGCCAGATAGCGCCATGTATTCTCTAATCGAAGACTGAGTTCCCAGATACCATTGTATACATTATTATAGACTCCTAATCAGCCAGTTGGCTGTAAATGGCTTGAGTTGCCAGATACCGCGATACCATTGTATACATTATTATAGACTCCTAATCAGCCAGTTGGCTGTAAATGGCTTGAGTTGCCAGATACCTCTTTTTAGCAGTATTATTGTATACACTATTATATACGCCTAATCAGCCAGTTGGCTGTAAATGGCTTGAGTTGCCAGATAGCGCCATGTATTCTCTAATCGAAGACTGAGTTGCTAGATACCACTTTTTAGCATTATTATAGACTCCTAATCAGCCAGTTGGCTTAGAAGGCGTAAATGTTGCCAGATACCGCAATACCACTGTATACATTATTATATTTCTTAAAAGAATACCGGTATTAGGTTTAGAAGGCGTAACAATTAAGTAAAACAACATTGCATCATTCTGTTTATTATAAATATATAGAAAATAAATATACATTTCAATTGAGGAATATGCATAGAACAGTACAGGAAATATATACACACAATTATGGATATACATAAAATAAAATATACATTTCAAATAGAGATAAATATACACTTCAATAGAAATATGTACATAACAGTACAGGAGAAATATCACGCAAAATATATATATAAACACAAATCAATAGAAATATGCGTATAATCAGTACAGGAGAAATGTCAAGCAAAATATATATATAAATACAATTCACTTTTTTTTCAAAATACTAAACTCGGTCTTAATCGAGTTTACAATTACATCATTATTGCTCTGCATTACGCAGTATATGCGGCTTAATAATATTTCACCGCTTAAAGTATAGGGAAACCTGTACTCGATATGAAGGGCTTTCATATCGTTCAGTACTATTTTTGTTCCTACTTTACAACCGGTTGGTAAGTCATCTTTAAATACGTCTAGAATACAATCAAAAGCAAGCACAAAGAGTTCATCGTCAGCTACATTATTAAACACAAGTTTATAAACACGCTTTTCCAATCGAGGGTTTATTTCTACCGACTCGAGCTTTTCAATCGTGAACTCACTCAACACAGCGGCAATTGAAATAATCTTCTAAATCGTTACGACAACTGCGCGTTATATAAAGAAATAGTTCTTCAGGGTGAACGGTGTAGGTGAGCTCAGCCTTGTACCGATCAATTGCTTTGTACCAAAGTTCATGGTATTTCAAAGAGTCTAAACTTTTTAAATAAACGTCCAGCTCTAGACCATTCTCACCAGCCCTACACTCGGTAAACCCATCGAGCAGAGCGGTGTAGGCGTATTCAAGTACTGTATCAAAATAAAGCATGTCCGTAACACGCGCGTCTAATATAGGTTTCAGTTTACGGAATCCGACGATTTCAAACATTCTGTCGAGGATGAAACGGTTTCGCGTAGGAACAAGAGCGTTATTATCAGAAGCATTCTTCCACATCAGCCGTATATCAATGCACGGCCGATCGTTATTTATACACAACGTACATACAACGGCGTATGAGGGTGCGTCACTAATCTGCTCTCTTCTTGTACCTACGTTAACAGGTATTTTATAACGATCTTCACTCCACCTCTCAACTACCACAAAGATTCTATTCATCTCCTCGATACTTAAATAAACCCGTTTGTTTGTCGGTCTACATTCCGTTTCCAGTACATAGCTAATGGTACCGGAATTACGCCTGAACACGCGCAACGATTTCGTCACGGACACATCGTACGAGGCGTTGAGAATGCTGCTCAAAGGAAGTTCCATCGTATTCGAGGAGCGCACGTCCACTCGGCTCAAGCTCTGAGATAACTATGAGCCGTGTGAGGCACGCAGGTAGGCAGGAATGGTTCGACGGGCGGCTGACTCGATGATACGTGAATGGGCTTGTTCGTATGACCGCGAGTCGAATTGTTGTAAAGGGTGTCAGGAAATGATTGCCCCCCCCTGTACAGAAGAAACTGAAAGGAATAGAAAAAAACAGACAAAACCACGCGAAAGAGCGTTTAATTTTGAATAAAAAACACTTGTTTTAATATCGGGTGTTGCCCCCATTTGCAGCTCTGACGGCCATTAATCGACGGGGGTATGATCCCAGAAGTGTCTCAAAGAGATCGGTATCATGACTCATTTCTTCAAGGACTTCGTTGATCTTTGCAGTCATAATTTCTGTTGAATACCGATTCTGAATGGGTTGATCCAGCATTAAGGACTCCACCCGATCCTTCATGTCCGACATGTTCACAGACATTAAGATCGGGAGAATTGCCAGGCCATTCATTATTTCCGAAAAAATCAATGTTATTGTCCTTAAGCAGTTGTTGAGTCGCAAGTGCTTTCATACAGGGGGCTTTGTCGTGAAGAAAGGTTGCCTGTTCAACATCCAAAACACACTCGGGGTCTTTCAAAAACGGAATTACATGTTGGGCTAAAATTACATTTCGAAAATAAGGCCCCCAACTGGTTCCTCTTGGTTTGATAATCCAGATGAGCTTCCGAATAGAGAACATAATGAAAACACACACACATGCTGGATTTTTTACTATTTCTCGATACTTCTGGTCGTCTGGGACTTCATCAGGAGTTGTTGCCCAAACCCGATCATTCTGAAAATTTGGTTTTCTGGAGACATAAACGAAGAATTCATCGCTGACAACCAAGTGAAGGAAATCGTCTTCCGTCCATTCCTCAAGATAATCACAAAACCATAGCCGATCTTCAATATTAAGATCACTCTTCCGTGGCTTAGCTATTTCATGCCAAGCACTCAAGCCTTGGCGAACTCGAAATTGATGCACAAGTTGCCGATTGACTCTCTTACCACGACGGATAAGTATCTCTTTCGCTACCTCAGAGCAGCTCTTCTTTCGGCGCCGTGATGCAGCAAGCACAATGTCTTTCGATTCTTGAGATAATTTCTCCGGTCTTCCTCCTCGAAATTCTGTTTCACAATCTTCAGGATTCTTATTCCAATTCCTTTTGACAAAGTCTTCTGATCTTTTTAATCTCTCAGCCACCAAGTGTCGAGTTATGAAAGTTGCACCAGCTTCCTTTGCTTCACGAAATGTGACAGCTCGAATGAGGTCAAGAACTCGCTTTTTCTCTGAATCGTTCAAAATAGATGATGCCATGGTTTCTGTGGGGAAAAAAATGGTACGAATTAAAATCACAGTAATAGAATATAATGGTTTTTATTCAGATTTTAACGCTCTTTCAAGTGGTCTCGCCGGTTTTTATCTATCTTTTCTAGTTTTTGCTCTACAGGGGGGGGGCAATCATTTCCTGACACCCCGTACATATTTCGGTACAAGAATATCACTACCAGCCTACGCACCAGACAGTTTGGGTAAGAACTAGGAACATTTTATGTTTTACTAAACATCTCCACACTCCGGCGCACTATTTGAGAGGAACATATGTTCATATTTTTCCTTTCTGCCCATCAAACGATACTCGTCTCTAAACTCTGTTAAAAATTCACGCAGGGCACTAGCCACAACCTCACTATGAACCTCATCATGATATACGTTAATATAGTGATAAAAATACTTAAGATTGTCCATGATCACGAGATTCACATTTTCAGTCGTAGGGTATGAGTAATCGACATGGTGTAGCATGACGTAATACCGCTTGTCACCACCCATCAGCAAGACTCATTATCCATACCTGCTGCTTCTCTTCTGCACGCGTTGTTTCTTTTACTTCACGGTGTATGTGAGACTTTATAAAGTTTAGCTCTGCAGTATACTTCAGCACATCGTCTGTGCAACGAAAGCCTTCAACGGTCTCACCAGAACATCCGTAGAGTATTTGTACATCTTGGAACTTCGCACAATCCAATGTGTTTTTAAAAGAGGCATAGGAGGGAGGAATAGGAAGTTTTTCGGTATCCACCACCAGAGCTGGGCACTTGCGTTTTTTTTTGCGGTACTGCGGTACTGCGGTACTACCGTGTTGGTCGGTACCGCGGAAAGTACCGCGGGAAATTTGAATGCGGTAGCGGTACTGCTGTACTTTCAGCGATCCTTTGCGGTACTGCGTTATGCGGTACCGGTTTGGTAGTGCGGTAGTAGTACCGCAGTACCGCAGTACCGCAAAAAAACGCGCAAAAAAACGCAAGTGCCCAGCTCTGTCCACCACATCCTGGCACTTTACTGAATACCATTTCGTAAACGTTGTACAAGCAATATTAAAGGTAGCCATTTGAATACACGTCTGATCTGAATACACGTCTGATCTCTCGGGCTTACTGCGGTCGACTGACCACGCAGGGATTCCCAGATAGTAGCATGACTCACGGTCTTACAGCGGGCGGAGCTTAGAACTTTCACCTGCACACACACACACACACACACACACACACACACAAAGGAGAAAGTGAAACGCTATTTGAAACATGATTTATTTAATAAACGAGATATTCAAGTTATATATATTTACAAATACGATTTAATAAACGAGATATTCAAGTTATATATATATATATATTTACAAATAGATACGATTATATACAAGACGTGTGAGTTAGAAGCATCATTGGTATCCAAAGGGTACGGTATCATAGGTACCAGGTAACTGGTAACGTTTCCTATAGGTGTTACGGCACACCATCGTACCCCTAAGTTCCTTCACGCCCCCCAGCTTCTGCGCCCGAAAATTGTGGGTGCCTACAATTAGTTGGGGAGGTTGTTCATCATCGTCCAAACATACTAGATCCTTCAACGACTCAAAGTTAACAACCTCCCGATTCGCATGGTTGAGCGTAATACCCTTTGCCTTCACGATATATTTCATTTCCTCCCCCACCCTGACCGTACCCCATAAGTCTTAGGTCCTGTTGAGGCAAAAGAGTCGGCGTACGCGTTGTCCCCATACTCATCCTTGATCTCATCAGTGAGCTCGCCGAGGAACTCCCCAATAGTGGGCATGTATTCACCCTCCCTCTCTGTGAATATCACGCTATCTGTATCGGCATACAATACTCTCCGCCCAAGAGAATGCAATAGACCCCAAAGTTTTATACGGGCGTAGGCTGTTGTGAAGCTGGCCACAGGTATGTTTGTAACCCTTGAGGTATCTGTGGCAAATTCAGTGTTGTTGTACTTTATTACGTAAGTATTACCTACATTTACGATCTCCATGACCTCTTTATCGGGGGCATTGGCATAATCCCAGACATCGCTATAACTTTGTGCCAAATGAATGCTCCCTCTGCCGGTATTCTGCGCAAATTTTCCCCATAGACTGTTTAGACACAACTTTGCACTAAAGCGCTTGACAGGATTCTTTACAATTTGGACACGATCAAGTTGTATACCTTCACGGTCGCGGTAACGTTGAATATAGGCAGACTTTTCATCTTCGGTATCAACTCCTCGCGGATACCCTGATGCCTCAACCTTATCCTTCAAAAAGGTGTTTATATATGGTGTGAAAAGGTTGGGTAGCTTCTGAAACCTCCACACCTCATGTATCTTCAGTATTCTATAACCATGGCGTACGGCTAGGGCCAACTCAGGACTTGTATATACGCCTCTGATCTTACGCTGGTGGGGTATATGGTTACATTCGCCTTTATCCTCTTCCGCGCACTTCACGCACAGGGGAAACATGAGCTTGTCGTCGATAACGACAGGTAAGATCGGCATCCATAAATTGCGTGGGGGGAGTACGTCTACGAAAGAGAGCCCAAAGTAACGATCATCCAAATTTTTTGAAAATTCATTGATGGAGGGTAGGCTAGGTCCCACCAGTTTCTCAGGAGCGCCCACGGGGTACGGATTGCTCTTCATCACGTATGGGTATAAAGAACAGAAATCGTAGTAATGGAGCTTCACGCCCTCCGTAGGTGGGAAGTATAGTCTGAAGAAAGGATTTGTACGTCCTCCAAACAAGCTATCACCACATTTGAGAGGATCCAGCACCATTGAACGCTTGATCGTTTTATTTCCTCACGGTACACCTCGTCTGTCTCCATCCGTGCATCATATTCATGCTCCCACAAGACTTTGTGAGTGAACTGTGATCCTATAAGTTGATCGCGGGTGCGGGTCGATGCAAGACAGTCGGCAGGAGACCTACCGTGGATATCTCCGGTGATTCCGCACTCAGGACGGGGGCATCCATGCCACCAGCAACCGTTAAAGGAGTACACAGTCTTCACACCAGTGACACGGTTTTCACTTAACCCATCAACCCAAAAAACACGTCCATTAATCTTAATGGGTACTTCACCCGTGTTGCGGGCGTGCTTTATGTATACACCTGTCTGTTGCTGTAGGTGTATGAGCCAGTAAATAGCCTTGTGCCCGTAACTGCGGGGATTGTTTCGGTGAATAATGGCTAAGGTGTCTTTCGGCATGAAGTTATTCTTGAACACCGTAAAACATAATGATGCGATGGTGGTTGCGACTTGCAGTGGATCGCATTTGAAACGGGCTATGTACATCCTTCTAAAGGCCTGGAAACATACTCTAAGCACGCGCACATCATTCACGCAATAACGCTCACATTCATCAGCTATATTATAAGGGTTACTTTCATTAAAACTGTCATAGTATCGATCAAAGTCTTCACGTTCATCCATACAGTCAAAATAATGTTTGGGGGGTGGTGGGCCTACGTAGTTTAAAGTCTCGCTGGTGAGGAAAGTGTAAGGGAAGTATCCTTTGGAAACTTCAGCTGCTACTCCCATCACCTTCGGTAGCTTTGCTAATTTACAAGGTGTGAATAATAAAGTATCTTTAAATTGTACATTGCCTCTTATCTGCATCTGTATTAATTTGTTGCCTCTTTTCAATGGATCACCTGTAAATATCTCAGAGGATTCGTGTTCAAGCAACTCCTTATAAAGGAACTGCGTGTCAAACTTTGGTTCGTTATGGGCGAGAATATACACAGTCATTTTTTTGAACTTGTCGGCTAACTTGACAATATAGGACACAAATAGTTTCACAGGACTATCGCTGACATTCGTTTTAAAAACGTTTGTCCGTTTACCACATTTGGGGCACTCGTCACATTCGATATCCATACACTCATCACAGATAGTCTGGCTCACAAGTAAATGTGGAATTACCTCTTTGGTTTCAGCGTTCGTATATGTTTCTATATCGTAGTATACAGTTATACAAGGGTTATTTTTATGCTTGGCATCTTTCATATAACATACATGCTTTACTCCATCCGCCTTATATTCCTCCTGGCATGTAGGACAGTGAATTACGTCACACTTGTGCTTAAATTTTCCCCAATTATCCATTGTGTGAAACATACCACATTCACAGATTCTCATTTTCCTGCACGTGCCAATTGATTTATGGAAATCAAAACAGCTATTATTGGAAAATGTGCGTCTACACACATCACAGTCTCTCTTCTCAGCTTCAACTACACGGCTTTCACATTTGGTGCTTTTACACTGCTCACATACCATGTGACATTCTTTACAATGTCTCACTATATCATCCGCAAACTCGAGGCACCCCTTACACAATCATGATGTCTCCCATATTTTCGACTTTTGTCATAACTCGCGTAAAGCCACCTTATATTACGGATGGGGAGATACGTTGTCCCTGACAATCCTAAAATAAGTAGGGGCCTTGTACGATCTCTCACACAGCTTTTAAAAACATACACAGTCCTACGACGATCATCCAACCCAAACACAACTATGCGGACATTCATTTCCTGTTCTACCCTTCTCAGCTCTTCAGGACCCATATTACAGTCAAATTCAAGTTCACAGTCTACAGCTAGTTTACGGGCACACTCCACGACTGTAGGCAACCAAATTTTTGAGTTCGTGTATTTTGTACAGTAAACATACGTGCTAAGAGTACTGCTATAAAGCCGCAACCACGATCGACGTTTATATGCCGTCTATAAATAGCTTGAGAATTGAGGTTAAGAGTATACAGTATGGCACTATGACCCGCAACACGGTATACATGGTCAATATTTACCGTGAAGTTGTCCATATTGAAGGCTATACTACTTTGGGCGGCTTGCATTATACGTCCTAATATATATCTACATCTTCAGCCGCCAAACGTCTAAATGGCACTATCACCCAATAATCGTCTACATCACCGTCATCTGACCCGAATCCAAAGGACAGACTCGTCCTGACTTCACGCTCGTCGCGATTCTGAAGAGCAAACTCTATAATACGCTCTACAACCCGGCGTAGTCCGCGCTCAATACCATTGCTATACATGACTCTAGGGTCGACCCTGACTCTATACCGATTTCTAGTCAAGGCTTGGGTGGGGGCTGCGGAGCGCACCAATTCGAGCGTTATATCTTCCTCAACAGAACGGGGGGCGGCGGATGAATTAGGGGGTATATTAGCGGAAGGTGCTGCTGATGGGGGGCCTGTTGCATAGGAGGTTGATGGTTGGGGCTCTATTATTGTAGACTTAACAGAACGGGGGGCGGCGGATGAATAAGGGGATATATTAGGTGCTGCTGGGGTGCTTGTTGCGTAAGAGGTTGAGGGTTGGGGATCTATTACCGCTGCAACAGGCGCGTATTTCGGTCGCTTTATACCTGACGCGGGGGTTTCATACCTCCGCTTTGGACGTGTTACCGGTATCGCTGGTGAGGGTTCAGGGCAGGATATCACAACTACACTGTCGTCGAGGTCATCCGTAATGATGGGCTGCTCTACCTCATCGTCATTCACGGTTCTGTGGGAGAAGAAATATAAGGAACAGCACTCAAAATTTGTAATATTTTGTAAATTACCCACTTAGGAGTGTGACGTGTTAGAAATGGACTCTGTAGAAAAATTCAGATTCACGAGCCCATCCACATGTATTATATCTGGACCTACAGGATGTGGTAAAACTGTGTTTATGCTTAAAATCATTAAAGAAAAGGGGGAGATGTTCTCGAAATTTGTGCATAAAGTTATATGGTGCTATTCGACGTATCAATCAGTGTTCAACGAGTACCAAGATGATATTTTGTTCCACAAAGGCGTATATGACGTTAATTCGTTAAAGGGAAATGAACATACAATCATTGTAATTGACGATCTCATGTTGGAGATGGATAAAACGTTTGCCGAGACATTTACAGTATTCTCCCACTATCTTAACATAAGCGTGTTCTTCATCAATCAGAATCTATTTTTCAAAAATAGATACATGCGCGATGTGTCGTTAAATACGCAATATCTAGTCTTATTCGCGCAACGTAGAGATGTATCACAAATTGGGGTATTAGCCAATCAAATGTTCCCGAATCAGCGTAAGGAGTTTTTGGAAGTTTATAAAGAAGCTACAAGCACGCGTTACGGATAGTTGCTTTGCGACCTTCATCCGCGAAACACGTTTAGAGTGCTTCTGCGAACGAATATATTTCCAAACGAGCCTGAAACGGTGTATATTCCAGAATGACAAAGAGACTAAAGAAATACCGTGAATTAATAAAAATCTATCATCGACTGCCCCGGGCAATGCAGCAGATGTTTATTAAAAATATCGACGCCGACTTTTTAAAATGCATCTGTGAAATCTGTCTTAACGTTATAAATTGCAATGTATCAATGAAAACCCATCAGAAGGCTCGCCTACGCCGCTACAAGAACATAATACGTGCACTCGCTCGTAAAAGCCAAACTGTAGCGAAGAAAAAACGAATTATTGTACAAACAGGAGGGTCATTCTCCCCATCTTATTTTCAGTTTTGGGTCCTTTACTGACTAGATTAATATAATGAAGAAAGTGGTAGTGATTCCCCACGAGGTGTACGCTTCACTGCAAAGGAATCCAGACACGTATCTAGATCCCCGTAAAAGCAGACTTAAAAGAATGGAAAGCGAATTGTTAGCCCTATTAAACAGTGAAAAAACACCTGATGAGAAAAGAATCTTATACCAAGAAGCTCTGCAGAAATTCTTCACGAGTACGAAAATTATAAGAGCCCTACAGAGATTCCTGTGGTTATTAGGCACAGCACAGGGGACGATGGTGACATAGGATCTGTGCCCGACGACACAGCTGACCAACCAAAAAGATTAGCCACACAACATATCGAACATGTATTAAAAAATACCCTCCCACTTACATTGAGGAGTAAAGGCTTAAGTCTTTATAATCTATTGAATGAGGATCCCGCCATACAATGGACCGATACAGGGGAGATCATTGTGGAAGGATCAAAGGTACAGGGATCGAATATCGTAGACATTGTCCATGATCTGGTGAGAAAGTGGGATAGGCCATCACCATCAGGATGGAAGCATATTAAAGCAAGACTACAACAAATAAATGTCCCTAAAACGTTGATAGGAAATCTGAACAGGTTAAAAGACTTGGAACATGCAACGCCTGTGACACAATTGAAGGCGCCGTCACCCCGGCGGTAACACCTTTGAAGAGGAGCAAGAAGAGGTTAAACCAACCCTACCCACGTGCCTCTAAAATACGCAAATGGCTAACGTATTAACTAAACGCTATTATGACATTTCTACCCCATCCTCTTACGGCGGCGTAGATAGACTGTACAGAAGTGTTTACCGAGTAGGTAAAAAAGATGTTGAAAGATTTTTGAGGGAGCAGGACGCTTATACGCTTCATAAGCCTGTGAGAAAAAGGTTTAAAACAGCCAAGACAACGGCTTCCTCGATTGATTCTATTTGGCAAGCAGATTTAACAGACATGCAAAGATATTCTGTGTATAACGATGGTTACCGCTACATTCTATTCATAATAGACGTATTCTCTAGATATCTGTGGCTAGTTCCTCTGAAAAATAAATCACCTGAAACAGTTGCTAAAGCCACCAAAACGCTAATGTTAAAAGAAAACAGGGTTCCTGGCTATTTTTGTACGGATATGGGGAAGGAATTTATAGGCCGTGCTTTTCAGAACATGTTGACAGAGTTTAATATCAGCTATTACACAACCAATTCTATACATAAGGCTTCTTTAGCTGAAAGAGTTCAGCGCAACATAAAGGAACGCATGCACCGTTATTTTACACATAAAAACACATACAGATTTCTAGACATTCTGGAATCATTGGCATCATCGTACAACCGCTCACACCATCGCACGATTGGGACAACACCTAACGAAGTTTTAGAAAGAGGTACGCTCCCGAGAAGAGATGGATCACCACCACCACCACACTCTGCGCGCTTCAAAATCAATGATTATGTAAGGCTGTCGCGTTCGGGGAATAAATTCGCAAAGGGTTTTGAGCAAGGATGGACACGCGAGATTTTTAAAGTTAGGGCTGTGAGACCTAAAGGTGAGATAATGATGTATTACATTGAAGATTTGAATGGGGAAGAAATCTCAGGAGGCTTTTACCGCGAGGAATTGCAGAAAGTTGCGTTTAATTTAGAAAAAAATGTGTTTAAAATTGAGAAAATTTTAGGAAGCAAAGGTTCAGGAAAGAGAAAAATGTACCTGGTGAAATGGCTAGGGTACCCAGAAAGCTTCAACACCTATATAAAAGCTGATGCAATAATGAAGCTTAAATAGTATGCAACATGGCTCCTAACCATTTCTACGTCACACTCCCGTCCTCCTCGTCCCTGTCTGTACACCCTAACAACACTCTAGCCAACTTTGTAACAGAACTCCATGGGCACATTGAATTGGGTCGTGATTCGTATGAGGTGGGGATATGCGAAATTCAGCTGGACACCGTCTTTTTAAATATTGAACATAAAGAAACCGTTTTTACGATTCTTAGAGACATTGACGAGTGTGAAAAAGCTGGGGTAGCTATGGATGAAACTATGCGCATCGCTCGGACTAAGATTGCACGGTATTACAGTACAGAAGTAAGACTAGGGCCGGGTCAATATGGTTCGGCCGAGGATGTTGTGAGAGGCTTAAACGTAAGTTTAAGAAACTCAAACCTTACGAATGATTTAGTATATGAAATCGTAAACAACCCTGCACATACACTAATCCTAAAATCAAAGACTAACAGACGTCTTAAAGAACATAGAAAGTTCAAAATTCTAACCAAAGGCCGATATAGCGCAGCCTTCCAAAGAGACACATTTCACGAGACACAGTATAACTTGTCCAGATTAATGTATCAATTGAAGATGGAGAAATTGGCTGAAAGGTCCCCAGACATGTGCTATATTTACAGTAATATAGTGGAGCACCAGTTTGTTGGGGATACCCAGGCACGCCTGCTGCGCATTGCTCACATCCCCAACCATAGAGGAAGGAGTTTGAGTATTACATATGACAGACCCCATTATGTGAATGTCGCAACTAATTTAATAACCAATATCACAATATATATAAGAACGATTGAGGGCGAAAACTTCCCATTCGGTAACGGGAGCTTAACAGTGAAGCTACACTTTCGACGCACTGAGTTATAATGGATAGAAAGCCTTTCACCGTCTATCGAGGGGTGAGATACCAGCGCGGTAGTGGACTTGGATCCATTTTTTCATCCATTCTACGTACGGCTGTTCCTTTGCTGAAGAGGGGTGCCAGATACCTTGGAAGAAAAGCGCTACAATCAGGCCTTAACACTGCAGAAGACATATTGGCCGGGGCTAAACCTAAAGAAGCTCTAAAAAAACATTTAAAGCGTACACGGAACGAAATCATCAAAGATGCAAAGAGAAAAATGCGTGGTGGCGGGAAGAAGAAGAGGGCTCCCCGGAAGAAGAAGGGGTCACGTGGTATTAAACGTAAAAGGCTATCAAAAAAGAAATGCTGTAAGCGAATGAAACCTATGGTTGACCACTTTTTTGACTGATATAAGCTAAGGACATTGATCTCATGAATCATAGTTTGTTTACCACTTGTCGAGAGAGGAGTCACTATTTCGCCATGGCACGCTTCATCCACCCATGTAGTTCACAATGCTGTAAATCGGAGCTGTCCCTTTTTGAGCTCCCGCCAACCCAAGTTTCTATTGAGCACAGTGACTTTATTACAATTAACCCTTTAAACCAGGGTTGTGGAGTCGGTCCAAAATTTTCCGACTCGACTCCGACTCCACACATTGTCAAAAATTCGACTCCGACTCCGACTCCACACATTGTAAAAAATCTAAAAATCCGACTCCGACTCCTCACATTTTAAATATACGACTCCGACTCCTCTAGTGTTTCACTTTATAATTATCATAATAATAAGACATTTCATCACCACCACACTAAGTGTGAAATTTATATTTTATATTTAAATAAATATTAATTGTATATTCTGAAAATGTAAAAAAAAAATATTAAAAAAACTTAATCTAGGGGCTGGGCTATCAATGAATAAGGTTTATTGACCAAAAAAACTAAATAACCTAAATGTTAGTATTTAGGATTTAGAAATTAAGGGTGACACAGGACACAGAAATTGGAGTCGGAGTCGGAAGTTTTTTACCGACTCCGACTCCGACTCCGCCCTGAAACGTGCGACTCCACGACTCCGACTCCACGACTCCGACTCCGACTCCACAACCCTGCTTTAAACACAATTAGTTCCCCGAGTGCACCTATAGAATTCGTGATACCCAGCTCAGGTCCTTACTTTTTTGATCCAAGCTGTGTGCACATGTACGCTAAGCTACGTATAGCCCATTCTGATGGAACGGTCTGCGATGACAAATATGCTGTATACCCTGAAACAAACTTTCTGCACGCCATATTCAACCAGTGTGACGTATATTTAAATCAGACCAACATATCGGCAGGCACGGGGTACTATCATCTACGAGCCTATTTGGAAAATGTCCTCAACTTTTCCAAAGAAGCGAAGGCTACCTTTTTAAGTGCGGAGGGATATTATCAAACTAAAGATGAAAATAGTATAAAGGACAAATTTAAAAATTCTAAAAAGAAAATATACGAGTGTTTTGGACGGTTGCACACAGATTTCACTTTCCAGGAGAAGTTGCTTGTGAACGGGGTGGATATGAAAATAAAGCTCACCCGCACGAGTCCTGAGATCTGCTTAAATCTGGATGCGAATCAAGAAGAGGGTGCAAAGCCCGTTGTGGTTCACATTATGGACACATACCTCCGCGTACGGCGAGTGAAATTAAGTTCACCAAAACAACTAGAAATTGAGAAAAATTTACTAAACGCTACAGTGAAATATCCTATTAACAGAGTGCAGATCAAACTATATACGGTTCCTGCAGGGTTGGCATCGAAGCAGATAGAAAACATTGCCCTGGGAAATCTTCCTAAAAGGATATTAATCGGCATGCAGGACCACGCTTCGGTGAATGGAAAATATAAAAAGAGTGCCTTTAAATTCGAGAATTTCGGACTTAAAAATATAACTCTATACGTTAATGGCACTGCTTTGGGTGGAACAATGGGTACGGACTATTCATCAGACGCTGTGTTACCGCTTTGTGCCAGAGCCTATAGTAATCTGACCCATATTGCAGGTGATTGTGATGAGCTTGGTAATGGGGTAACGCAGGAAGAATTCATTGATCAATTTAACCTTTATCCGTTTGACATTACACCTGACTTATCTGCTAGCGTAAATACCCATTTAACCCCACAGCAGAGCGGAAACATCTCAGTGCGGCTGAAATTCGCCAAGCCTATAGGACTCCTATTAGTGTACTAGTATATCTCGAATCGCAAGCCCTAATAGAAGTAGATAGATTTAGAAGCGTTATCACTGACTTTTAAATGGATGCTAATACACTTCAGAAAGTAATGGAGCGAGTCACACGTTCCAAATTTATCGGCGTGTTTTGCGAAGAATGAAACATTGAGTTTCCAAGTACGCGAGAATGCGGTAGTCTTATTGTGAACACAGACATCATCGGTAAGAAGGGATCACTGGATCGCTGTCTATTATAAAATAGACAGCGCCTGTACTATTTTGATTCACTCGGTACTCAACCCTGGAGTGACCCTATTATTGTAAAATTTCTCGCTCAGTTACATATTCCCGAAGTTGTGTGGACCCATTTCGCATGCAAGGATATTTTACTAATGTTGCGGAATGTACTGCGTCTCATTTCTCATGCATATGTCAAATGATAAAGAATTATAAATTTTTTAAATTTATTTGACCCGTGTCACACTCGCCGAAACGATGAAATGGTATGCAGACAGATAAAAAACCGTTTTCCAATTGTACGTACTCGTTGTATATTATAATGTTTGTTCGTATATTTGTAACGATATATTTGTAGTTGTTTATTGTACTGATTTCTTTCATTTAATAAATTTATGAAAATATATTGTGTCTTCTTATCCCAAAAAGATCGAAAAACACTTACATTATTTCGGTTGACATTGTTGACTGATCAGTATATCCTCCCTATTCCGAGATTCTTCAAAAGATTGTATAACACGTGTCAAATCCTCATCGGACCTTAAAGGAATAATGCTTTTAAAACATATACAGAGTATACAGACAGATCCCCATTATGTGAAGATATCTTTGGTTCGAGGAATAACATTGAATGCCATAAAATTTCGATTTTAGCATAATGGGGATAACCAAATAACATTGATTTACATTTTTGGCGAGTATCTATTTGACGAGATACTACAACTCTCCATATATATATAAAAATTCTAATTATAGACACTTACATTTCTATGGTAGTCCTTGCGTCGGATTGTAAGGAGCGTCACTGCAAATATCTTCTACGGTTTGCGTTGAAAATAATTCGCCACGGTCAATCGCATTGAAAAGACTAATTGCGGTTAATGCTGCAGTATCACGTTCTTCATACAATTCCGGGGAGACGTACAGATCCATGGTGGAGGATGTGTGACATTGTTGACTGTTTCAGTATATCCCCCGTATTCGAGATTCTTCAAAAGATTGTATAACACGTGTCAAATCCTCATCGGACCTTAAAGGAATAATGCTTTTAAAACATATACAGAGTATACAGACAGATCCCCATTAAGTGAAGATATCTTTGGTTCGAGGAATAACATTGAATGCCATAAAATTTCGATTTTAGCATAATGGGTAACAAAATAACATTGATTGACATTTTTGGCGAGTATCTATTGACGAGATACTACACCCCATCCATATATATATATAAATTCTAATTATAGACACTTACATTTCTATGGTAGTCCCTTGCATCGGATTGTAAGGCGTCACTGCACATGTCTTCTACGGTTTGCGTTGTAAATAATTCATCACGGTCAACCGCATTAAAAAGGCTAATTGTCGTAATGCTGCAGTATCACTCTCTTCATACAAGTCTGGGGAGACTACAGGTCCATGGTGGAGGAATGATTATTCACTGACGCGAAAATAGCTACTGTTACTCCAAACTGAAAAATATCCCTTTTATATGCACAATCGCCAAGCTCCGCCCCAAAAGACCAGATGTTCGTAGTGATTGGCTGCCGATGTAGCTGGGTGGAGCTATGACGTGTACCAATCCGCTATAACGGGACCGGACGAGTAACATATATATATTTTCACCAATAGATTTAATGCTCGTATTCTCCTTTGACAATTATTTGGTGATTCGTATAGAACTTTTGATACTGATTCCAAATATGGTTTCAGAATTTTTATATCACCCATAGTTTTCGAGAAAATATTCACTCAGAGTTTCCCGCATCATTAGTCACTAATGTAATCGAGAGGATATAAAGAAATATATCCTAATTACATTTTAAAAGAACATTCGGTTTCAACGTTAAACTGTGGGTCTAAGGTGGGGTGAAAACCTTTCCAATTGCGCTAGGGGACAACGAAAATTATTTGGTGTTTCTTATAAAACTTTTGGCACTGTCAGGTTTCAGAATTTTCTAATGTTAAACTGTGGGTCTAAGGTGGGGTGAAAACCTTTCCAATTGCGCTAGGGGCAACGAAAATTATTTGGTGTTTCTTATAAAACTTTTGGCACTGAGTCAGGTTTCAGAATTTTCTAATGTTAAACTGTGGGTCTAAGGTGGGGTGAAAACCTTTCCAATTGCGCTAGGGGGCAACGAAAATTATTTGGTGTTTCTTATAAAACTTTTGGCACTGGTCAGGTTTCAGAATTTTCTAATGTTAAACTGTGGGTCTAAGGTGGGGTGAAAACCTTTCCAATTGCGCTAGGGGACAACGAAAATTATTTGGTGTTTCTTATAAAACTTTTGGCACTGAGTCAGGTTTCAGCATTTTCTAATGTTAAACTGTGGGTCTAAGGTGGGTGAAAACCTTTCCAATTGCGCTAGGGGCAACGAAAATTATTTGGTGTTTCTTATAAAACTTTTGGCACTGAGTCAGGTTTCAGAATTTTCTAATGTTAAACTGTGGGTCTAAGGTGGGGTGAAAACCTTTCCAATTGCGCTAGGGGCAACGAAAATTATTTGGTGTTTCTTATAAAACTTTTGGCACTGAGTCAGGTTTCAGCATTTTCTAATGTTAAACTGTGGGTCTAAGGTGGGGTGAAAACCTTTCCAATTGCGCTAGGGGCAACGAAAATTATTTGGTGTTTCTTATAAAACTTTTGGCACTGAGTCAGGTTTCAGAATTTTCTAATGTTAAACTGTGGGTCTAAGGTGGGGTGAAAACCTTTCCAATTGCGCTAGGGGACAACGAAAATTATTTGGTGTTTCTTATAAAACTTTTGGCACTGAGTCAGGTTTCAGAATTTTCTAATGTTAAACTGTGGGTCTAAGGTGGGGTGAAAACCTTTCCAATTGCGCTGCTAGGGGACAACGAAAATTATTTGGTGTTTCTTATAAAACTTTTGGCACTGAGTCAGGTTTCAGAATTTTCTAATGTTAAACTGTGGGTCTAAGGTGGGGTGAAAACCTTTCCAATTCAATATAACGTCGAATAATTCGAACTGTTTTTCGAACTATGGTTTTCGAACAATTGTGCTCGAACAATTGTGTTCGAACACAATGGTAAAAGATACAAGCATATCCCGTTATTTGAACAAAACTCTCTCTCTCTCTCTCTCTCTCTCTATATATATATATATATATATATATATTATATATATATATAGTTGTGGGCATATCTAAGAAATGGAGTCGAGAGAGGTTTTGTTCAAGCTGTCTAGGAGAAAGGTCATTATGGTCATTCGAGTTGGGCAGATTCTCGGAATTCCTTTCCTCTAGCGAATTGTGTTTTGGTTAATTTCAACTTTTAATTGAATTGTTTCGTAAATTTTCATATTGTTTCAATTTTTTTCGCATGGAACGAGGCTCGTGTTTCGTAAATTTTAATCTCGATACAACTTAGATATTATATATATATATATATATATATAATATATAATATATACGGGGTTTGGGGAATGACGATCGTCTGTTTTGAATTGTTTCATAAATTTTCATTTCCGTTCGTTTTTCCCCACTGATATTCGAATGTTTATAATGAAAATTGAGTGTGTAAAATTATTTAATTGATAAACAGAATTTAATTGGATTCACCCCAAAAGTTTAACTAAGTTTAATGAAGTTCAAGTTAATGTTATATTTGATTCTAATCGTTAAACACTATATACATCTATTGTAAAACCCTATATACATCTATACATCTATAGTGAAACACTATATGTATATATATATATATAGCTATTTTTGTACGGATATGGGGAAGGAATTTATACGCCGTGCTTTTCAGAACATGTAGATAGAGTTTAATATCAGCTATTACACAACCAATTCTATACATAAGGCTTCTTTAGCTGAAAGAGTTCAGATATATATATATATATATCATAAGCTGTTTAAAAGACTGTATATATATAATTATAGTAAACGAAATAAACTAGTTAACCATAAAATTAATTATTTTCTATTATGACGTTTTCGAATTATGTGTGGTAAACTACGTTATTTGTTTCGAAAAGTTTAGCTTCAAGTTCAATGAAGTTCAAGTTAATGTTAAATTTGCTTCTAAACGTTAAACTAAAATTAAATGTTATAATATGAAAAAAAATAATATATATATATATTATATATATTTACCTAACATAAGATGTTTAAAAGAATGTGTATATATATATATATATATTTACCTAACATAAGATGTTTAAAGAATGTGTATATATATATATATATATATATATATATAATATATATATATAGCATAATAATATATATCTAGCAAGAGCAATCCGATCATTGCAAAAAAAACTGGAAAGGTATGCAATTAATAAAGATTGAGTGTGTATTTATTTAATAAACAGAATTTAATTGGAATAACTACCGTCATATTGTGTTACACAATGGATGATTAATATTTCTGGGATACATGGCGCTATCTGGCAACTGAACACATTGCGCTATCTGGCAACTCAGCCAGAATAGAGGCTTATAAAAGACCGAGAAGTTGGTGAAAGACTCATTCAAGCTCGGCTCCCAGCCGAGCAAGGACCTCTGGTCCTTCTCTTTCAGGCCCTTTGGTAAAACCCCTTAGTGGCCTCTTAGGTTAGGAAAACGAAAATAACTTGGGGGAGAACTCCTCTCTCTCCTATAGGCGTCTCTCTCTCTCTCTCTCCTACAGGTGTCTCTCTCTCCTTCAGGCGTCTCTCGCTCCTTCAGGTGTACCCCTCCCCCCTTGGCTCAGTCAACTGGCTGATTCAGCCAACTGGCTGATTCTGGCTGATTAGGAGCCTATAAAACAACGCCTACTCGGCTGAAGTCTTAATATGCACTTGGCTCCTGCCAGGTGAACACCTCTCCTCCTTTCTCTCTGGCCCTTTGGGGGGAATAGCTTGGGGGAGGCCCCCAAGTTGCATGCCCTTTGCAACCTAGGTTGGCAACAAAGGCCAGTACTCTTTTTTTTTTTTTGCACACCCCACCCCACACCCCTTTGCAACAACCCACACCCCCCTTTTGCAACATTACGTCATCACTTGCAACATTCTTGCACTCTCCCCTTTTGCGGCTATACTACTGTTGGGATCTTCACCCAGCTCTAAAAGTCAAAATAAGTAATTATTTGTATGATATTGCAAACTTGCATTATTACATGTATGTTCCCATAAAACCACCTAATATAGGATACACATTATTCATTTCTTTAAAATTATAGATTTTGGGGTTTTGCTCTGGCAGACGAGACTTTAGAAAAATAAAATTGTAAGTACGTACGAGCGAGTACCAAACCAGTACTTATGCAAAAGAGAAAAAGAACATCTTACCTCTAAAAGTTTCTTCAAATTTGAGAGCGAAGAGTTCCCAAAGGAGGAAATTATTACTTCCATGAGAGAGATTGCCCCGCATAGTCTAGGTCACTCTAGGCTAAGCCTAGAGAACGATATTTGTAAGATCCTGAATTTAAGCCTAAAATCAGCCTCGACTACGATTTAAATTTCTAAACTCTTCTGTTTGAGGACATAAGTCTAATATATAATCTAATCCTAATTTTCACTTAACAATTACGGAAGCCAAGACTTCACATGAGCTTGAAGTAGGGTTGCCAGATTTTTCAAAATGTCCATGCGGGACAAAAAAAATTCTGTTTTTTTTTTTTTAAAGACCAAATTTTTTCAAATTGAAACAATTTTTTCAACGGTTACAACAAATAAAATTAGAAAATTTTTATTAAAATAATGCTTAACAATTAAACATCGTGAATAATATTGATATTATTATACATAATATTGAAATATCGTAAATAATAGTGAAATTATCATAGCATATTAAATATTGTAGTATACATCGCTTTACTAATTATACTCTGACATATGTCAATATTTTTCTGAACTTTTAATCTTCTTCAAAATTTTAGCTCCATCTTCTGACTTCAAGTATAACTGAAATGCCTTGCAAGTCATGATTGTAAATAATTAATTCAAAAAAATATTCTAAATCTTATAAATAAAACCGTGTGTGTGTGTGTGTTCCTCTCATGCAAAAACTTTCACGCAAATGCAGCAATTTACACCTGAACGATTTCTTATAAAAAATAGACATACTGTACTTACAGATTTTATATGAATTACACAACCTCAAGTTGTACGGGCAAGCAATCGCAGGATTCACACTAATTCAAAGCTTACAATATAACTACAACCGAAAAACTGCCAACTCGTGGCCAAACAACATTTTATAAGCGTTATGTAATTTCCAGTATGTTCTAGAACATTCACCATTACTCTACAGAATTCTACAGGATCCTGCATAATTCTAAAAAATTCTAAATCAATTCATTCCGAAAAAATTTGCTTAAAAAATATTTTTTGCGGGACATTTTGAATACAAAACGAGACGCGGGATTTTTGGCAACCTTAGCTTGAAGAGACCACAGTATAGGCCCTCAGCCTATGACCGAAGTAAGCCAATGTAGTTAAGCCTGTGGACCTTAAGGTAGGGCTAACCTATCGCCTTTAATTCCTGTACACAAAATCTATTGATTAGGTTATCACTTGGGAAAAATGAACATTTGCAGGTCTCTCATTAAGCAAGGTCCCACATATCGTTTAATTTCCAGAAAAAAGTATATTAAAAACAATGGTTTCATTACTTCCCTTCAACGCGTATACCTCCATTACCCGACACTGATTTCATCGGTCTGGAGTATTCCTGAGAGATGTTGCACGCCGACACGGATACACCTGGAAAATCCACAACGTTCTTCTATAACAGATTGACCCTACTCAATCTGTTCGGATGTGTGTCTGTCGGACAAAGTTTTCTAAATTTTACCAAGTGTGGTTATATTTATTTTTATCTACAGAGTGTTCCAAAAGTCTCTATCTATTTTGCTGAAATAATGCTATTTCTATTCTATTTTCTACAGGCCATAGATGATGATGGATGTACAAGAACATGTGATGGTAGTAACACTACGTAGCCAAGGGAAGAAATGCAAAGAAATTTGAGAAAAATTCGAAAGAAGATTTCACAAACCAGGACCTACAGACAAAGCAATTCGCGAACTAGTCAATAAATTTAAAAGAACAGGATCTGTTCATGATGAAGTAAGATCTGGACGTCCAGGTATCTCTCAAGAAAATGTTGAATTGGTAAGAGATGCCTTTGAAACAAATCCTAGAATGTCAACTCGCACAACATCACGGAGACTGAGTATACCAAAAAACGACTGTTCTAAGGATTTTAAAATCAACATTAAAAAAGAAAAGTTACCATATTCAAGTGCTACATGAGTTACACGAAGAGGACTATCCAAGACGAACCGCCATGTGTACAGAATTTATTGAAAAAATTCATACCGACAACTTATTAAACTACATTCTCCTCAGCGATGAGGCGACATTCCACACATACGGAAAGGTTAATCAACATAATTGCCGTAACCGGGATTGTGAAAAACCAACCAAGTTCTACGAATGGGAGAGAGATTCTCCTAAAGTTAATGTCTGGTTGGGTATGACAAGATGGAAGATTTACGGAGCTTTTTTCTTTGCAGAAGCTATGGTAACACGACCAATTTATCTTGACATGCTTCAGCAGTTTCTTGAACCCCATTTTTGTTTAGATGGGATTCTCGACACTGATGTCTTTCAACAAGATGGCGCTCCATGTCACTATGCAAACATCGTTCGAGTGTACCTTGACGAGCTCTTACCAAATCGCTGGATTGGACGTGGTGGAAACAGGCCCTGGGCAGCAAGATCTCCGGATTTAAAACCATTAGACTTCTTTGCGTGGAGCTTTATAAAGTCTGAGGTTTACAAAACAAGAGTTACAGACCTGCAGGATCTGCGAATCCGCATTGTCTCAGCAGTCGCTAAAATAACCCCAGAGACGCTTGAGAATGTGTTCCGCAATGCAGTGAACAAATTTGAGATTTGCAGAGACACTGATGGTACTCACGTCGAATCTTAGAGCTAAATTTGGTAAATAAATAGACATCTAATTACGTTACTACATTTTTATCCTAAAATACTATTATTTTAACAAAATAGATAGGGACTTTTGGACTACACTGTATAACAGTTTTTTATTAAATTAAGTAGTTATGAATGGCAGTTTGATTTGTTACCTGTTGGTTAATTGTTATTATTCCTAAGGCTAACTTATATATATTGCTTTTTTTTTATACAAAGAGGGGTTGTGGAACTCTGCTATAAATTTCCTGCAATATTGCCATTTGTTACCCCATCCCACCCCAGGACCATCCCAATCCTTCCCCCTTCCAAAAAGGTCGTTCCTAGTCCTAAAATTTTGTCAGGTACCCCCCTCCCCCAGCACCTTCCAAGAAAAAAAACAAATCGGAATGAAAATAAAAACACGAAATTTTCGTCTGCCTGTTAAAAAAAAAAAGGCACCGGAACTCCGTTTCAGCGCGTTCAGCCAAAAAAAAGAAGATATATATATATATATATATATATATATATATAGAGAGAGAGAGAGAGAGAGAGAGAGAGAGAGAGAAGATGGTTCCAAAGATGGTTTTTTTCCCCTATCATACAAACCCTTTCGTCTTTGTTTTTCATCTGGTACTTTTCCTTTCTGCTGAAAGTTCGCTTTCATTCAGCCTGTCCCAAAGAAGGGTGACCGCTCTCAACCCTCCAACTATCGTACAATTGCTTTGATTTCTTGTCTTTCTAAAGTTTCTGAATCTCTCCTTGATAGGAAGATTCTTAAACACTTCTCTACTCACAATCTTATTTCAGATCGTCAGTATGGGTTACGCAATGGACGTTCTACTGGCGATCCTCTTGCATATCTCTGACTGTTGGTCAACCTTCTTTCGGGATTCTGGTGAATCCTTTGCTATTGTTGCGCTAGACATATCGAAAGCTTTTGATAGAGTCAAGCACAGTCCTTAATTTCTAAACTGCCCTTCTTCGGTTTCTATACGTCTCTCTGTGCTTTCACCTCTGATTTCCTTTCTGGCCGATCCATAGCTGCGGTTGTACTGTAGATGGCCAATGTTCTTCTTCTAAAGTTATTAATAATGGTGGTCCTCAGAGCTCTGTCCTGTCATCCATTCTCTACCTTTTATTTATCAGTGATCTATGAAGTCGCACTTTGTCTTATCCACTCCTCTGACGATGATTCCACCCTTCACTTCTCCACCCGCTTCACAAAGCATCTATCTCAACAGTCACACCATGCTTCGAGTGAGACGGCTAGTCGCACCTGCCCTCTGATCTTTCTACTGTCTGACTGGGGCAGAGAAAATCTTTTGACTTTCAATGCCTCAGAAATTCAGTTCCTTCATCCGTCTACTCGTCATATCCTTCCACACGACTATCCCCTTCCCCTTCTCTTTCTTGGAAAGATCACATACACTCTTTTCAAAACAGCTTCCAAGAGGTTAGGTGTGCTGTACCGCCTCCACAGTTTCTTCACCCCCACTAGGTTGCTGTCTTTGTACAGGGGTCTTGCCCGATCCTCTATGGAGTACATTTCTCGTGTGTCGGGTGGCTCAACCCACACATCTATATTTGACTGGGTGGAATCAAAGTTTTTTCGTCTCATCAATTCCCCGCTTCTTACTGACTGTCTTCAATCCCTCTCTCTTCGCCGCAGTGTTGCCTCACTCTCTCTTTACTATCACTGTTATAATAGACACTGCTCTTCTGAACTCTCTAACTGCATGCCTACTCCTTTAAGGAGAACATGCAGTACCAGACTTTCTACACATTCTCAGTCATTTTCTGTCTAACTCCCTAACGCAAGGGTTAATCGGAATCGTTAATCCACGTCTGTTCACCTGGTCAACTCTGGAGTAAGCTTCCTCAATCCATCTTCCCTCCTGTCTGTGACCTCCAATCTTTCAAACGCAGAGTGCCCGAGCATCTCGAAAATTTTGGATCTTGATTTTGGCTCTCTTCTTATTATTCAGGTACTACTCGATTATTCATTCAATATACCAGTGTGCAGGCTTCGTCCAGTGTGATATTCCTACACTTTAGTTTCGGTGCAAACTGTGTTAGATTCAGCAGACTGGCTAGAAAATAAAGACAGTTATATCATATGTAATGACAGATTGGCCACATACTAGTCTTACTTCATTAGCACCCTGTGGCCTATATATAACTCATTATAAAATGTTTATCACATATTACTATCTTTTTTATAAAGTCGATATCAGCCTATGTCTTTATAAAGGATTTACATTTAATTTCCAATATTCTGAATAGTTTTTTATTTTCAGTACTGAGTTTCTTAATAATAATTCTAGATAAGAATTTGCAGATAAGAATGAAGACAGTATTCTTAGCATACTGCAAATTCTTATCTAGAATTATTATTAAGAAACTCAGTACTGAAAATAAAAAACTATTCAGAATATCTTTTTTATGTTACGGCTAAATTTTAGGTCCACTCTTCCACAATTAGATGCCCAGATATTAAAAAATCTTTGTTTTTAGGGAAACTAAAAAATTTATAAAAACTTTCACAAGCAGTAGCTACATTGTTACAAAGTACTACAGCACACTTTAAAGGCATTTTGGATTTATTTACAATGAATAAACTAACTTTAACTGTTTTGAATGACTTAATCATAATATTGCAATTTTTTATAATATTAATTAATTAAGAAATTATAAATTAAATACATAATTTTATGAAAATAAATTTTATACGTTGAAATTACATAATAAGAATTGCCTGATTCACCCTTATTTTAAAAGCTAACACACACACACCACAATTATTTATATATATACACACACACACACACACACACACACACACACACACACACACACATATATATACACAAACTCAGAATGGTTCCCTGAGAACAATATATGTTAAACACAGACCGTGCATGGCACAAGGAACTCTTCTGGGAAAATTAAATCCACTATAGTCCGAATAAGTAATGATAAATGACAAATACCATAGTTTTTTTCCTTTTTCATGATTTTAGCCCGACGTGGGCAACGGGTCTCTCGCAAAGAGATCCCATAAATATAGCTTCCCTCACCAGCTATCTGCAAAGCAGACAGGATCCAGCTTTGGGACGTGGATCTAGGGTTTAAAGCAAACCTAGATCCCTACACTCAGAACCTCCATATAAGTAAAAGACTCGTTGCATTCACGTCGTGTTGAATAAATCAAAGAAAAAGGGGGTAACTATTGTCTGTGTTTAACACATATATATATATATATATATATATATATATTATATATATACACACAGTAAACAGGTCTAGTAGGAAAATTTGTAAGGTAGGGTGATGTGCTGGATCATGCTGTACGGGATACCATCCGGGCCGCCTGTAGTTCACGCATGGTGAACAACCGATTGTAGGTGCTGTCTAGGGACGGTGAGGAGGAGCTATTGTTAGGGGCGGGTACGAGGAAACTGTCCGCGAAGGTAGAAGCGAGGTGGTTTGCCACCGATTTGGGCTCGTATAGAAGTCCGTCATTAGTCCGGAGGACCGGGGTTCGGGAGGGGACATGTCGCCTCTCAACACTCCGTACCTTCTTCCAGATGGTAGCTGAAGGTGTGGTGGTGGTGACGCCAGACACAAAGGCACGCCAAGAAGCTCGACGCACTTTCTTCATCGTACGGCGGGCGATGGCCCTAGCCCGCTGCATCTCCTTGCGATGGATGGGGATTCGCCTACGGTAGAAGCGTCGAGTAGCCTTCTTCTTGGCGCGTATGGCCTCCGTGCACTCTGGGGTCCACCAAGGTACCCGTCAGGTGCAGGGGGTAGGCGGAGGATCGTGGGATGTTAGTGCACGCAGCCACTACAACGACTGATTCGAAATATGCGATGCACTCGTCGGAGGATGGGAAGTGGGAAGTCGTAAGGGTTGTAGAGGTATTGTCGTGGAAGCGGGACCAGTTAGCTTTGGCAATAATCCATTTTTCCGATACCCAAACGGTCTGGTCGGGCCAATTTAGCGTGAGTTGAACCGGGAAATGGTCACTACCATAGTCCTCTTGAAGGACTTGCCATGTGAAATCTAGAAGGGCATCGGTCGAGACGAATGAGAGGTCTATACAGGATGGAGTGCAGCTGTAGAATGTAGGCGAGCCATCATTGAGGCACTCAAAGGAGAGCTCGGTCATGATAGTAATCAGAGTCAGGGCCATATAGGTGGAGTGTGTCTCCCCATAAGGGGTGGTGACTATTGAGATCGCCCAGTAATGGAAAGGACCTGGGGAGTTGTTTTACCACCCCCACCAGGTCATCGCGGGAGACTTGAGTGTGGGGAGGGAGGTATATTGAACAGATGGTGTACTGTCTATCCAGGGAAAGCCGGGTGGCAATCACCTGTAACGGGGATCGGACAGAGAAATTGTGGAAAGGGACTGCGTGGTGTACGAGAATGGCAGCCCCCCTTCGAGTGCAGGTAGGAGACGGGGTGGTGATGTAGGAATATCCAGTAGGGCAGGGCATGGGCCTGGTCCCCAGAATTAGCTCCTGGAGACAGACACACACCAAACGGGAAAAGGCAATTAAGAAATTAAGACCTTCATAGTTCGCAAATATTCCTCTGCAGTTCCAGTGTACTATTGTAGTTTTCGGGAGGTCCATTATTCGATGATGGGGGATGGGTAAAGGTGTAAGTGCTAGGGGGTTGGGGTGTGAAGGAAGATCTGGGGTTCGCGAAGGCGAAGGATGGGCCAGGGGCATGGCTGGCTATCTGTCATTCACCAGAGAAGGAATCGGTCGGCCAGTCGACGTCGACAGGAGGTTGTCGGGTCCAGCGAGGACCCCCTTTGGGAGGGACGGGAAGCAGTGGTCGAAGGGGGTTTGAGCGGCAGACCAGGGTGGCGTGCAGAGTGGACAGAGCCTAGGGCAGCGGCGTAAGATACCCTCAGCCTCACCTCCCGACTCCGCACCCTGTCTCACGCTTCTCGGAGGCTAAGGAAGTCCGCTACCTGCAGGCCTCGGACCGCCTTCTCGAACTTGAAGAAAAGGCATTCGCGGGATGAAAAGGGGTGTGCGCCTTCGCAATTGGAGCATTTGGGTGTGTTGGGGCACTTGTCTGGGTGAGCGATTTCTCCTCAACGAACACACAGTTGGTGCGGTTGTCGGCAAACTGAACTGACGTGTCCGAACTTGTATTTAAAGCAACGGGTCGGGTCTGGGATGTATGGGCGGACAGTGAACTCGCACGACGTGCGATCTCCCATACCCCATGCAATACGGTCGGGAGGGACTAAGGTGTTGAAGGTAAGAAGTAGGCGCGGGGTGGGGGAGGGGGTGCCTCCTTGTCGGGATGTGAAGCGGTGGATCTTAGTGACACCCTGGGGTGCGAGGTCCTCCAGGAGCTCGTTCACTGTGATCGATAATAGGAGGGTGGCATAAATAGTGCCCTGACTCTGGTTCAGGCGAGGGTGTGGGGAGACGGACACCGAGCATCCAAGGACCTCAGTGAGGCAGAGTGAGTAGGGCTTTCGTCTCTGCGGCAGAGCGTGATTTTATGAGGAGGGAGCCATCCCTCAGTGGTCGCACATCATAGCGGCTGGAGTTGCTGTGGGCTCGGATGACCTGAAACGTCCGTTCAGAGTTGGTTGGAAGGGATCCAGAGGTAGGCCGGATCATTAGGAATTTGTGGATACTTGGAAGGGGTAGGGAGGCTGTACAATCGAAGTGGACTGGGATATCCAACGGTCGATAGGATGGACGTGAATCCCGACTTCCCCGTCCGCGCGGGGCCCTCTCCGTGGGGAGGCGGGCCGACGGCGGGTGAGGGGGAGCATAAGAGGAGAGCAAGAAGCCGGGTTTTCGAGGCAAGCCTTGGGTGGAACATGACTTGCCCGAAGGCGGCTGAGGTGGGCTGGGGCGAGACCCTCGCCCCAGAGGGTGTATGTCCAAGGGCATGTTCAAGGTACAGGCTGGGGTCGGTAACGGAAGAGGAGAGTGCAAGTGTTCCGCTGCTGGAGGAGGGCGACCTCCTCAAGACGTGGTCTTCCAGTGGTAGAGGACTCAGGGGCCTGGTTGTCCACCACCCAAGTTCTAGGACAAGAAGCATTTGTTTCCATATGTTATTAATGTTGTAGAACATGGACCCAGGGGACGCGAGAAATTGTCTACCGGTGAGAAAGGGAGGCCGAGCGCAAACCGCAGGGGAAGGAGTATCTCGTTCCCAGGGTACACACCGTCGGTTTAAAAACGGGGCCCCGTGATGCGAAAATTTGCTCCCAAACGGCGCAAAGACCCCAGCCCCCGCAATCCCACCGACCCGGACACCCAACCATCCAACACAGTGACGACCTAAGGACGTCACCTCCGGAGGACAGCACTGGAGACCCTACTGGGAGCCAAAGACTTTAGTAGCTCTTAGCTCGGTCTCCCCGGTAGCCTATCCGTCATGGGTGACCCTTCTGGGGCTAAGCCCCCGCCGACGTAGCCCACTGGGTCAACACGGGAGTCCACCCACCCCGATAAGGTGGCCACAGGCGGGGGGGATATATATAGGGTGTCCATAAATGATTATCCTGATTAAAGCATGCTATAACTTTTAAATAAATATTCGTATTCAAACAGAGTTTTAATCATAAGTAGATAAACATACAGAGTTTTGATACATAGTTAATGAACTTAATAAGCTTCAACATGTGCACCCCTAGTGGCACGTCAAATGTCTAAACGGTATTCACACTCACGCCACACATTTTCCAACATTTGTGGGTTAACTGTTGCAATTGCATCCGTAATGCGTTCTCGCAATGTCCTGATATTTGGAACAACTGTTGCATAAACCAAATCTTTAACATGACCCCAGAGAAAGAAATCCAGCGGGGTAATGTTTGGTGATCTTGGGGGCCATGGGGTTGGCCCGTCCCTGCCAATCCATCGATTTGGAAATGTTACGTCGAGAGTTTCACGAACAACATGCGCCCAATGAGGGGGTGCCCCATCTTGTTGGAAGATGACAGTTGGCTGCCTGTCCTGCAGCTGGGGGATGGCGTGATTGGTGAGCATATCCAGGTACATAGTTGCGGAAACAGTTTCCAAGAACTTTTTCATCCACGACTTAATTAACTTCACATCAGGTGCATTCTTTCCATACTTTGTTCTGAACCTTCGCTGAACACTGACAGGAGATTTTGTTTCTGCAAGCCACACAACACAGTGTGCCTTCTCTGTCACAGACGCCATCTTAACTGAACAGCTACTACAGCGCTCCTAGCGGCGAATGCGGTAGACGAAACACACCAGCACAGAAACTCTATGCGTGTACGAGATCACCTGTAAAAAGAAAACGGATGTAAGATTCGTCATTAAAACATGAGAGCATACTGTTTTCAGGGTAAACATTTATGGACACCCTATATATATATATATATATATATGATGAAAATAACCACGAAGGAAAAAGGAAACACAGAATGGTGCTCAAGCGCTTTCGTCTAATGACATCCTCAGGAACACTGAAGTAAATAACAAGTTCAAGACTATAGAGGTGTCACAAAAAAATTTAAAAAAATTGTAGGAGGAGCATACAAATTTATAAGGAAAAGCTACCAGAGTTTTAGTACTTTGCCCCACTTGTCTAAATCCGTTCTGAACGAATTCAAAACAACAGGATCAAGCGAAAAAAGGCCCTCGCTAATGTTAAAATTATTTGTAAGTTGAATAATGGCAGACTCAAGAATATTTCTATTAACAATGTTGCTTGAGTGAAACAAAATTGAAGCATTATTCCAATCAATACAGTGGGATAACTGACAAATGGACGAAAAGGGCACTGGACGACTGTCCCCTTCTAACGGAATATCGATGCTGTTTTACACACGTTTGTAAATCCTTTCCCGTCTGTCCAATGTAAAAGGAATCACATTGTTTACAACCAATTTTATAGATAATGCCTGAATTATTGGTAGGACTATTTTTTACTATGATATTTTTCACAAAATTGTCATATGAAAATACTACATTAATATTCAAAAGTTTGAGTACATTAGCAATGCCTAAAAAGCCTGGGAGAAATGGGAGTACTAAAATATTCTTCGACAAAGTGCGAGGGTTATTCACGCGATAGAAAGTTCGTTTGCTTTGTTAAGACAAGATTCCAAAAAAGCAGGTGGGTAACACAAATCACTTCTAATACTGTTGATTTTTTCTAATTCGGCATCCATGTATTCTGGACTGGCGATCCTAAGAGCGCGGAGAAACATTGCAGAAAATATGGCTTTCTTGATGGGGGTGTCATGTCCGGAGTAAAAGTGTACGTAGGACAAATAGTTTGTTTTTTCCGATAAACACTAAACTTAAAACCTGGGCTTTCCCTATGTATGATACATGCACGTCCAAAAACGGGATTGAGTTTTGTTCCACTTCTAAAGTAAACTTAATGAGGGACTTGATTATTTAACTGAAGTGATAAAACTCTGGTAATTTTTCCTTATAAATTTGTATGCTCCTCCTACAATGTCATTAGACGAAAGCGTTTGAGTGCCATTCTGCGATTCCTTTTTCCTTCGTGGTTATTTTCATCATATATATATATTATATAAAATACAGTGCTCCCGCGATCTTCCGCCACCCGATATCCCGATATAGCGCCAACCTTGGTTAATTATCGCATATTTCGCCAAAGACCCGATTTACCACCATCTTAAATTACTTCGATGCAGCGCCAAGCCGCTGCCCACCATTCGCCAACCTAATTCATTCCCGAAAGATCATTTGTGCGTAGGAATCCCCCCCAACCCTTTTACCGCCAAAACCATTTGAACAGAAATACTAACTGGGGGCATTGTCTAACGTGACGTAGATTACATATTCGCGAAGGTTTAGTTTGTTTCATGCTGGTACCACTGTTCAAGTACTTCGTGCCAGCTGATTTGGGAAACGCGGAAATAGTCGGAGCTTAGGATATCACAGAGGGTTTTCTTTACTCTGGCGCAAAACGTATGTAGTTATAGGAAAAGGATTTCGATAAAATTCATAAAAATATGTATTATAAAAAAATTCTTATTATCTAAGGAAAAGGATGTGTCTGACGTTTGAACAGCGGATAAAAAATTGTTATCAGCAAAGCAAGGCAAGGCAAGGCAAGGCAATCTTCACTAACTGAATTTTTTTGGCAAAATTTAACTTTTTTTGGTATATTTGTAAAAATTAACTTTGTACTGAAATACAGTATCTAAAATATGAATAAAATTAATACGTACATTAACACGTCTTTCACTGGTTTAATTTTATACTGTTATTTTATTTTTTTTATTGGGTTCAGAATCCCAGCCGAGCCTTGAACAGCCAAGCTCTGAAGGGCTACTTTTTTATAGCCTAAGTTAAGCTAGATTAAAACAAACTTTACGGACTTGGAGGTCCTATT
The DNA here is from genome assembly GCA_023014485.1 of Bathynomus jamesi. Lineage (NCBI taxonomy): Eukaryota > Metazoa > Arthropoda > Malacostraca > Isopoda > Cirolanidae > Bathynomus > Bathynomus jamesi. The sequence continues at coordinate 549,547 of JAJOZX010001515.1, read as the reverse complement.
CGGTCCTAGCTCAGGGTTGCCGACTCGATGTGAGCCTACTTTAGGCCTCAGTAGCATAAAATGAAAAAGGGTACTATTTATGGTCTTTCTAAACCTTGCAACAACAACACAACCTGCACCAATGCACGATGCAACAATCCAGTACGAGGCTGTATCTAAACAAAACTGAATTACAAGAGCTCTCTGTAAGACACCGCATTCAACAAACGAGTAGAAAGGACGCTACTAGTGCACAAAAATATGATGCCACAAGAGCCCAAAAATGCTAGCTCTAAATTAAGTAAATTTTTCACTAACCTTACAATTAGGAGATGAATATTTTATACATATATACACACACCTCAACTTAATATATACAAGCAATGCTGCATTAATTAGCTTGGTCATTATATCGTTTTAGGAAAACAGTGGCTCTTCCTCTTCTAGCTTTTCTAACATATACAATAAACGTGTATTAATCAGAGCTGGGCACTTGCGTTTTTTTGCCCGTTTTTTTGCGGTACTGCGGTACTACTACCGCACTACCAAACCGGTACCGCATAACGCAGTACCGCAAAGGATCGCTGAAAGTACAGCAGTACCGCTACCGCATTCAAATTTCCCGCGGTACTTTCCGCGGTACCGACCAACACGGTAGTACCGCAGTACCGCAAAAAAACGGGCAAAAAAACGCAAGTGCCCAGCTCTGGATTAATATGTGCATATATGTACAGTATGTACAACGTACGAGCCCCCATATAACGCCAACCCTCATGTAACGCGGACATGACTTTGGTACCAAAGTTGGCGTTATAAAAAGGGACCACTGTACATATATATAGACAGACTATGCCACCAATTAACCTACACGTGCTGTTTTGAGTGGCTTGGTGGCACTGATAGTGTCCTATTAATTGTACTCTCTCGTTTTTCTTTTGAATATTTGATTCGCGTGTGTGTGTGTGTGTTTCATAATGTGTGATTCAGAATTGGGTGACAGTGTTGACGAATTACAACTGTACTGACAAAAGGATTCTCGCAGATGTCCTACGAAAAAAAAAGAGTGAAATTAAAAATCGAAGGCGCACACTTGATCATTGACAATAGTCAGTTACGCCGAAATGGAATGGAGAGATTACCAATCAAACTAAAACCGTTGTTGTTGTAACAGAGGTAATGTAAAAGGAAAGACTATTCCCTGTAATAAACATTAAATTCTCCTCGGGCGAGTAGTTTAATGCTAAAATATGAAGTCTATAGATTATGTAATAATCCAGCTAACCGTCTTACATTACTCGACCATCACTAAAGCTGTAGCTAGACCGTGATTTCCTTTTTTTTTAATATATATCTACACGGTAAAGCACTTAAGTATATATAAACGTATTTTTTAATTTTATTAAGTACAATGATTCACTAAAATTATACAAAAATAGTTCATATAAACATTCACTAACAAATTAAGGTTCAAAATAATATGAAAGAAAAGTTTAGTTTTAGACACATGCTACCATTTTTCTGTCTTCTTGCTACAGCTTTATGAAAGTGCTTTTAAAAGTTATAAAATTGAGCAAAATTTTTCCAAAAAGCTGTATAATACAATGTGGGCCAGAAGTCGCTTTACCGGAGTGCGTTTTGTTGTAATACGAAAGTAAAGCGACTTATGGTCCACCCTGTATATAAGAAAGTATTTAACTTGACAGAATTCATAATTAGCAGAAAATACATTAAATAATGGAATGTACAGGATAGAACACAAATGCATTAGAGATATCTAGAGGTCCCCTGGTTTCCACCACTATATCCTGATTCAGCCAACTTCAGCCAGCAGTTGGAAGTACAGCAAATTTAAAATAGTGTTTATACCTTTTTGACTAAAATTTAAGAAATATATATTTTTTAGAATCTTTTTGATTTTAGTTTCTGTCTAAACTTAAGAAATCTTTCATATACAGTATATATATCAATGAAGGGCTCAGAAAGGAAACACTTATTTATAACAGGTTCGTGCAAAAATTATACAGACAATTATTTATAGTAATGATCGTGGAGCCAAGGTTTCTATCTTACAAGGGCAAAAAAAATGTACAGTCAATATCACGTTGACGATAAATCTGTTCTATCGTTCTTTTCGTAATTTCCACCTTAGAATAAAGTATCCGAGAGTTCTCACGACGAGGAAATAGATAAAGAGGAGGGAAAGGTCAAACCATATAGAAGATTCTTCCAAATCTAATTGTTCCAAGATCTTCGCAGGATACTTGAACATGCAGAAAGCTTCGGAGCATTCTAGGGTTTCTCTTTCCCCGCCGTAGATGGCAAGAAGGGTACCTTCATAACCATATCTATACACAAAATTCATAGATTTAGTGAAACGGTGCTAGATTTGGTTAATTTATATTGCTGATATAAAATTCCCATATAAATCGGATTTTACTTAAAATTAGCTCCCCGAGTGCTTGATACCGTTAACAGTGATCATGGAAAGGAGATTACAAAATAGGATTCATTTTGTTTATGTGAATCTGAAAAGGGATAAATTTAAACTTGCCCTCGTTAACGGGGGAGAAACGCTACATTACCAGACTTGAGTGAGCAAAAATTTTTCTTCCTAATACTACATTTTTTTTAAATTTTTATTTTATGGCTAAAGAAACATCTTAACTCTATATACAAGGTGTCGAGAGTACAAGGGGGGGGAGGGCGAACTCGCCACATTGGCAATTTTACGATTGTTCCACGAATAAACAGTTCAACCCTGCCCTCATCCACAGACAACTTGTATAACCAAATATCCCCTTCGTACACTCAAAATGTATTTTCAATACTGTATTTGCGCTATGTACCCCTCGTACACAACAGTCGATTTAAACGCCTCTCTCTCTCAAAACTGATTTGGCGGGTTCGCCACTTGTACTCGCGCACCCCTATATAATATATATATATATATATAACCATTACGTCTTGTGAATCGCGCACACGAAATATTGTTACTTATCCAAATTGTTTGGTTGATGCCAAATGTTCACGTGGCCCTTGTTGCAATGCATCTCAATGTAAATAACATTCATCACTTACCTAATGTAAGAGAGGAAAGTCAGCCACCGCAGGTACACGGGTATAGTTGAGAATGAAACAAAAAATCCCGAAAACAACAATGCTGGAATTGCCACGGCTGGACCGAAGAACACAGCTTGCTACAAATAGAAGAATGACAATACTCAAACGCCGCCATTTCTAATGTCCTAATCTAACCTAACTGGACCTAATATCTGACTTGACTTACCGTACCTCAACCAAGACGACAGAACGTGTCAAGTGTTCTGTCGATAGTGTGCCTAAAAGACTAAAAATTACATTAAAGAGTCATACTTAAAAGAAATACATTGGCTCAATGGTGCCCGATCAAAGAGAACCGGCGAAGTACAGCCGACTTAAAAAATAGATTTAGTTTTATTTCAAATCCCGAGTAAAAAATGTACAGCTATTTCTGAAACCAACTGTACGTCAAAGGCTAAGATCCAGTCAGGACCAACAAACTAAACGCAAACTACGACCATTAGTTTTACACTCGTACGCTTGTATCCTTTTCGGCAAAGCAAATTTCACTTCGGCTACGATAGCTTTTACTCGGACAAAAACTGATTGAAACTAGAATTTCCTTTTAAATTTCTGACATTTTATTTAGTAAAGGGAGTACTTTACAAATATATACTATATAAAAAATGGATTTAGGCTTATATAACGACGTTTTTAAGTATTTATAATAATTATTTTTCCATTTCAAAATAGAGCAAATTTCGGTAGCGTCAAAACAATAAATTCTTTAGTTTAAACGGGAGCCAATTTTACTTGCATGCTTTGCCATGAAAAAGACAAAAAGGTCTTTAAAATAAATTTCCACCGCGAATAATGTCAACATTTATGTTTAGTGACTAATTGAAACGTTGTCCTTTGTTTTATCAGAAGTTAATGACTTTTTAACTTAATACAGGAATAATCATCATCATCATCATACCATAATTCACCGCATGTCTGTCTATCCGTTTGTCTCTGTTTGTCAGCGTCTTTTTCAGGTCCAAACGGTTGGACCGATTTTCATGAAACTTGGTGACAACACCCTATGGGATTCCTGAAGTGTTTTTAGCAACTTTATTTTTAAGTGTCTCAAAAAATTTTTTTATACCAATTTGTCCGTCCCAAAATTTATATGCTAAAACACAAAACACTTAAATTTCAAGATTTTGGCTCATTGGTCTTGGGATGTGAAACTCAATTTTTATTGTTACTTTGGTGAATTTGTTGATCTGCTGGCTTTTTTGGCTATTAGGAATTGAACATGGCAAGAAAAAGGAAGAACTACCAAAGAAACTGCGAGAAAGCCAGAAGAACAGGCGAAGATTATAGACAACAAAAACAGCAACGTGATACAGGGTCTCACCGTGCTCGACATGAAGATCCAATGTATAGATTGAAACAACAACGTGATACAGAATTTTATTGCCTGAAGGGTAATAACAGCCTTCCGCAGGAAGTAGCATAATATTCCGCCGTATATTTTGCTAGTTTGTGTAATACAGCCAACGAATTTTTTGTACCATTTAGATCCTGTCTCTTACCTGTACATCCATGGCAGCTCCAATAGTGAGACCAATACTTTGTGCAACGAGTGACGTCATAATGCAGAGTATCGTGAATAGGGCAAATCTATCACCCTCCAAGGGTTGATTTGTCATGAAGTATACAATTACGACATACAGTAATGGAAATAAAATCTGAAATAAAAACTCATAAATTATACTCTTGTCAAAGATAAGTTTTGCGTTATATATATTATATATAATATATATATATATATATATATATATATATATATATAGTGTGTCCCATAAGTCTAGCATCATAGGAGAAATTCATATTTTTTCTATTTCTACAAACCATAATTCATATTTTTCTTATGCTCGGGATGCCAATTTCCCGTCCACCATTCTGTTCAGTGACGAGGCTGTTTTTTATGGAAATGGTGAGGTAAATCGACAGAACACCCGCTACTGGTCTCAAAACAACCCTCACTGGTATACCTCTTCAAAGGAACAAGGTGCATCTCGGGTGATAGTATGGTGTGGCATTTGGAAGGATCGCATCATAGGACCCCTCTTTTTCGATGAACATGTTACTGGAGGCACCTACCTACGTATGCTCAAGGAAGAAGCATTTCCCAGTGTCTTGAACGAAGAAGGAAATTTCCCAACATGGTTCCAGCAAGACGGCGCTCCTGCACATTACAGCACCCACTAGCACTAGATTTTTATCTCTGGGGCCACTTGAAAGCGCTGGTATACGCAGAGAAGATTAGGAATGTTGAACATTTGCGGCAGCACATTATTGGGGCATGTAACACCATTACTTCTGACATCATTCACCGTGTGCTTGCTGACTGGGTATCACGTCTGAATTTGTGTATTGAAAACAATGGTGGACATATTGAGCACGTTCTCTGTAAATAAAAGCTTTTGTTTTGCCTTTTTTTATTATTTTTCCTATGATGCCGGACTTATGGGACACCCTGTATATATATATATATATATATATATATATATATATATATATAATATTACTTTATACATAAAAGAGAAACGACCTTATTTTAGGCAACCAATAACATAAGCAGCAATAATAAATAATAAGTTAAAAAAAAAGGCTTATTTCAAATTCAGAGATAATTTTAACTCTTACACGACTAACGGGACTTACTGTACAGTCAAACCGGAAAAAATAATATAAATTGTACTACAATACAACGTTTCTCTATATGCTTCTACAATTTAGGGTGGTCCATAATTTCACTTTTTAAAATTTTTAATGGTCCAACATGTTAATGTTATGGGCATTGGTGCAAGAAACAACATATGGTTACCAGTTTTTGGAGTTCCGGTAATATCAGACCCCCCACCCCCACCCCGAATTTATATTGCATAGTAAAAAACTGAGTAAAAACGACATCTTTTAAGCATTTTTTTAAGATTAATCATATTTAATCTTAAATAAAAGCATACATATTGCATATCAATTTATTCAGAAATCAACTTTGCACATTTTGGTGTATAAATTGATTATTTATTCGTAATAGTATACATAGAAATGTTCTATAACAGCTGATTAAGCCAATATTTTGTGTTTTTCAGATATCCAATGATGTATATAATATATGATGCATTTTTCACTTGGTTGATTCTAATCTTATTTTAAATGAATAGCATGGCTACTCCTAAGAAATTAAATACAAAGTTAAGAAAAAGCAGTTATGATCCAATTATTTATTGGTAATCTTAAAGATGAACTGATTCCTACAGGACTATTCCAGCTACCATCCCAATCAGATGCACTTCAGCATTTCTATCATTTAAAAAGAAATGATATGGTTAGGAACAATAAAGAAGAGGCTGCAACAGTTGTACTTAATAAAGTTAAAAAATAAATTCTGGAACTTAGCTGGCATTAAAACGCAAAATATTTCCAAAAGCGGAAGACCAAGAGAAAAGATTGACTTTAGTTAATGAGTATGAAACACTGAAAAAACACAAACAGGAATACTTTCGAAGATAAAAAGGATATTTTTTGTAAAAAATTAGATATACTATTGGATATATCGGCAGCAGATGCTATTGAAACAATAATAAAAGACAGAATGAGAACAACAAGAAACAAAAGCGAAGATATAAAATTCCTTGAAGATCAAAGAACTATTCGGAATATGTACGTCTCCAGCCTTGATAAGTCTTATGTAACTCGGACAGAAAGACGAAACCAAAGAATTCGACATGACGTAGAGAGAAAAGAAAAACTCTTAGCAGACATGGATGCAGGACCCAGTGGTGAACAAATGAATATCCCACCTGATGATGACATTCCTATAGATAATGATGAATCAAGTAATGAATCGAATGATTTCGACTTTCAACCTTCGGCTCAAAGAAATCCTAAAAAAAGAATTCGCATTTTCGATTCTCAAATGGTTTCTGACACGGCTGATAGGCCGAGAGAGCCGAGAGAGCCATCAAGCTGATTGAAGATTTCAAAGACAGAATTGTTAATGATGAATCACAAAAACAATTTCTGGTAAAAGTTATAGAGCAACATCGACGACGCCTTCCAGACTTCAAGAAAAAATCTTTGACCGAAATGTATAATTATGTCAAGTGAGCGTTTATTGTGTAATGTTATGCGGAAGTATTTATCTTTTTAATTAAACTTTGGTATAATTTTTTAATCATTGTAAAAGGAATTCATTTTTGTTTAAAAATAAATGCAAAAAAAAAAAAAAAAACGATGGGGACCTGAAATCAGGTTTGTTCCCACTCGAAATATACTGTAGCTGGCTTGATACACTGGTCTAATTTCGAGCCCATCGCCGGGAAGCTGCCTGGGATGATGCTTAGGGTGGCGGTAACACCCCTAGAATATATAATTAATTAAAATAATATATTATTACCAAGAAAAAATAAATAGTCATATGTTATTCACAGAGAAGCAGAAAAACTTTCGTTTTCAGTCAAATTTTTAGGTCCCATATAAATTGGGGGTGGGGGGGTCTGATATTACCGGAACTCCAAAAACTGGTAACCATGTTGTTTCTTGCACCAATGCCCACAACATTAGCCTGTTGGACCATTAAAAAATGTAAAAAAGTGAAATTATGGACCACCCTATAAAATCTACATGTTTATAGAAGTGTCATTTTGTCGTCGGAAAAGGAATCCAAAATGAGTGTCATTTCAGCGCCTAGTTACCGAAATATTTAGTTTTTAATAACAATAAAACCTATACTTTTGGTTTAAAGAAACATATACCCATCATTATAAAGGTTACGTTGTTAATAAATTCAAGTACTTTAAACTTTAATTTAAAAGTACTATTTTTCTTTAAAATTTCTGCTTAAAACCGTATAATACCGAAGTAGCATTATTCTGGTGACCTCGTAACAATAGCGAGTCGCGGATACAGGGGGGGGGGGGGGGCACGGGGGCTTAACTCCTCTAGCTTTAACCTGAATGACATCTCTTATTCTAATAATTGAAAAAATTTTAATATGTTGTATAATATATAATATTGGGCTGGCAATATTTACACGATACCGGCATGACAAATCTTAAATCCCCGAGCCCCCTGCCCTGTATCCGCGCCTGATAGTAATAATCTGGTAACAGTGGCAATAATTTTCTTACTTGAAACGGCATATCTGCCATAACCTTGGCAAAGTAGTACGCTTTTAGAGAATACCAATGGTTCAAATGTTCACGTATGAAGACTTTCATTTCTAAAGGAACTGAAACGATATTTAAAAACCAAGTCATTCAGTGATGAAAGTTGAATAAAATATTAACATTTTTTCTTCTTTTAAAGAAAAACAAGAAATCCGCATACAAGTTAATATGGTTGGCATCATAGCAGTGAAAAGTAGGAACATTATGCCGAAGAAAAGACAGCCCACGTTGTTTAATGCTTTGCTCGCTTCGTTCCCGATGTTGTAATATAGAATTCCAATAAAGATTCCAATGAATATATGAGCTGCTAACCTCAGTTTGGTTAACATCTGGAAAATGAAAGGTTATTAGTATCTAAAAATCATTATTATTAATATAAATGCATGAAGCTATTTTATAGATAATATAAAAATAAAGATGTCATCGAGTTAAAACATTCAGCTCACCTTGTCTCGAACTATGGACAAAAATGTTCTTTTGAACAGAACAAAGAACTGTGTCCAATAAGTAGCAGGATAATCGGCAAGAGTGCTAGTGGCGTCTTCCAAGAACTTTTGTTCACAAGATGTTAAATCTAATTTGGTGTTTTTCTTCGGGGAATAAATGCAGTCACCATTAGTTAATTTTTCTTTTTTGTTCTCCTCATTATCCTGAGTACCGTTCGAGGGTGAAACTTTAAAATAGGAAGTTATGAGAACCAATTTAGATTCACAATTACGCAAATCCTTACGCAATATTACTGTTACGCAAAAGGTAAAAAATTAACGTATGCACAATGTCGCATGAGGATAAAGGATACTGAAGGATATTTAATCCTTTCTACAAATTCCAGTCAAACATCCTTGCATAAATTTGGACCCACTTATTCTTCGCGTGTGTTTGGATGATAACGTAAATGGGTATGTATGTATCTGTACATAGTAGTCCTAGAAAGTAGTCTGTGACATACGCCCACATACGCACAAACATACATACAAAAATTAATATAATTGTCTCCCTCGTGCCTTTATGAGTTAGGGAGCTCGAACTACGGCTTCCTTTATTATGAAAGTGATAAGATACATAATCATTTTAATCTATAATTTTAAAAATAGGCATGTCTATTTTTACCCAAATCAAGTTCGATGGCCCGTCCGTTTGATTGGTTATCCCTTTTCGCTTCGGTAAAGCCGCAGTTGACAGCTCCCACCAATTTAGGGATAAATTTTCCGTATTCCCCGGATGCCACTTCAACCACTGCCATGAAAAAATCAAAACGTTAAATATCAAAGCAAAATAAGATGAAAAAATCTCACACACACACACGCACGCGCGCACGCACCACACACACACACAATGCCAAGTTTCTTGCTACTTAAATGTATTTAATATTCATAATATTAATATATAGAGAATCATTAAAAGATTCAAATTTATTATCCTTCAAGGTTTTGGCGAGTTTACGACGTTTTTTCTTAAGGTAATAACGGCCGTTTCGTTAAATACAATAAACTTCCGAAAAGCGGACGATTAAAACACGGAAAATCCCATAAAATCGAAAATTTTGATATAGTTGCATTCATTTGGTCCTAAAATTACAAAATCGAACATTCGAAACGAAGCGAATTGGGAGAAATTAGTGACGTACCTAATGATGCACTCAATTTTATATAAATTTCTAAGTAAATTTACGAGTTCTCATACAATTTAGTGACCAGAGACTCTAAAATGTCTGCTGCGGGCTCTAGTAATAAAATAAATTAACAGTGAATATGCAACAGAAAATAGAGGTTATCCGACGAATTGAAGGCGGTGAGACACGTAATGGATATATGTATGTGGGAGAAGGGGTTGGGGTGAATCTTAGAATACTAAATCTTTTAGAAAAACCGAATGACCTTGAAAGATTTTTCGCGTGCGTGCGCACATACGCGTTTTAAGTTTATAAAAAAATTAGGTATTAAAAAAACGTTACCGTCCTTCAACGAAGTTGGCTTTTTAAATTTGTTTTACTTACAAAAATCTGCAGGATTGTGGTATGAAGGACACTCCAGTGCTAAAGAGGACATGAAAGGCACAAGCCCATGAATCGATCCCTTGTAAATACACTGTCCTTCCGCTAATGCATACAACATATCAAACTTCTCAAAGAGTCTCGCTGACGGTTGGTGGATCGTGCAGATGATGGTACGGTCTTCTTCGGCCAAACTTCTCAATAGATTAATGCAATGGTAACTGTTTTGGCTGTCCAAACCGCTAATTACAAAAATAAAGTTAGCACTCATATATATTACTTTCATCAACTCGATAACGCGTTAAAAGTACCCTTTCACTACTACTTCTACCCATTGTGTATGCCAAGGTGGGCGAGTGTAGTCTCTGTAAACCATGGTTTCAACTACCTGAATAAAGACTATTAATGGGGGGCCACTTGTCCCATTAATTATATGAAATTTTAAAATTTTCATTACAATAAAAAATCTATATTTATAGAAAATTGAACATACAAAAACACTATGATAATTTACAGTGCTGTGGCTCGTTACTTTATAAATGTAATGCCGTTACCGTTACTACAGTTTAAATGTAATGCCGTTATCGTTACAGTTACTACTAGCGGAGCGACCCGGAGTTGCCGGGGTGGATGTTGAACGCTATATATATATATATATATATATATATATATATGTATGCCCGGTTAGGTAAACTGAATGCCCGATTAGGTTAATTAAATGGCCGGTTAGGTCAACTGAATGCCCGATTAGATTAATTGAATGCCCGGGTACGTTAATTGAATGCCCGGTTAGGTTAATTGTACACCCTTGACGATTGGTTAGGTTAAGTCATGATATTTTCGTTAAAGCCAACGAAAATATCACGACTTAACCTAACCAATCGTCAAGGGCGTACAGATGACCTAACCTGGCATTCAATGAACCTAACCGGGTATTCAATAATTTTACCATAGGTTTCGTAATGATCTTGATGACGTCATTTAATGTTTTAAAATTAATTATTTAATTTATTAACACCCACGCGCACAACCTTGGGACTAATCAATATGTGTGTGAAGTTTCATGTTTGTAACTGCTTCCATTTTGGAGTTATGGCTGATGGCTGGACACACACACACGTCTTTTTTATTATTATTATAGATAAACAATAGACTGGTACAAATTTATAACCGAAAGACTTCCGAAAATCAACAATTTTTGATGAAGAAAAGGGGAAAATTGGTTTTGTAGGCCTAGGGGGTCCGAAATTTTCATAAAATGGAAAATAATTGCTATTTTCTTACTTACAGCGACAGGCATAATGATATTAGGATACCTAATAGAAATTTTGTAATATTTTAAAGTGTGGAAAATAAATAATTTTCTAAAAATGATCTTCAACTATAAAAGCGCATCTAATCAGATAACTTAATTAACGTATTTCTATGACAACTAAAAAATAGAATGATAAATCAATATCCTATCAAACTGTCTGTGTATACATAAAATTATTTGTACAAAAGCCACAGTAATAAAACGCACAAAAGTCACGGTAAATAATTTCGTGTGGGGCTCGTTTAACTTTAACTTGTGTTTATTTAAATTACCCGTTTTAATTATGTAATTTTTTGTATTGAATCGCTAAAGAAATCTTTTGCGAATCGAAAAATGTTAAAATTATAACAAATATGAAAATATTTTGTATAAAAATCATTGAATTTTAAAAATGCATGTTTGTTTTTAGTTTTTTGCAAAAAGTTCTTTATGAATTTTAAAAATATATACTTTTTTTAAATTGAATCGATAAATAAATCTTTTGTGAATCGAATGATATTAAATGTTTTGTAAATATTGACTGATTTTGTGCCAAAATTATGATTAAAAATGAAAAATTAAAAAAATGCGTGTACAGGCATGGGAAGAACTGTACCCTAAAAGGGGGGAAGGAATTATGTTAGGGAATTTTTTTTTTAGCATGGGCACTGCACAATAAAAAGACGCATCGAATGGTGAAAACCGCATTGTTCTACACCAATTGTAGCGACTTGTAGGTGTGCGCAAAAAACTTACACATATATATATATATATATATATATATATATATAAGGCTTCATTTCTGAAATAGTATATTAGATTTTTAAAAAGTAACGGCACCGTTACTCGTTACCGTTACTTTTAATAAAATGTAAATATTATTATATTTATGCATAGGTATATTATAATTTATATATACACAAAATATTATATTATATATAAACATTCGCTTGTGCGAGTATGTGTTGGTTTGTATCAACTGGTTAATGCATAGGCTATGAAGTCTGTGCATGCCTTCATTGCGTTGTTATGACTTATAAGGCATAATATTTTCAAAAAAGTGGAACAAAATTACTGCAAGATTTATTACTAGGAATTGCAGCATAACAGAGGATGTAGCATACTATTGATACTAATTTACTAATGCTAGAATATACCAGGAAAATTTAGTTTTGCAAAACAATAATACGAAATACTAAAGAAATTAATCAAATGAGTTATTGTGCATGGCAATGATAATTGAAATTTATGAGCTAAATATACAAACTTAAGAACTATTATTCAAAAGATCTTTATTGACCTTTAAGAAAACAAGCTTCTCAAAAGTTGCATCTAGGAGCGAGCCTCGTTTCGGACGCAGTATATCCTTTCCTACTGAAAAAACCCGCTCAACAGCGGCACTAGATGGTATAGGAGTGTTAAGTTTAATAAACATATTTTTAAAGTTAGTGGATGGTAAGGATGCAGAGCTAACGTGCCGTGAAGGCCCAGATGAAAGGAATGACGAAACTTCTGTTGAACTTAGGTCTCTCCCTGCTCCAGGGTTCTTCGCCTTTTTACTTTGACAGTGCTGTCAGTGTAGGGGGAGAGGGTGGATGGGGGTAGGCTGTCAGCATGCCAACGGCCAACATGCACACCTCGCTCATAGTGAAGGAACAAATTTTTAACGGTTAATGAATAATGAGTGAGGATCGAAAGAAACTAATTGCGAGCTACGATAAAAAAGTAACGACTAACGAATGTATTTCCCTAAAAAAGTAACGTCGTTACTGAAAGAGTTACTTGATTTGAAATGTAACGCCGTTACCACTACCGTTACTAAAAAAGTACCGCGTTACGTAACGGCCGTTACTTGTAACGCGTTACTGCCCAGCTCTGATAATTTAAACTAATTTCAAAGTGTAACTGTACAAAAATATTTTACATTCACGAAAAAGGCAAAGCTTAATAAGTTAAGTTACCCATAAATTTATATTTTCTCTTGTTTATAATATTTAGAGATTAGTTACTTATTGTAATCTACTCTACAGTATACTAATAATTCTATATTAAATTTTACTTTGTAATTTATATATTAAACCATCTTATTATGTTGACTATTTTAAGTAAGATATTTTAATAATTTTATGAACCCAAATTGTACATCCATTTTTTTTATTCAAATAGGCCATCAGGGCTTTGAAATTTTAAATGCAAATTTTTTTTTTTTGTTTGCATTGTTGAAAGAAAATACCTTCAACATAAGGAAAACCAATGGTGCTGGTTAAGTGTGCGGTCTACCTACGATTGGTTAGGTTTAATCATGATATTTTCGTTAAAACTAACGAAAATATCATGACTAAACCTAACCAATCGTCAAGGGCGATTGACAATGGGATGTAAACAAACAATTAGTAAACAAGATAAGAAGCTATAATTAAAAGGTAGACCGCCGAATCGTAGGTAGACCGCACACTTAACCAGCACCAAACCAATTACTTTAAATAGTGGTATTCAGTTTATGAAGCTAAAATAAGATCATTTTAAAGTATTATTACTAAAGTAAAATGATAATATTTTAGCTACGGTATATGAATAACAAATTCTCGAGCTATTGAAGAATAGGGACCACAGCCTTCTTTAGTTAGGCTTATAAAGCTAACTAACGAAAATATCACGACCTAACCTAACCAATCGTTAGGTTAACTGTACGCCCTTGACGATTGGTTAGGTTAGGTCATGATATTTTCGTTAGTTAGCCTTATAAAGCTAACTAAAGAAGGCTGGGGTCTCTATTCTTCAATAGCTCCCAAATTCTGATCCTCTATATTGTGGAGTGAGTTAAAGAAAAACATTTGAAGAAATTTGAAATTTAAAAATATGAAAATTGAAAATTCTCTCATTAGTGGTAAAATTTATGAAGGGAATCGATTTTTTAAAATCTAGGCAAAGAATCGGCATCGGTATCAGTAGTTTTTCATAGAATCATCATCGGCTAAATTTTTAAATCGGTAGGATCTTTTCCGTTTGACTGCCGCCATTGAAACATAAGAGGCGAGTGCCCCCAGCCTTCTTTACTTAGCCTTATAAGGCTAACTAACGAAAATATCACGACCTAACCTAACCAATCGTTAGGTCAACTGTACGACCTTGACGATTGGTTAGGTTAGGTCGTGATATTTTTGTTAGTTAGCCTTATAAAGCTAACTAAAGAAGGCTGGAGTTTAATTATGTTTCAATGGCGGCAGTCAAACGGAAAAGATCCAATCGGTACATCACTATTGAAAACACTGGTCTGCGAAGTGAGAGGAGTTTGGAAAGTATGACAATTTTTGTGAAGTAGATCACGCACCATTATTGCTATGGTATTGTTTTTATTGCATCACGTCAGATTCGATAGGAAAATAATTACCATATATCACTTGTATGGTTCAATTCCACGCTGGAACTGAAGTTTTCTCATATCCAAAAGTATTATTTACACACCCATTTATAACAACCACATATTCCTCCGTACAACTACAGTATCATCTCAGTCACATGTATAGACAAAAAATATACTACCGCTTTACTTGTAGATCGCAACAAAGTGTTGCTACCACCACTTCACAAAACTTGTGTAGATGGAAAATTTTACCAAAGGGCATGATAAAGAAGGATCAGGATTCCAATATCTTTGTCTCAAATTCCCTCAACTCAGCCATGTAAAACTCAAATCAGACAACTTTTCAACTACACAAACTTCGAGAACACATTGAACCACCGTAAAAAAGATTCCTGGCTAGCTTTTAAGGGTGTGGGCACCTTTCTTGAGAACAAGAAGTCGGATGACAAGGAAATATTTTTTGTTTATGCAGGAAGAAGGCCAAGGGCGAATGCCAGCAAAAATGTCCCTCCCACAGAAGGAGAAGGGGAGAGCCGAAAGCAAGGTCTCCGTGGCTCTTAGAACCTATGCCACTGTTTTTTTTAAATTTTGAAAAGACTGTGTAGTGTGTAAGATGCATATATGTATAGTGAGGGCTAGAGGGAGAAGTGTATGTTTAAGAGCATGCTGCAACACTCACAGAGTAGATGAGACACGGAAAAGGATTCGCTAAGGAGAACACTGACAGGAGCAACGAGAGTTCCAGCACTCTGACTCCTGCTTAAAGTTCCACCAGAACATTTCTGAAATAGAAAGGCGTTACTAAGGCCGATGGGATGTCCGCATGATGGCAGACTACTGCTGATGCTTAAAAAAGGATTATTTCGAGACTACTCGCAAAAGAAAATCTACAAAAAGAATGTTCTTTCAGCTTAGGTAAAGAAGAAACGTCAGCTTATCTGAACGTTTAAGTGATTCGATGTTCCATTTAAGAATAATATGTAGCATGAAGTAGAATACTGTACGTTCTTCATTCTACGAGTAATTTGTACTGAATGCATTAGAAAAACCATTGTATTTGGATATGTTGTATTACTTCCCTTATGAAAATGGCATTTCTTAGCACTTTATACCATAATCCGTTGTTTGTACGAGTAATTTAAACGCGATACAAAAAAAAAAACCGGTTGCATAGTGATAAAGAGCGAGTCTTAAATAGTCAGCATCACTTTCAAAAAAAAAGAAAAATTCGTTCGCAGACTGGTATAATTATTGCTTAAAGAAATTCGTTAAAATTTTCTTATTATGTCTTAGAAATTTTAAGATAGATTATTAAACATTACAGTTTACAGGATTACAGTTTCTAGGTTACTAAAACTAATTTAAGTTTTCCGTAACTATGTATGCACACCGGACGATACTTTAGCGTTGTTACCATCGAAAATGTACTGTTCACAGAAGTTAGCAGATGACCTTTAAAATTTGAAGGTTAAGGTTGTGTAGAAAACTTTCAATATTAATTTACATCATCGTAAAGGTTATTTTAATGCGCCACAATATTAAATTTTCAGTATGTCGCAAATTTCTCCTCGCGGCGTAAATTTTTATATCTTTTTTTTTTTTAAACAAAATTAAAATTATTTTTAAAGAAATTGGTGAAATATATATATATATATATATATATAATACTTCACGAAAGTAACACGTGAATAATATAATAACCACGAAGGAAAAAGAAAATACGAAATAGTGCTCAAGCGCTTCATCTAATGACATCCTCAGGAACACTCGGTGTTTCGGGGGGGGGGGGGGGGGGGCTCCCCCCCCCCCGGTTAGCACACGCAATCGGAGAACACACGGGTTAAGGTTAGGTTATATATATATATATATATATATACACACATTCCTAGCCCGTTTGGTTTTGTTAATATCCAAAATACATTTTTCTAATGTATTTTGGTGTTTGGTTCATATATGACCTTCATTTCTAGCGAAAATGAACCGAAACGTAAGAAAACTTTAATGTTTCATAACTTTGTTTCGGTTCATTTGCGCAATATATGAAGGTCATATTTGAACAGAACACACCAAAATACATTAGAAAAATATATTTTGGATATTATTTCAGTATTGGTGAAACATTCAATAATTACCATAAGTTGTTCAACCTTGTGATACGCTTAGAAAAAAAAAGATATATTTGAGATTCGGAAATTGCTATAACCGTCTACAACCATATATGGAATTTACAACACACGAGCCAAGTAGAACGTAAAGTATTTTCCGTATTTATTTATTCCAGTTATAGTGTTGCGGAAGCTTCATGGATTAAAGACAGCATACACCATAAAAGGAAACCATCAGATTTCAAATCACACTTTCATATTGGGAAGTTTATAATGGAACAGTTATGCAATATAGACACGCCATTATTTGTCTTAATTGTAACCAAATAAATCTTATCAAACTCTCTGACAGAATCATTTGAAAATTTTATTTTTACCTTGTGGGTTCATCAAAGAACATTATCGGAGGATTGTTTACTAATTCTAGAGCAACGGAGAGACGTTTTTTCTCTCCTCCGGATAAGTTCAAAACTCTCCTAGTTTGACATTCCCCGAGACACAAAGTTTCGAGTATTTCCTGGACCTGTTAATAATTAAATTAATTTTCATACAGGTTGTCACGAACGTAGTAGTACAGTTGGATCACCTGAAAATCAGGGACCCCAGCCTTCTTTAGTTAGCTTTATAAGGCTAACTAAAGGAGGCTGGGGGCCCTGATCTTCAGGCGATCCGTACAGTTTATCTAACTTCAATATTACATAGAATAAAATGAGACTACGATAATTTCACATTTTTAAAACGAAGTTCCAATTTTGCCTAACTTAATATTAAAGTATTTTTAAATCTATTTATTAAATGTATCGTTCATAAATATGTACTACACACAAGTAATTTATATTAAACAAACTTATTGCATACTTATGAGAACACGAATTCTTCATTACTATACCACGTTATCTTTAACAGCTTTTGGAACATCGTTTCCTAGTTTAAGGATGGCAGCCACGTCCATGGATTCTTGAACTGTTAAAAAAGGCAAGAGTTCTTCGTCTTGCATGATGTAACAGGACTGTTTGCGGAATGACCTCAGACATCTTGGTTTCCCGTTGACTAAAATTTCGCCCGATACTCTGCTCGTTCTGAAATAAATTTTAAATTTGTAGAATGAAAGCAGCCTCACTTCAATGTTCACATGAAAGGTTTCAAGGCCAGTCTCCAGAGTGACTGGATGGCATTTACGTGAAGATGGTAGTCCTCATGGGTTTTGACCCAAAATTTGTACAAAGATTTAACCCTGAGCCCGGACATCTGCCCTCTTCTACTTGCGCTTTATTTCCTCTTCCTATATACCTTTCCTATTTGTCCCGCACCTCCTACTTTACTTTTATTCTTGGAATAGTTAAGTAACCAACAAACCAATTTGATACTGATATTATGTAGTTAATTGCGCCAGTAGTATGGATACAAAATGGGAGTGTGCAGAGATAATGATCAATGTTGCAAAGGGGGTGGGGGTATGTTGCAAAGGGGGGCGGGGTATACAATGAAGGGGGTGGGGGTATGCAGTGAAGGGGGATGGGGGAATGCTGCAGGTGCAACAAAAGGTCATGAAACTTGGAGGCGACGTTATCCCCCAAGAGAAAGACAGGAGGAGGAGGAGAGAAAGGGAGAGAGGTGTTCACCTAGCAGGAGCCATGTGCATATTAACACTTCAGCCGACCCTCCGTCCTCTTATAGGCCCCTAATCAGCCAGTTGGCTTAGAAGGAGCCAAGGAGGAGAGGGAAGGGGGCTTCGGGGGGAGAAGGGAGGATGACCTCCCCAAAAGGGGTTGCCTTAATCTGAGAGAGGAAGAGAAAGGAGAGACGGAGGAGGGCTTTGGGGAAGAAGGTGGGATGTCCTTACTCCCCAAAGAGAAACCTAACCTAAGTCTTAACCTTACAAGGTAGGATAGTGAGATCTTTATTCCGCAGAAGTTCGCATCGTTATGATCGCTCCGAAGCCAAGCGGGTCTTATTTAGAGGAAGGTTGAGTTGCCAGATATCACTTTTTATTCGAATTGTTCAGGTATACATTATTAGGGTGAGTTGCTAAATACCACCATTTATTTTAATTCACACGAGTTACCAAAGCAAGTGAACTTTCTCCTTTAAGAGAATTAATTACTAAGACAATATTAACATTAAAAGAAATACATTTAAACCGAAATAAAGCACCATTCTGTTTATAAAATAAATAGAAATAAAATACACGCACTTTATCTTCTACTGTACAAAATCAGAAAAAAAAAAGAAATCATTCCAATAACATATTCCTTTATTCATTTGTTTTCAAGCTAATTTCATACAAAAATATCAATACACACTTTATATACATATAATTATTTTAACTAACTTCACCTAAAGGTCTATTTACTTTTGTCATTCCTCTGTATGTATATCTATATATATATATAATGAATAAAACCACGAAGGAAAGGAAACACAAAATGGTGCTCAAGCGCTTTCGTCTAATGACATTCTCAGGAACACTCAGTGTTCCTGAGGATGTCATTAGACGAAAGCGCTTGAGCACCATTTTGTGTTTTCCTTTCCTTCGTGGTTTTATTCATCATAAATATTTTTCACGTGTTACTTTCGTGAAATAATTTTCATATATATATATATATATATATATACTATATACAGGGTGTTCGGAAAGTCACTGTGCACTTATATAATAGAGATCGTCCACTCACGCTTGATGACCTGAAACTGCAATAACTGCGTACATAAGATCCATTTCAAAAGAAGAACTGACAAAGGTGTTTCAAAATAAAATAAGACGGGTCCAGGCCTGTATTGCTGTTAAAGGACATCACTTTCAACACCTTTTATAAGTTCTGATGGTCCCATCCATAACCTCTATCATATATGCAATGTTATACTATTGTATGCTATTAATAAATATAAGTGCACAGTGACTTTCCGAACACCCTGTGTATATATATATATATATATATATATATATATATATATATATATATATATATATATATATATATATATAATTTATTTATATATAGATATATATATATAATTTATATATATATATAATTTATATATATATATATATATATATTATAATTTTATATATATATATAATTTATATATATATATATATATACACACACACACACACATTTATATTAAATTTCCATATGAAAACAGGTTTAATAATATGTCGAAGATATACTGAAATGTATATTAAGTTTGGCAATAACGTTTATTCTCATACAATAACATTTATTTCCACATTATGTTAGACGAGGAGGCAGGTACTCAAAAGATTCACCCATATTAGCCCGAGGCTTTTTTGAAGGTCGCAAAGGTTGAGAGCGAGCGGGCGAGAATGGAATTTGGGTAAAATTTCCACTCTAAAACTCTTCGTCTCTGTCCCCACGCGAAAGCTTTTCCTTGTATATAAATAATTGCAAAACACTCGTATATCTTCTTTTTAGAATTCTTAAATTTGTCCATTATACTACTTTCGTCTTTAGTTTGATAATATCCCTCGGCACTTAAAAAGGTAGCCTTCGCTTCTTTGGAAAAGTTGAGGACATTTTCCAGATAGGCTCGTAGGTGTTAGTACCCCGTGCCTGCCGATATGTTGACCTGATTTAAATATACGTCACAATGGTTGAATATGGAGTGCAGAAAGTTTGTTTCAGGGTATACAGCATATTTGTCATCGCAGTCTGTTCCATCAGAATGAGCTATACGTAGTTTAGCGTACATGTGCACACAGCTTGGATAAAAAAAGTAAGGGCCTGAGCTGGGTATCACGAATTCTATAGGAGCACTCGGGGAACTAATAGTGTTTAAAGGATTAATTGTAATAAAGTCACTGTGTTCAATAGAAACTTGAGTTGGGGGCAGCTCAAAGAGGGATAGCTCCGATTTACAGCATTGTGAACTACAGGGATGGATGAAGGGTGCCATGACGAGTTAGAAATAGTGCCTCATCTCTCGACAAATAGTAAACAAACTATGATTCATGAAATCAATGTCCTAAGCTTATATCAGTCAAAAAAGTTGTCAACATAGGTTTCATTCGCTTAGAACACTTCTTTTTTTATATCCTTTTAGGTTTTATGCCACGTGGTGGTGGTAATCCCTTCTTCCGGTCAGCCCTCTTCTTCCCACCACCACGCATTTTTCTGTTTGCATCTTTGACGATTTCATCCCGTGCACGTTTTAAATGTTTTTTTAGAGCTTCTTTAGGTTTAGCCCCAGCCAATATGTCTTCTGCAGTTAAGACCTGATTGTAGCAATTTTCTTCCGAGGTATCTGGCACCCCTCTTCAGCAAAGGAACAGCCGTACGTAGTATGGTTGAAAAAAATGGACCCATGTCCACTAGCACGCTGATATCTCACCCCTCGATAGACGGTGAAAGGCTTTCTGTCCATTATAACTCAGTGCGTCGAAAGTGCAGCTTCACTGTTAAGCTCCCGTCACCGAATGGGAAATTTATACCCTCAATCGTTCTTATATAAGCACACCGGACAAAAAATTAGTCACCCCTAATAGCACCGATAGTAGGAAGTTCAAGGTCACACAGAGGGCGCTGATGTAGCATTGGTAAGTGACAAGTAGCGGTGACGTAGCACACAGGATCAGATCTGTTTCGTGAGGTGGTGAAGAACAAAGTGTGTGTTGGATATAGTCTGCAAAATGGGTCGTGAGGCAGACGTTACTCAGTGGCAAAAAGGAGCCATCGTGTTTGGCAGAGCCCACGGACACAAAATGTCTGAAGTAGCCCAATTTGTTGGTGTGTCAACGCGTACTGTCCAGCGAGTTTACAAAGAGTGGTGTAGTTCGCAATCAACTGACAATCGACGGCGTAACTGTGGCCGGAAAACAATTCTCGACAATAGGGGCCGCCGCCATGTTTCTCGTCTAGTAACTGCAAATCGTTTTCAAACCAGAGAACAATTGCTCCAAGAAACCAATGAGGTTCTCCAGCGACCAATTTCCGAACGGACATTGCGACGAGAACTGCATACGATGGACATCTGGAGCAGGGTACCACGGAAGAGGCCGCTGTTAACAGCAAGTCACAAATTGGCACGTTATAAATGGGCTCAGAGGCACAAAAACCGGACTGCGGCAGATTGGAAACGTGTAATTTGGTCCGATGAGTCCCGTTTTTGTTTGTTCTCCAATGATGGGAGGCGACGAGTACATCGCAGGTCCAATGAAGCCTTTAATCCTGAATGCGTCGAAGGTGTTGTTCAGGCTGGAAACAGAAAGTGAAGCGCAGGAATAGACACCCACGGACTCTGGCGGAACTTCGGGACCGGCTGATGAACGAGTGGCAGCAAATCGATGTTCAGTACATGCACAACCTCGTAAAGTCTCTGCCTCGCCGGATTCGTGCGGTTATCAAGGCCAGAGGCGCCGTCACACATTATTAGGTACATTCTGAGAGGGGTGACTAATTTTTTGTCCGGTGTGCTTATATTGAGATATTGGTTATTAGATTAGTTGCGACATTCACATAATGGGGTCTGTCATATGTAATAAACTCCTTCCTCTATGGTTGGGAATGTGAGCTATGCGAAGCAGGCGTGCTTGGGTATCCCCAACAAACTGGTGCTCCACTATATTGCTGTAAATATAGCACATGTCTGGGGGCTGAGAGCTTTCATCCAATTTCCCCATTTCAATTGATACATTAAGGCTGGACAAGTCATGCTGTGCCTCGTGAAAGGTATCTCTTTGGAAGGCTGATCGATATCGCCCCTAGGTTATAATTTTGAACACTCTTCGTCTTTAATATTTCTGTTACCTTTGATTTTAGGATTAGAGTATGTGGGGTTTCCTTTGTTTACGATTTCGTATATAAATCATTCGTAAGATTTGAGTTTTTTAAACTTACGTTTAAGTCTCTCACAACATCCTCAGCCGAACCATAACGGCCCGGCCCTAGTGTTACTCTGTACTGTAAACCGTGCAACCTTAGTCCGGGCGATACGTATAGTTTCATCCCGAGTTAACCCGACTTTTGCACACTCACAGTCTCTAAGAATCGTAAAAACGTAATCTTTATAATCAATATTTAAAAAGAGGGTGTCCAGCTGAATTTCAAATATCCCCAACTCATACGAATCACGATTCAATTCAATGGGTCCGTGGAGTCCTGTTACAAAGTTGGTTAGTGTGTTAGGGGGTACAGACAGGGACGAGGAGGACGGGAGTGTGACGTAGAAATGGTTAGGAGCCATGTTGCATACTATTTAAGCTTCATTATTGCATCAGCTTTTATATAGGTGTTGAAGCTTTCTGGGTACCCTAGCCATTTCACCAGGTACATTTTTCTCTTTCCTGAATTTTAAACACATTTTTTCCTAAATTAAATGCCACTTTCTGCAACTCCTCGCGGTAAAAGCCTCCTGCGATTTCTTCCCCATTCAAATCTTCAACGTAATACATCATTATCTCACCTTTAGGTATCATAGCCCTAACTTTAAAAATCTCACGTGTCCACTCTTGCTCAAATCCCTTCGCGAATTTATTTCCCGAACGTGACAGCCTTGCATAATCATTGATTTTGAAACGCGCAGTGTGTGGTGGTGGTGTTCCATCTCTTCTCACTTCTGGGCGCGTACCTCTTTCTAAAACCTCGTTAGGTGTTGTCCCAATCGTGCGATGGTGTGAGCGGTTGTAGGATGAGGCCAATGATTCCAGAATGTTTAGAAATCTGTGTTTTTATGTGTAAAATAACGGTGCAAGCGTTCCTTTATGATACGTTGAACTCTTTCAGCTAAAGAAGCCTTATGTATAGAATTGGTAGTGTAATAGCTGATATTAAACTCTGTCAACATGTTCTGAAAAGCACGGCCTATAAATTCCTTCCCCATATCCGTACAAAAATAGCCAGGAACCCTGTTTTCTTTTAACATCAGCGTTTTGGTGGCTTTAGCAACTGTTTCAGGTGATTTATTTTTCAGAGGAATTAGCCACAGATATCTAGAGAATACATCTATTATGAATAGAATGTAGCGGTAACCATCGTTATACACAGAATATCTTTGCATGTCTGTTAAATCTGCTTGCCAAATAGAGTCAATCGAAGCAGCTGTTGTCTTGGCTGTTTTAAACCTTTTTCTCACAGGCTTATGAAGTGTATAAGCGTCCTGCTCCCGCAAAAATCTTTCAACATCTTTTTTTCCTACTCCGTAAACACTTCTGTACAGTCTATCTACGCCTCCGTAGGAGGCTGGGTTAGAAATGTCATAATAGCGTCTTCTTAATATGTTAGCCATTTGCGTAATTTAGGGTTGACCGTTGTTTAACCTCTTCTTTCTCCTCTTCAAAGATGCTACCGCTGGAGGTGATGGCGTCTCAATTGTGTCACGTGCGTCGCATGTTCCAAGTCTTTTATCCTGTTCAGATTTCCTATCAATGTTTTGGGCATTTATTTGTTGTAGTCTTGCTTTAATATGCTTCCATCCTGATGGTGAGGGCCTATCCCACTTTCTCACCAGATCATGGATAATGTCTACGATATTCGATCCCTGTACCTTTGATCCTTCCACAATGATCTCACCTGTATCGGTCCATTGTATGGTGGGATCCTCATTCATTAGATTATAAAGACTTAAACCTTTATTCCTCAATGTATGTGGGTGGGTGCTTTTTAATACAAGCTCGATGTTCTGTGTGGCCGACCCTTAATCTTTGGTTGGTCAGCTCTATCGTCGGACACAGGTCCTATGTCACCATGTCCATCGTTCCCCGTGCTGTGCCTAATAACCACGGGAATCTCTGTCGGGTTCTTATAATTTTCGTACTCGTGAAGAAATTTCTGCAGAGCTTCTTGGTTTAAGATTCTTTTCTCATCAGGTGTGTTTTCACTGTTTAATAGGGCTAGCAATTCGCTTTCCATTCTTTTAAGCCTGCTTTTACGGGGATCTAGATCCGTGTCTGGATTCTTTGCAGTGAAGCATACACCTCGTGTGGAATCACTACCACTTTCTTCATTATATTAATCTAGTCAGTAAAGGACCCAAAACTGAAAATAAGATGGGGAGGAATGACCCTCCTTTGTACAATAATTCGTTTTTTCTTCCCTACAGTTTGACTTTTACGAGCGAGTGCACGTATTATGTTCTTGTAACGGCGTAGGCGAGCCTTCTGAGGTGGTTTCATTGATACATTGCAATTTATAACGTTAAGACAGATTTCACAGATGCATTTTAAAAAGTCGGAGTCGATATTTTTAATAAACATCTGCTGCATTGCCCGGGGCAGTCGATGATAGATTTTTATTAATTCATGGTATTTCTTTAGCCTCTTTGTCATTCTGGAATATACACCGTTTCAGGCTCGTTTGGAAATATATTCGTTCTTAGAAGCACCCTAAACGTGTTTCGCGGATGAAGGTCGCAAAGCAAATATCCGTAACGCGCTTGTAGCTTCTTTATAAACTTCCAAAAACTCCTTACGCTGATTCGGGAACATTTGATTGGCTAATACCCCAATTTGTGATACATCTCTACGTTGCGCGAATAAGACTAGATATTGTGTATTTAACGAACATCGCGCATGTATCTATTTTTGAAAAATAGATTCTGATTGATGAAGAACACGCTTATGTTAAGATGGTGGGAGAATACTGTAAATGTCTCGGCAAACGTTTTATCCATCTCCAACATGAGATCGTCAATTACAATGACTGTATGTTCATTTCCCTTTAACGAATTAATCATATACACCTTTGTGGAACAAAATATCATCTTGGTACTCGTTGAACACTGATTGATACGTCGAATAGCACCATATAACTTTATGCACAAATTTTGAGAACTCTCCCTTTTCTTTAATGATTTTAAGCATAAACACAGTTTTACCACATCCTGTAGGTCCAGATATAATACATGTGGATGGGCTCGTGAACCTGAATTTTTCTACAGATCCATTTCTAACACGTCACACTCCTAAGTGGGTCATTTACAAAATATTAAAATTTGAGTGCTGCTCCTTATATTCTACAGTCTTGTTTTCTCTTCTCCCACAGAACCGTGAATGACGATGAGGTACAGCACCCATCATCGATTACAGATGACCCCGACGACAGTGTAGTTGTGATCACAGAATCCTTCCCCGCCGACGAATCCTCACCAGCGATACCTGTAGCACGCGACAATTCAAAGCGGAGGCATGATGAAGAGCCCTCCACGTCAGGTATAAAGCGTGCCAGGATTGCGCCGGTTGTTAGACCACCAGTATAGAGCCCCAACCTCTACGTCTTACGACACAACCCCACAATAGTACCTTCCTCAAATAAAAATATCCCCTTATTCCTGTTCAATCCTGTACATCCTCCGCAGCAGCTTCTCGCTCTGTTGAGGATGGCATAACATTCGAGTTGGTGCGACCGCTCCCCCACCCCAGCCTTGACTAGAAATCGGTATATAGTCAGGGTTGATCCTAGATCCGTGTATAGCAATGGTGTTGAACACGGACTACGGCGCATAGTTGAACGTATTGTAGAGTTTGCCCTTCAGAACCGCGACGAACGTGAAGTCAGGACGATGCTGTCTTTGGATTCGGGTCAGATGACGGAGATGTAGATGATTTTTGGGTAGTAATACCTTCAGACGTTTGGCAGCTGAAGATATAGAGTATATATTAGGCCGTATAATGCAGGCCTCTCAAAGTAGTATAGCCTTCAATATGGACAACTTCACGGTAAATATTGACCGTGTACCGTGTTGCGGGTCATAGTGCCACACCTTATACTCTTAACTTCAATTCTCAGGCTATTTATAGACGGCATATAAACGTCGATCGTGGTTGCGGCTTTATAGCAGTAGTCTTAGCGTATGTTTACTGTACTAAATACACGGACCCAAAAAATTTGGTTGCCTACGGTAGTGGAGCGTGCCCGTAAACTAGCTGTAGACTGTAAACTTGAGTTTGACTGTAATATGGGTCCTGAAGAGCTGAGAAGGGTAGAACAGGAAATGAATGTTCGTATAGTTGTATTTGGAATGGATGATCGTCGTAGGACTGTGTATGTTTTTAAAAGCAGTGTGAGAGATCGTACAAGCCCCTACTTATTTTAGGACTGTCAGGGACAACGTATCTCCCCATCCGTAATATAAGGGACCTTTACGCGAGTTATGATAAAAGTCGAAAATATGGGCGACATCATGATTTGTGTAAGGGATGTATCGAGTTTGCGGATGATATAGTGAAACATTGTAAAGATTGCCACATGGTATGTGAGCAGTGTAAAAGCTCCAAATGTGAAAGCCGTGTAGTTGAAGCTGAGAAGAGGGATTGTGATGTGTGTAGACGCACATTTTTCAATAATAACTGTTTTGAGCTCCATAAATCAATTGGCACGTGCAGGAAAATGAGAATGTGTGGTATGTTTCATATGATGGATAATTGGGGAATTTCAGCATAAATGTGATGAAATTCACTGTTCTACATGCCATGAGAAATATAAGGCGGATGGAGTAAAGCATGTATGTTATATGAAGATGCTAAGCCTAAAAAACCCTTGTATAACTGTGTACTACGATATAGAAACATACACGAACGCAGAAACCAGAGAGGTTATTCCACATTTACTTGTAAGCCAGACTATCTGTGATGGGTGTATGGAGATCGAGTGTGATGAGTGCCACAAATGCAGTAAACGTACAAACGTTTTTAAAACGAGTGCCTACGATAGCCCTGTGAAACTGTCCTATATTGTCAAGCTAGCGGATAAGTTCAAAAAAATGACTGTATATTCCCGCCCATAACGAGGCAAAATTTGACACACAGTTCCTTTATAAGGAGTTGCTTGAGCACGAGTCATCCGAGATATTTACAGGTGACCCCTTGAAAAGAGGCAACAAGCTAATACAGATGCAAATAAGAGGTAATGTACAGTTTAAAGACTATTATTCACACCTTGTAAATTAGCAAAGCTACCAAAGGTGATGGGCGTAGCCGCTGAAGTTTCAAAAGGATATTTCCCTTGCACATTCCCCACTAACGAAACTTTAAATTACATAGGACTACCTCCACCCAAACATTACTTTAACTATGAATGTATGAGTACAGATGAACGTGAAGATTTTAACCGATACTACAACAGTTTTAATGAATCTAGTCCTTATAATATAGCTGATGAATGTGAGCGTTATTGCGTGAATGATGTGCGCGTGCTTAGAGTATGTTTCCAGGCCTTTCTTTAGAAGGATGTACATAGGCCGCTTCAAATGCGACCCGTTGCAAGTCGCAACCACCATAGCCTCATTATGTTTTACGGTGTTCAAGAATAACTTCATGCCTAAAGACACCTTAGCCATTATTCACAGAAGCAATCCCCGCAGTTATGGCCACAAGGCTATTTACTGGCTCATACACCTACATCAGCAGACAGGTGTATACATAAAGCATGCCCACAACACAGGTGAAGTACCCATTAAGAATAATGGTCGTGTTTCTTGAGTTGATGGACTGAGTGAAAACCGTACCACTGGTGAGAAGACCGTGTACTCCTTTAACGGTTGCTGGTGGCACGGATGCCCCAGTCCTGAGTGTGGAATTGCAGGAGATATCAATGGTAGATCTCCTGCCAACTGTCTTGCGTGGACCCGCACCCGCGATCAACTTAAAGGATCCCAGTTCACTCACAAAGTCTTGTGGGAGCATGAGTATGATGCACGGATGAAGACAGACGGACAGTACCGTGAAGAAAAACACGATCAAGCATTCAATGGTGCTGGATCCTCTCAAATGCGGTGATAGCTTGTTCGGAGGGCGTACAAATCCCTTCAAGCTATACTTTCCGCCTACGGAGGGTGTGAAACTCCATTACTACGACTTCTGTTCTTTATACCCCTACGTGATGAAGAACAATCCATACCCCGTAGGTGCGCCTGAGAAACTGGTGGGACCTGACCTACCCTCCATCGACGAGTTCTCAAGAAATTTGAACGGGTACTATTTCGGCCTTTTTTTCGTAGACGTACTCCCCGCTCGCAATTTATGGATGCCGATCTCACCCGTCGTTACCGATCACAAGCTCATGTTTCCCTTGTGCGTGAAGTGCGCAGAAGAGAACAATGGTGATTGTAACCATACAGCCCACCAGCGTAAGATTAGAGGTGTATATACAAGTCCAGAGATGGATCTAGCTGTTCGCCATGGCTACAGCATATTGAAGATACACGAGGTGTGGAGGTTTCAGAAGCTACCCAACCTTTTCACGCCATACATAAACGCTTTTTTGAAAGATAAGGTCGAAGCAACAGGGTATCCGCGAGGAGTTGATACCGAAGATGAAAAGTCGGCCTATATTTAACGTTACGGTGAAGGTATACAGCTTGACCGATCCCAAATTGTAAAGAACCCTGACAAGCGCTTCAGTGCACTCTCTCTGTAGATTTAATGCTCGTATTACCCCTTGCTGTTTCTACCACGGCAATATTTGCATCCATACTTGGTTTTTCCCAACCCACCCCTTTATGCAATATTGATCAACCCTCACAACAATATTTTATTATTTTGCGGCCATACTAATTGAGTCTCAATTTTTCGGATGCATGTCTTATAGGAATATATTTATCAGAGTGGCTCAGCTCAGTACCACAGGAAACAAAATTAGCGCCGCTACTCTTCATACTCCTGACGAATCAGCACAGTAATATCCTATGACACAAATATCAAATCTAGAAGATTATTGTGCATTACTATGTTTTGCACCCATACTAAACTCAGCTTTCCCAAGACTCCTGACTTGTGGATTTTTACTTCTCGCGTAGATGTGTGAAAAAATAACTCATGAAAATGAATGTCTGCTTGGGCTGGTTGATAAATGGGTACCCTAGGTACCCTAGTGGATTAGCCGGTGGATGCTGTTGAGAGATCGGGGCGAAGACATTTCACCCCGCCAGGATTAATGTATTCGGTTTCCACGTTAAACTGTAGGTCTAAGGCGGAGTGAAAGGTTTGACCCTCGTCAGAATGAACAATTCGGGGAAAAGGAAAACTGAGTTAGCTATCATTATTACTACTGTAATTTGCACCACCCTATATATATATATATATATAATATATATATAATATATATATATATATGTGTGTAAATATATATATATATATAAATATATATAAATACATATATATATAAATACATATATATATATATATAAATACATATATATATATATATAAATACATATATATATATATAAATACATATATATATATATAAATACATATATATATATATATAAATACATATATATATATATAAATACATATATATTATATATATAAATACATATATATATATATATATATATAAATACATATATACATATATATAAATACATATATACATATATATATAAATACATATATATACATATATATATATATATAAATACATAATATACATATATATATATATATAAATACATATATATATATATAAATACATATGTTAAACACAGACCGTGCATGGAACAAGGAACTCTTCTGGGAAAATTAAATCCACTATAGTCCGGATAAGTAATGGTAAATGACAAATACCATAGTTTTTTCTTTTTCATGATTTTAGCCCGACGTGGGCAACGGGTACATATATATATATATATAAATACATATAATATATATATAATACATTATATTATATAAATACATATATATATATAAATACATATATATATATATAAATACATATAATATATATAAATACATATATAAATACAAATACATATATATATAAATACATATATATATATAAATACATATATAAATACATATATATAATAAATACATATATATATAAATACATATATATATATAAATACATATATATATATAAATACATATATATATATAAATACATATATATATATAAATACATATATATATAAATACATATATATATATAAATACATATATATATAAATACATATATATATAAATACATATATATATAAAAATATATATAAATACATATATAATAAATATATATATATATATATTTTGTGTGTGTGTATGCGTAGTCCTCACTTTCTTTCTCTTTCTCCTTTATATATATATATATATATATATATATATATATATAAAAGGAGAGAGAGAGAGAGAGGACTACGCAATATATGAATCAGTTTTCAGTACCCCAAAAAGTGACAAAGCGATACCTGACATAAATGCATTCTTTGAAGAGGAATTGCAAGGAGAGTATATAACAGACTTTGATTTTACACCAGAAGATGTAACGAGAGCTATAGGACAAATGAAACCACATTCAGCTGCAGGTCCGGACAATTGGAACGCATTATTGATTAAAAACTGCAAAAATGAAATAGCTACACCTTTATACTGGGTATGGAGAAGATCCCTAGACACTGGGGAAATACCGAGCATCTTGAAAAGAGCAAACATTGTCCCTATATATAAAGGAGAGGACACATCTCAAGCAAAGAACTATAGACCAGTGTCATTGACGTCCCACCTCACCAAAGTATTTGAAAGAATAGTTAGAGAGAAAATTTATGATTTCCTGGAGACACGGGAAAGATTCAACGAAAATCAGCACGGATTCCGATCAGGTAGATCATGCCTATCACAACTAATAGAGCACTACAACAATATCCTAGATGCATTGGAAAGCAATGACAACTACGATGTTATATACACAGATTTTGCTAAAGCTGTCGATAAATGTGACCATGGTATAATAGCACATAAAATTAAAGACATGGGAATAACAGGCAAAGTGGGAAAATGGATCTACAACTTCCTTAGTGATTGTCTGCAGGTCGTCAAAATTCAAGGTATATCATCATCAGAATCGGAAGTACGCAGCTCAGTACCACAAGGGACAGTACTAGCCCCACTCCTGTTCATTATCATGCTAACAGACATAGACAGCGGAGTAAACAGCAATAGTATAGTAACATCCTTTGCAGACGATACAAAGATCAGCAGAAAAATCAGCGATGTACATGACGTGGAGGCCTTGCAGAGGGACACGAACAAAATATACAAATGGTCAGAAGACAACAACATGTCATTCAACGCCGAGAAATTTCAGCTCTTGAGATATGGTAGAAAAGAAGAACTTAAACAGACTGCATATTATGCTCCAGATAGACAGGAAATTCAGAGAAGCATGAAAGCGATTGATCTCGAGATAATAATGACAGATGATGCGAAATTCGAAACACAAAATCAGATAGGGATAAATAAAGCAAAAAGAGTCGCCGGACAGGTTCTAAGAACGTTCAAGAGAAGGGACAGGACAGTAATGATTCCCCTGCTAAAAACACTGATTATACCAAAACTTGAATACTGCTCAGTTTTGACGTCCCCATATAAAAAGGAAGAAACTAATAAACTAGAAGAAACGCAAAGGCATTTCACAGCCAAGATTGATGGCTGCAAAGAACTCAACTACTGGGAAAGACTACGTAAACTAAATCTATACTCACTGGAAAGAAGAAGAGAGAGGTACATCATAATCTACATATGGAAAATGATCGAAAAACTGGTACCAAACCTAAAACTAAACCCAATTACCATTCAAACAACACTGGAAAATAGGAAAGGCAGAATGTGTAGTGTTCACAAATTAAAGGCCCGACAAGGGACCTCCTCAACCCTGAAGGAAAATAGCTTGGTTGTCAGGGGGCCAAGACTTTTCAACCAGCTTCCTAAGGACCTCAGAAACGTAACGGGGGTCAAAGTTGAAGTCTTCAAGAAAAGACTGGATGCCTGGCTCAGGACAGTACCAGATGAGCCGGGCGTGCCTGGCTATGTACGGTGGAGAGCGCAAGAAAGCAACTCGCTCGCTCCACCAGGCCAGACCTAGAGGCGGGGCCACCAACTTGACCTCCGTGTGAAGAGAGACCAACGCACGAAACAACATAAGATTTATATACAGGGTGGGCCGTAAGTTTCCATACATAGGAAAAATAAACATTTTTTTATGGATAACCATTTTTATTTATATAATATGCTCTACATGGTTGCCATTGTTTTGAAAACACATTTCAATACGTGTTCCCCACTGTTGATGAACACGCATTAGCACAGTTGACGTTATGCTTGTAATGGCGTTGGTGATACGTTCCTTTAGATGATTTATGTCTCGTATCTTTTCCTGATACACCATGGCCTTCAAGTGCCCCCAAAGATAGAAATCAAGGGGGGTGAGATCTGGGGATCTGGGAGGCCACTCCACAGGACCACGCCGACCAATCCAAGCATCCGGAAACTGCTGCTGATCCAAATACCGACGCACGTGAAGACCATAATGAGGTGGAGCTCCATCTTGCTGGAAGTAAACTGGGAAGTTACCTTCCTCGTTTAGCAGGGATGGGAAAATCTCTTCTTGCAACATGTTAAGATACCTTTCGGCATTAAGATTTCCACTGACAAAAATTGGTCCAATAATTCTGTCACCCCATATCCCGGCCCACACCATCACTTTACCGGCACCTTGCATCTTCGTCGGACTCAGCCAGTTAGGGTTAGCATTACTCCAATAACGTATGTTTTGCCGATTAACCTCTCCATTGACGTAAAAATTTGCTTCATCAGTAAACAAGATCTTACGTCAAACGCATATTCTTAGGGTATCTGAAACATAAAAACAAACGTTTAATTTTTCCTATGTATGGAAACTTACGGCCCACCCTGTATATATATATATAATATATATATATATATAAGGTGTGTAATGTTATTTTTCTGATACAATTTGTTTTTCAATCGCTAAAAAGGATTGTCATAATTAAATAGAACGATGTTCATATCGGGTTTCATTTTAATAACTAACTCTCAGTTTAATGATTTTCTTATATATATATATATACATATATCAAAGGTGGGCACCCGGGCCTCAAAAAGGACCGACGGTCCAGGTCCCGGTCCTTGCCTCAAACTGGACCGACGGTCCCGGTCCTTTCTGAAGATATGACCTACGAACGACTCGGTCCTTATATATAATGCACTGGTCGAACTGGTTATGGACGTGAGGGTGGCGCATGGAGACATGTCGCTTGAGGTTGTTTTGGCTCTTGTTGCTTGTCGAGAGGATGTTCTTGTTCGGCAGGCACAGCAAGCACTTGTACTCCAGGTTCTGCTCACCCTTGGGGCCCAGGTATTCAAAGTATTTGTCCAGGTACGGCCAGGGATTGCCGGGTTCAGTTCTTCCGCTAGGAGCTCCAGTTACTTGACTTGAAGTTGAAGCACTAACATCAGTAGATTCTTCGTCTCCTCCAGGTGTTGAAACCAGTTTCAGTTCAGTCTCAGTCTCTTTCTGAGTCTTCTGGAGGAAACGATCCACCTTCTTTAGAACTTCAAATAATCACTAAACACACTAAAAAAGACCGTCCGGAATTGCTTAAAAATGGACCGTCGCTCCTCATTTCGGTCCTCACTGAGAAAAGGACCGACTTTCCCGCTCACGGTCCTTAAAAAGGACCGAGTTCCTGGAGTTCGGTCCTTTTGGAACTCGGTCCTGCCCACCTTTGCATATATATATACACACAGGGTGTCCCATAAGTCCGGCATCATAGGAGAAATTCATATTTTTCTATTTCTACAAACCATAATTCATATTTTTCCTATGCTCGGGGTGCCAATTTCCCGTCCACCTTTCTGTTCAGTGACGAGGCTGTTTTTTATGGAAATGGTGACGTAAATCGACAGAACACCCGCTACTGGTCTCAAAACAACCCTCACTGGTATACCTCTTCAAAGGAACAAGGTGCATCTCGGGTGATGGTATGGTGTGGCATTTGGAAGGATCGCATCATAAGCCCCCTCTTTTTCGATGAACATGTCACTGGAGGCACCTACCTACGTATGCTCAAGGAAGAAGCAGTTCCCAGTGTCTTGAACGAAGAAGGAAATTTCCCAACATGGTTCCAGCAAGACGGCGCTCCTGCACATTACAGCACCCAAGTAAGGGAATACCTGTACCAACAATTCCCTGGTCATTGGATAGGACGTCGAGGGCCTGTAGAATGGCCAGCTAGAAGCCCGGATCTCACGCCACTAGATTTTTATCTCTGGGGCCACTTGAAAGCGCTGGTAAACGCAGAGAAAATTAGGAGTGTTGAACATTTGCGGCAGCGCATTATTGGGGCATGTAACCCCATTAATCCTGACATCATCATTCACCGTGTGCTTGCTGACTGGGTATCACGTCTGAATTTGTGTATTGAAAACAATGGTGGACATATTGAGCACGTTATGTAAATAAAAGCTTTTGTTTTGCCTTTTTTATTATTTTTCCTATGATGCCGGACTTATGGGACACCCTGGTGTGTATATATATATATATATATATATATATATAGTAAGGAGAAAGTTCATTTGCTTTGGTAAATTGTGTGAATTAAAATAAATGGTGGTATTTAGCAACTCTTCCTAATAAGGTATACCTGAACATTTAAAATAAAAAATGATATCTGGCAACTCAACTTTCCTCTATATAAGACCCGCTTGGCTTCGGGACCTTCTTAAAGATGTGAACTTCGGCGGAATAAAGATCTCTCCTTCCTTCTTAGGTTAAGACTTAGGTTAGTTTCTCTTTGGGGGGGTGAGGACATCCCACCTTCTCCCCCAAAGCCCTCCTCCGTCTCTCCTTTCTCTTCCTCTCTTAGGTTAAGGCAACCGCTTTGGGGAGAGGTCATCCTCCCTTCTCCCCCCGAAGCTCCCTTCCCTCTCCCCCTTGGCTCCTTCTAAGCCAACTGGTTGATCAGGGGCCTATAAGAGGACGGCGGGTCGGCTGAAGTGTTAATATGAACTTGGCTCCTGCCAGGTGAACACCTCTCTCCCTTCTCCTGTCTTCCTCTTGGGGGATAACGCCGCCTCCAAGTTTCATGACCCCTTGTTGCACCTGCAGCATTCCCCCACCCCCCTTCATTGCATATCCCCACCCCCCCTTCATTGCATAACCCCTCCCCCGTTTGCAACATTGATCATTATCTCTGCAACATCTCTGCACTCTCCCATTTTGCGTCCATACTACTTGCGCCTTTCATTAAGCTATTCATAGGATTCATATAATTAAGGCATATTTCCTAAAAAAGTTGTTATATACAAATAACCATTTACCTGTATCCTGCCAAAATATTCATAAGTGTAGATTTGCCTGCTCCCGATGGACCCATAATAGCGTTCAGATGACCAGGTCGAAATTTCCCACTGACTCCTTTTAGTATTGTTTTGTAGCCTTAAAAGAGAAGTTGTAAAACCGTCACATACGGTAATGATTATATAATACGTACATATATATAATATATATCCCTAAAACTGATGAACTAATATCCGATAGAAACGCGTTCTTTGAAGAACGACTACAAGGGGAAAGTATAACGGACTTCGACTTTACAACAGATGATATCACTCAACTCTAGGGAAACTAAAAATACTCGGCAGCAGGTCCAGGCAAATGAAAAGCCACACTAATAAAAAACTGCAAGAATGAAATCCCTAAGCCCCTATATTGGATATGGAGACGATCACTAGACAAGGGAGAAACATCGAACATCCTAAAGCAGGGGTGGGGAACCTTTTTTCATTGGAAGGCCGCATTTCATTTAACCAAGACCCTATTAGGCCGCATGCTGAGTATTTAACATATACAGTACAACAAAATGTCATATTTTAGTCTACAATCTACATATTTACTAATTTTAAATCAAACTTGATAATACGTGAGGGTTTTTATAATAAATAAAAAATTCAGCAAGTAGGCAGAAGGCCGCAGGTTCCCCACCCCTGTCCTAAAGAGAGCGACCATAGTGTTCTAATATATAAAGGAAGAGATCGATCCAAGGCCAAAAACTATAGGCCAGTGTCGCTTGCATATCATTTCGCCAAAATACTTGAAAGAACAGTTAGAGAAAAATGCCTACAACTTTTTAGAAATTCTGAAAAAATTAAATGATAACCAACATGGATTCCGGTCAGGAAGACCATGCCTATCGCAACTAATGGAACACAACAACAACATTATTGATACACGTGAAAGTAATGAAAACTATGATGTAATATATACAAACTTTGCCGAATCGTTCAACAAGTATGACCATGGAATCATAAACTGAAATACAGGGTGATTACAAAAGTATAATACAATTAGAAAATTTATTATCAAACTATTTCTGATACAAAAATAATAATAATGTCAATGGAAACAGTAACTCGCAATTTTTTTTAGTTTATAGATGGTCAATATGATTTTCGTGGGTAATCCGGTAAAACAACCGTACAAAAAAAAAACCGGATTCGTCAAGGTATAGCATCCATTGACCAAGATATCTTACATAAAGTGTGGGAAGAGTTTGAGGGTCTTTTCCGTTTGGGCTAGCAGCGAATTTTAATGAAAATCGGTATACTAATGTAGTTTTGGTCACTGATTTCAAAAATAACTTTCTTTTTTTGGAGAAATTAAAACAAACATGTTAGAGCAGAGGATTGTGTTAAATTTAGCCAGAGTCACAAACTGCTACTGTTTATGAAAAAGTGCTCTAAATGTGGGAAAGTGTGTTCCTTTGATAAAAATACCGAGTTCTTTCGTTGCCAAAATCGTCAGTCAAACGGTAAAAAGTGCAACTTTACGAAGAATACATTTTTTGAGCAGAAAAAAAAAAGAATTAATGCCCGGTTAGGTCAAATGAATGCCCGGTTAGGTCAACTGTACGCCCTTGACGATTAGTTAGGTTAAGTCGATATTTTCGTTAAAAACATTTAAAGTGCTCTAACATGTTTGTTTTTCATTTCTCAAAAAAAAAGAAAGTTATTTTTGAAATCAGTGACCAAAACTACATTAGTATACCGATTTTCATTAAAATTCGCTGCTAGACCCCCAAAATGGAAAAGATCCGAGTTTGAATATAGTTTGGGCATTGCCAGGGTTACCCGCGGAAATCCTACTGAACATCTATAAACTAAAAAACATACTTTGAGAGTGTTACTGTTTCCATTGACATTATTATTTTTGTATCAGAAATAGTTTGTTCACGATAAATTTTCTAAATTGTATTATACTTTTCTAATCACCCTGTATATGGGAATAACATGAAAAGTAGGAAAATGGATATATAATTTCCTTAGTGAGCGGCAGCAAGTCGTTACAGTTTAAGGAATATCTTCAGTCAGAGGTCCTTAGCTCAGTACCACAAGGAACAGTATTAGCTCCATTACTCTTCATAATCTTGTTAATTGATATAGATGAAGTTACCAATGACAGCACAGTAACATCTTTTGCCAATGACGAAAATTAGTAGAAAAATAAGAAACCCAGAAGATATAGGATCTCCTACAAACAGACATGAACAGAATCTGCAATTGGTCCGAAGGAAATAAGATGAAATTTAACACAGAATGTTCGACTATTAATAAGGTACGGAAGAAAGAGGGACCTAAAATCCATGCCATACTATACCCCAAATGAACAGGGAATCCAGAGAAATTCTAAAACAAAAGATTTAGGTGTTGTAATGACTGATGACGCGAAATTTGAAACAAAATAAGATAGCAGTGAGCAGAGCAAAAGGAATAACTGGACAGATACTGAGAACCTTTAAACGAAGGGATAGGAACATAATGAGTCCTCTAGTGAAAACACTGATCATACCCTCGTTGAATACTGCTCGGTCCTAACATCCCCATATAAAAAAGAAGACATCAGTCAACTAGAAGGGATTCAGAGAAGCTTCACAGCCGAGCTCAATGGATGCAAAAAACTAAATTAAAGGGAAAGGTTATGCGAATTAAACTTATATTCACTCGAAAGAAGAGAGGTACAGCATTATTTACACTTAGGAAAATAATGGAGGAACTAGCCCGTAATCTTACTTTGAACCCTATAACCATTCAAACAACAGTGGAAAGTAGAAAAGGAAGAATGTCATGTTCCCAAATTGAAGGCTAGACGGGGAACATCCTCAACCCTGAAGGAAAATAGTTTTGTTGCGAGAGGACCAAGACTGTTCAACCAGCTGCCCAAGGAACTAACAAACAAGAGTGGTGTAGCGGTGGATATCTTCGAAAGAAGACTAGACGCCTGCCTCAAAACAATTCCAGATGAGCCGGGCACACCTAGCTATGCGAGGTGGAGAGCATAAGAAACCAACTCTTTACTTCACCAGGCCAACTCAAGAGGAGGGCAACAAGCTTGACCTTCGGGAAACGAGGAATTATCGCACAGAACATTTGAAAAGTGTATGTGTATATTATATATACACCTAAATTACTTAAATATGAAACCTGTTTCAGTAGCGACTTTATAGGTAAATTTTGGAACAGTTTCTATCATATTGAGAAAAAAAAAAAATCCCTTACTTTTTTTCTTTTCACTTTCCACACAGTAGGTAAGTTCCAAAAACTCGAGATCGATGGGCAATCTCTTTGGCAAGTGAGACATTTTTATTTTTATTTTGGGTAAAGGTAAGAAAGCCTCCCTTTCCAATTCTTCGTCTACGGTGTCTTCAGAGGCTTCCTCCTGTTCACTTAAATCAATAGTTATCGCAGTATCTTCATTTTCTGTACAACATTTCTCGGTACGGGGGTTATTCCTAAGATTAAGTTGTGATTCAGAGTTATTATTCAAGTTCTC
Organism: Bathynomus jamesi; assembly: GCA_023014485.1. Classification (NCBI taxonomy): domain Eukaryota; kingdom Metazoa; phylum Arthropoda; class Malacostraca; order Isopoda; family Cirolanidae; genus Bathynomus; species Bathynomus jamesi. The sequence goes on along the minus strand of JAJOZX010001515.1, from coordinate 509,971 downwards.
GCTTCGTTGTTCGTCAAAATTTACAGCTTCATTATTAGCTGTCGCCGACTGGACGCGATTTATATTTTTATTTTCACAAGAATCGAGGAGAATGGATACCGATGGTTCTTTAGAAGAACTCAATAGAGAGGAATCTGGATTAGTTTTAAACGCAACCTTTTTCGATCTTCGAGGTGAAACGCATTCATCGGCAGAGTCCCTTATGAAAAATAAACAAAAGATAAGAGAACCATTAAAATAGGGTGAACCTTTATAATCACCAAATATACTTTGAGTAAAAGCAGATCTTTTCGTTTTGAAGCACTGTGAAAAAAAAATATATTTCTAGGTAAAAAATGTATACATTTGTCAAGAAACGTACATTTTATGGTGGAGAAATGTATAATACAGGGTGAGCGAAAAGTCCCTGTGCACCTGCAAGAAGTTAGTGAACCTGTACCTGCACTGGTTGGAAGTGGACAGATGCACAGGGACTTTTCGCTCACCCTGTAGTTTAACTAGAATAGATTGAAAATTGGGAAAGGTCTCGTCAAATTTTCTCAAATAGGTTTTGGATCACCTGAAGATCAGGGCCCCCACCCTTCTTTAGTTAGCCTTATAAGGCTAACTAACGAAAATATCACGACTTAACGTAACCAGTCGTCAAGGGCGTACAGTTGACCTAACGATTGGTTAGGTTAAGTCGTGATATTTCGTTAGTTAGCCTTATAAGGCTAACTAACGAAGGCTGGGGGTCCTGATCTTCAGGTGATCCTAGGTTTTTATTCGTGTTCTTTCGACGCCAAACGAATTCGCAAAATGTTTCATCTATTTTAACTGTACAGTTTGGACTTTCGAGATTTTCATTGGATGTTTTAGAATTGTCTCGGCACAAACCTGGTAACACGTAAGAAAGTTAGATTAGGTTAGGAAAATTACTGAGAATACAACCTTTCTCAAATAGTTGTTATAATCAACCTTAGTGTAAGAGTAAATTCCTTTCAACATTCATTTAAATCCGTAAATAAAAATATAATTTATAGCAAATATTTGTTACTTTCAAATACTATATTTCTCCAATGAATACATACATTTTCTACCTACAAATATTATTCATTTTTTTTTTTTTCCGCAGTGCTTCAAACCGAAAAGATCTGCAAAAGCTTAACGCAATTTAATTATTCATAAAATATTGCAAATTATTTTACTCTGAATCAATAATGATTTTTTTCCAATTTTTCCAGTAGATATTTAATGCTAGTAAAAATTTTATTTTTATTATTAAAAGTAGGACTACTGTGGACACTTCCTCAAAGAAACAATACTCTGAAGATTACATATCCCAGTATAATTATTATTGTTCATCATATACAGAGAGGATTGAATCCAGTTGATTAAAATGCACTGCCTCCCAATGCAGAGAAGAGATGCGTGAATCAAACAAGTTTTTGTACATGGTTAAAGCCTTATATCAGTGGTTCCCAACCTTTTTTATTTGTATAGTTACCCAAAACTGAATTCTAATCCAGCTCCATTACCCCCAATCATTAGATATTATTTTTTATAACTTCTGGAAAATAGTTGTCATTACCCAAGTGGGGTAATTTACCCCTATTTAGGAACCACTGCCTTATATAAAAGGTACAGATTTATGATAATGCGATGTATCTTCTGATAAGAAATAAAACTAAACTTATCCTTAACTTTATTAACTGAAGGTCATGCACGAGAAAAATGTAAATATGAATTTTATATAATATATTTCAGATTAATCTTCATTTGGATCACTTGAAGATCCATCACCCGAGCCTTTTTTAGTTAGCTTTATAAGGCTAACTAACGAAAATATCACGACTTAACCTAACCAATCGTTAGGTCAACTGTACGCCCTTGACGATTGGGTTAGGTTAGGTCGTGATATTTTCGTTAGTTACCTTATGAAGCTAACTATAAAAGGCTAGGGTGACGGATCTTCAGGTGATCCCTTCAATTTTAAATGGCAGTGGACAATAATAATGCAAAATAATTCTACGTCAGAATTTAAAGATTTTGGAACAAGTGTAGTTTACGCCCCCTCTGACGCAAAAGGGGACACAAACTACACTTAGGTCAAAGTTGGGGAACGTAAACTACACTAGGATCTTTAGGAGACATTTTTTAAATGAATCCATCAAATAAAACGTTAAAACTAACGAAAATATTACGACTTAACCTAACCAATCGTCAATATATAGAGTATATAAATTGACAATTGGTTAGGTTAAATCGTAATATTTTCGTTAGTTTAAACGTTTTATTTAATTAGGCAGACGTGGACAAGGTTGGGGAACGCAAACTACACAGGCACCACAGGGGGACGTAAACTACACAGGCACCACAGGGGGACGTAAACTACACAGGCACCACAGGGGGACGTAAACTACACAGGCACCACAGGGGGACGTAAACTACACAGGCACCACAGGGGGACGTAAACTACACAGGCACCACAGGGGGACGTAAACTACACAGGCACCACAGGGGGACGTAAACTACACAGGCACCACAGGGGGACGTAAACTACACAGGCACCACAGGGGGACGTAAACTACACTTGTTCCAAGATTTTTAGTAACTAAAGTATTTAGACACTGCTCCCAAGTCAAATTTCAACAATTAAGGCGCTTCTCCGTCTTTCTTAATGAAGTACTGTAGGAAATGGTTTGGAACTCTAGTAAAGCCATAGATCCCCTCCGTCGTATGACCTTAGCTGTTACGGAAAAGGTTAAACAACCGCAAAATAACTCGTTATATTTTCATTTCTCATCAAGTGCATAATAGCTCAAACTTATTATTTCGCTGTATTATTATTTGATAGTTTTAAAATATTTACAAACAGCTCATTCGTTAAGTATTTATTCGTCCTTTTCTTCCGTAAGGAATACAGTTGTAAAACTTAAAAGGGAACTTCGAAAGAGCTGGATAAGAAGTTCAGCTACACTCTTCACTATTTAAGTCGTAACTGAGTTAGTTTTTATATTTAACGCTTAGTTACGTGCTGCACACCCACGTCTATTATCTTATCTATCGTATTTTATACAATAGAAGAAAAACATCCATTCTTTAAAAATCAGATAGAGATACGCGCCATCATCTGTTATGTACTTTGAAGCGTTCTTATCTTTTCTCAGTGAGACAGAAATGAAGTTTACTAAAATATGGTTTAAGGAAATTTGGTTAAATGTGTTATTAACCTTTATTTTCATAACCTAGGTTAAAAACAACTTTGGTACAATTTACAATGGTTATGAAATGGGGGTTTGCCTTTATTTTACGGTATAACCTCCGTATGATATACTCTGATTATAGAGTACCAAGATTATGAAATGAAGGTTAATTGTACGGAGTGCCCCATAAGTCCCTTTACCCCTAGACCTTTTCCTACTACAACAGGGCGAGGGTAAAGGAAGTTATGGGACACCTTGTAGAAATATTTTTAGTTTAAAAGCTACCTAACATACATGGATTATACAGTACATGCATACTTTGTTACAAAGTATTTAGGATCACCTGAAGATCAGGGCCCCCAGCCTTCTTTAGTTAGCCTTATAAAACTAACGAAAATATCACGACTTAACCTAACCAATCGTTAGGTCAACTGTACGCCCGTGACGATTGGTTAGGTTAAGTCGTGATATTTTCGTTAGTTAGCCTTTTAAGGCTAACTAACGAAGGCTGGGGGCCCTGATCTTCAGGTGATACAGTATTTAAGTTGGTTTTCCATATCAAATGTATTTAGACGCATAACATACAGTACGCAAGAATTTCTGTAATCTCGCCCTATTCTCTCTAGAAGTTAAATTTTTTGTAGTTAATATTAGCAGCTCAGAAGTGTATATATTAAAGTACAGCAGTTCGGTTGATACGACAACGTGTTCCACCAAACGAATTTTACAAAATGGGGTTATATAAACACTGGTATAAAAATTGTGTACAGGTACTCTCAGAAAGCCGAAATACCGTGTATAACTTCGTGTTAAGCTTTGAAGCAACCTTTGAGAGAAAGCCTAGTTTTTGCAATGTTTACATTTGGAATGTAAATTTTATCAATATCCTAAAATTGTGTTTAAAAACAGTAAAATTTTAAGATATCGTAATTATCACGAATACATTTACACTGTTAGACTTGGTAAAATTTATCAGTTATCTCAATAGCCAAATAATGCTTTAATTTCATTATCTCTATCTTGTATAAATCAGACAACTTACCTCGTGCCGAGAACTATGCTGATTTCAGACTTTTCCATATCTTATCCACTCCCCAAATAACTCTGAAAATACTTATTTTGCACAAATGATTAGGTCATGTCTGAATTCCACAACATTCAAAAGGGTCATTGACATTTCAGTGCAGGAACTCGGGTAGCTTATATGACCTAAATCGTTTAGTTTAATTGGAAGTCCTTAGAAGTTATATAATTCTATATACGTCACTGCATTGTAATTTTGAACAACTTGTCACTTGTTATACTGTAACGAATATAAATGTGATTCACAATTAACGTTTCTCAATTTTTAATAAAATCATGAGGACTTTTGCAACACATTTCAAATTAATTTCTTTAATCCTAAATATAGTGCTCGCAGTATTTCTTGTACCAAACCAATATGTAGATTGTAGACTATATGCATATTGTCAGATTTACATGCACTAGACATACCAGTCCTGTACTAAAAAATACATGACAAGTACGTACGTACGTGTATACACACACACACAATGTGTACATCTCTGCATAAACGAGATACCGCCTTGTTAAAATGTATATATCTAAAAAAAGTAATTACCATATTTAATTTAATTTAACCTTGGTGTCATCGAACCGAGAAGGGGGTGATAAAGGTTTCGGACGCAATTTAGGGTTTGAATGGTGGTTTCTGTTAAGTCATTAATAGAGACCGGAAGTTCAGGCAAAATGCCATAAATGCCTTTTTTTGCCTATTTTACTCATTTTTTGGGGAAAATGCTTTGTTTCGATATGAAGAGCCTAATTTGCCTATTCCACCTGTTTTGAATGAAGAGTTTCGTTTTTTTTTACGAAATTATCACATTTAGCAACTTCTAATGATTAACTGGCAACTCCACTTCTCCATATGTCGTACATATGGCAGCACTGCATATTTGTTTTCAGTCGCTGTTTGTTTGCATGAGTGAGCACGTGTGATAATGCCTAAAGTTAAAGCATCTTCTTCTAAGAAACTAAATGATTATGTTCAGCAATTTGGGAGCAGTGCGTTCTCCACTGACGGCTCTATATTATTCTGTAAAGCCTGTGAAAAGGCAGTAAATTCAGAGAAGAAATACTTCGTGATCCAACATATAGAGACAGCTAAACACAAAAGTGCCGCTGACAAACCGAAGCTTGGAGGAGAATAGTCATGTCTACTTACTAACTACGTTGCTGGCTCCAGCCGTAAGTCACAATTTTTAATGGACTTGTGCAAAGCATTTGTTGATGCTGGCATTCCCTTGTGGAAATTAGAAAATCCGTCTCTGAGAAAATTCTCGGAGAAGTACACAAATGAACGCATTCCTGGCGAGTCATCATTAAGAAAGACCTATGTAGAAGACAGCTATCGGATTATTATTCAAAATATTAGAGATGGAGTTAAGAACAAGTACATTTGGGTATCAATAGATGAGACAACCGATTCTGTTGGAAGGTTGTTGTAATGCTTCTTGTTATGTGTAACCAATCAAATAAATGAAGCTATACTTCATAGATTTATTTAGCATTATTTTATTAATGTATGGAGATGTCTTACCTATAGTTTCAGCTTATGTTAAACAATGAATTTTGATTTAAAAATAAATGCCTTTTTTTTCCTATTTTCATGTTTTATTCTGCCTTTTTGCCTGCCTATTTCACTGTTTTTTAGTGCCTGAACTTCCGGTCTTTAGTCATTAAATAATGACGTACTCGCTAATCTAGCCTAGACTAATCTAACGTAACTAAGTCTTAACTAACCTAACCTAGCGTGAACTAAAGGACATGGCGTTCAAATCCCATGAGACGAAGCCCTAAAGTAGTGATTGAAGTGTTTTTTGAAGGTTAAGGGCATTTGTCGAAGGGGACCTACAGTTTTACGTGGGATCCGGGTCGCTACATCATTTGGACGCGGAGGACAGTCCCACATTCAATCATTATCCAGATCCGATATCGTTTAACTTTGCTGATCGACGGGAAGTGGTGTTGCGACGTGACTATGACGTAGCGCGACTCGACTGAAAGTGAAATACGTTCTATTTCTACCGAAACGTTGGGTTGCTTCCCACTCAATATTCCCATTTTCATTCAAGTCAGTAAATGAGAATGGTCGAGGTGAAAATTTCATATTTGGGAGAGCTATTCCTGATTTTGGAGACAAAAAGAGGGTTGTGACGCAATTGCGGGCTCGAGGGGGTGTTTTCCGTGAAAAATTCAACTTATGATGACAGATCCTACAGTGGGGATGGATCAATTTGAGATTATCATTCAGACGAGGAATAAAATGAGATTGACTGAATGAGAATGAAAAGACTAAATGCTGAAGGGCGTAATGACAAAAAATATATATATTGCAAAGATTAGTCACATAATATCACAAAGGAAACAAAAAGCTTTGAACATTTTGCCTTTACAAACCTCCTCCCCCCAAAAACAAAATCTTCCCACATAAGCGTGCCAAATTTCCTAAACTTTTTTTTTTTAAATTAAGTTTATTAATAAGTTTCGAAATAGTTATATTTTGCTCTTTGAATAATCATTAAGAATCTCGACAAGTATTCTTTCCTTAGTAAACGATTACGTCAGTGTAAGCTCCGCTAGATGGATTTTCGCTTTAATTATAACCGACTGGGACTTATGGCGTTATGGGCCACCCTAACTTGCAAAATTTTCAATAAATATTAAGTATCAGGGAAAAGGTTGTTTTTTTTTTTTTTTTTTTTTTAACTCTAGCCGAAAGTTAGTCACATAGGAAATAGCTAACCAACCTAGAATGACCACCGGATCTTTTCGGTTTGACGGCCTGAAATATTTTTTAACATTACTTGTTTTTTATTGTCCAGTTTTAATCGAGGATTTAAAAAATAAGATTCATGTTTTAGAGAAACAAATAGTGAGGCGGCAGTTATACATTTTAGTTTAGAGAATATCATATACGCTTTAAGATTCCAAAATCCCTGAAAGTTTCAGGTCAACTGGACGCTCATGACGATTGGTTAGGTTAAGTCATGATATTTTCGTTTGTTTTGACAGTAAACTAACGAAAATATCATGATTTAACCTAACCAATCGTCAAGGGCGTACAGTTGACCTAACCGAGCATTCTGTTAACCTAACTGGGCATTCAGTTAACCTAACTGGGCATTCAGTTAACCTAACCAGTTGGTAGGGTCTAGAATTTGACGGTCCCGTAGCCATGACTCGTTTTTTTCCGCCGGCCGTCAAACCAAAAAGATTCCAATACGGTTTAAAAATATATACCTTAAATTTGTTAAAATTGCATATAACTGCCTCTACAGGGTGTCCCAAAAAAAAACTATAAAGCTATAAAGAGTATATAGTTTTTTTTGGGACACGCTGTATTTGTTATCTAAAACATGTTATTTTTGAAATCCTCGATTAAAACTGGACAATAAAAAACAAGTAATGTTAAAAAATATTACAGGCCGTCAAACCGAAAAGATCCTGACCACCCAACCTAGTCTAACCTAACTCACCAGGATGCAAAAATCGCCCTCATTGGCTCAAAATATAAAATGGGCGGATCACCGAAATCTGGTGGCACCGAAACTTAATAATAGCCCCTTTTTACTTTGATATTTATAAGTGTAGTTATAACTAAATTACATATTTTTACAGAGTGGACACAAAGTCCCTTTGCAGTCAAATTACAGCGTATCTGTATATTGTTCAAAGGGACTTTGTGGCCACCTTGTATATAGCTAAGCAAAATAATAGTAACTGGTAACCAACTCCAAATATGCACTACGCAAGATCAAGGTTGTTAAGATACGCGCCAAGCAAGGCATTTTATATTTCGACATTTTAATTATTTATATTTTATAATTATATCGTGTAAGGTCTTATTAATAATTGATGTTAATAATTGATAATGACACTATTTAATTATAATATTTAATTAAATATGTATATTATTACATTTACACTGTATTAATAATTTATTATTAATAATAATTGATATTAATATTTAAATTATATTAATTATATTTCAGTGTTTAATATACATATAAATACGAAGGTATAATCTTAGCTGAATACCTACATGGAATTAGGTGTAGTCATGTGAATGTGTAATCCTAGCCAAATATCCTAACTATCTAGTCTAAACATGTTTCAAGCCTACAGCAGATAATCTTCGCTTCTCTCTCTTTGCCTCTATATCTTTAGCCACTCCGCGTTATCTATCAAGATTCACCATACAACCCCATTCTGCTATGTACTGTAAATAAACTAAATATATAATTGAATGCGTCTATATGTATGCATATGCGTGTATGTATGTATGTTGTGTGCATATATATCAGACATGGGGTCTATTACTATGTCATCTATTACTATTACGTTTGTATGTGGGGTACTTCACTTGTCTGAAAAGGAGCTTTATGTCTATTTTAAATGCAATTAGAAGCAGTGAGTTAACAAATATTGGATCACCTGAAGATCAGGGCCCCCAGCCTTCTTTAGTTAGCTTCATAAGGTTAACTAACGAAAATATCGTCAAGGGCGTACAGTTGACCTAACGACTGATTAGGTTAGGTCGTGATATTTTCGTTAGTTAGCCTTATAAGGCTAACTAGAGAAGGCTGGGGGCCCTGATCGTCAGGTGATCCCAAATATTAGTTTCAACCAAATCATTACAATTTTAGAGACAGAGACTGTAGGTCTTGATAAATTTTACTTTATTCAAGGAAAAATTTGCGACAATATTAGTTCACAACATTCACATCCATATTTAATTTAGTGTAGAGTAGATTTAGTTCATTTTTTTAGTTCTTTGTTCACGCAACATGTCCATTGCCACTGTAATAGAAAAGTAATGGACTATTATCTATTACTTTGCCTCTATTACTATTAACTATTACAGCCAAAAAATTATGATCTGTTACTGTTACTATTGAAAAATCCTGTAATAGTCTATTACTATTACCCCATGTCTGATATATATATATATATATATATACATATACATATATATATATATATATATATATATATATATAATATATATATATACTTCTTGTACAGTAATTGATGGGCTTATGAACTCTCAAAAACAATAATGAACTGTAATATTGATATTGTGTTGCTGTTAATATTGTATTATATTGTCTGTGAGGCATCGAGAGTACAAGTGGGCAAACTCGCCACATTCGCGAGTTTTCCACGAATGAATAGTTCAACCCTCCCCCATCCACAGACAATTTGATATACCCAATAACCCCCTCGTATACGCTCAAAATGTAGTTATTTTCAATGCGTGTATTTGCGCTATATGTGTCCAATGTCCATCGTAGACAATAGTTACAAAGTTTAAACACGTCTATCTCAAAACTGGTTTGGCGAGTTCGCCCTCGTACTCGCGACCCCTCAAGTATGCTTAAGAATTAATTAACTGTCGTACTATATGTATACATATATAGATGTGTGTTATTATGTCACTCCCCGTATACCTTTTGTATGCTATATATATATATATATATATATATATATATATATATATATATATATTATATTATATATATATATATAAAAATTATTATTAGATTAAGTTTTCGGATATTTTTGTGCTGTGATACATTATATTTATTCTGGGAATTGTACGTAAGTGATATTTAGTTAACATATATACAGGGTGTCCGAGAATTATCTGTACAATTTTTGGCTGTTATTAAAAGTCAACCATGAAGTGTAGAAATTCCAGTCTTGTCCCATTTTACAGAGAATCTCATTAAGTTTTTTCTGATACCAAGTTTTGACAAGTTTTTTAGAAATTCCAGTGTGTCCGAAAATTATCTGTACAATTTCATCTTTTAATAAAATTCTTGATAACACACGTAAAATTCTTAAACAAGATTATTTAGAATCTGTATTTTCAAAAGTTTCTTTTATTAAAGTAACGTTGTTACAAACATTCGATATGTGCACCATCAGTGATTCGCAAAACATCCAATCGATGATCCAAATGTTGCCATGTACGCTGCAGCATTACAGCATATCCACATCAATTCGCTCAATAGCAGCTATGATTCTTGCTTTTAAATCATCAATGTCTGTCACCCGCGTACATTTCTAAAAAACTTGTCAAAACGTGGTATCAGAAAAAAATTAATGAGATTCTCTGTAAAATGGGACAACACTGGAATTTCTACACTTCATGGTTGACTTTTAATAACAGCCAAAAATTGTACAGATAATTCTCGGACACCCTGTATATATATATATATATATATATATATATATATATAATATATATATATATTACACACACACACACACACACACACACACACACACAGTATATTAAAACCGCACTCATATTTGTTAAACCTTGAAGTTGAAACATACACTATAGACTCAGTTAGGTTTAATCTATGCGAGCTTATGTTTAATTTTTACATATATATTTACAAATCTTTATAGAAGTTACTCCTACAAATAGCTCAGTTATTTTAAATATTTATCCAAAACCTTAAATTTTTTTTTTTTTAAACCACCGAGAAACATTTTTAGCATTTTGGCACAAATAAATAGAATTTATGTTCACTTTACTCAACTTAGATTTTAATATACCACATTAATCACTGTGTGTGTATGTATATATATATATATATATATATATATATATATATATATATATATATATATTACAGTAACTCACGAAATGTCAGTTGCGCAAAGCACACTACTCTATGTATATACGCATTAGCACAATAACACTAGATAATCTGAGAGTTTCTTCATCTGAATAGCACAGCCTAAACAAACAAACTATCCACTATCTCGTCGAGAATTCTTTGTGCGACTGTATTGCACTAAGCACCCACGTTGTTTGGCTGAAGTTAAGCGGAGCAGAATTGCTTCGTATAAAATTACAAGAGCATCGGTCCAAGTGCTTGAAGTGAAGCCACCGTGTACGTTATTAGCATGCACACAACTGAACGAGTGACGCGTGTACGAGGATGTTCTACTGACTTGCTCTACGTTGGGTCTGCCAATGTAAAATTCTCATTTTTGGTTTGAAGGCAAGACCTTGAATTGAAGAAGTGTAACTTTCGTTTCGTCCAGTTGAATTCCTTCTCCTGTTCTGTCTCCCTATTAAAGAGAATTACAATATTCTTTTGTTGTGACATAGCGAAGCCGTTAAAGATGTCAGGGAAATACAGATTTATTCATTGCAGTTCAGTATATAATATACTCTATACTGTATGTAAAACTTTAGAGTTGCTTCCGCCTAAATTTTAATTCTAACGAAGGTCAAGCTTTTCGCAGTACCTTAAGACTATATATATATATATATACACACACACACACACGAGTATATGATAAATATTAAGTTTCGCGGAGATCAGTGTTTTTAACAAAGTCGAAATTTGTTGCAAAGACCGTGATTGGACGAAATTGGTCACGTGGGAAATAACTAACTAATCTTAAATGACTACCTAACCTAGTGTAATCTGGTCTCCATGAAAGTTGATATTATATATATATATCTATATATACATTTTAACTGCAAACAACACACAGTATAATTATACTGTGTGTTGTTTGCAGTTAAAATGTATATATGTACGGCATGCGGAGGTGCCCCCTCAGGGCATTGGTTTCTGCTCCTATGTAGGAGAATTACGACTTCTGATTGATCGAGGTCCATGGTGTAGTGGATAGCATATCTGACCGGCAATCGGATGATCCCGGGTTCGATTCCCGGGTGGTACCTCATTTTTCATTTGTTCGTTCTCCCTCCTCATCTTGTGCGGAACGCTCTTCTACACAAGCGTCGTTCTTTACATTATATATATATATATATATATACATATATATATATATAATTCAAAATTATACAGGAATCCATAAATAAAAGAGATACTTTCCTGTGATCTCGGACCCCGAACTTTTTGCCAGATTTGGACGCCACTTGCCAGATTGGCAAATTTCTTTGCCAAATTTTTTTTTAAATGTTAAGTAGTAACTAACCTAACCTAACCTACCCAACTCCTGGGTAGGTTAGGTTGGTTTGGTTAGTTACTTAACATTTTAAAAAAATCTGGCAATGAAATTTGGCAATCTAGCAAGTTGCGTACGAATCTGGCAAAAGGTTTGGGGTCCGGGATAACAGGAAAGTACTATAAAAGATTCTGAAACGAAATGGAAACGTAATCCTATTTTGCAGATATTTTTAAAAAAAAGTAAAAATCGCGGCGTATACCAAAAAAAAGTAAATAAAAACAAAGTGAATTAATATATACAGCATTTGGTTTTTTTTCCGAGTCTCTTTGTGAGGAAAGTTTTGTTTTTGAAGTGCCCGCAAATATCCCCTCATTATCCCCCGCAGCTACAGTCGAGAGGACCAATCAGTGAGAAGTATACAGCGTGCCACATCCCCTACCCTGGAGTAACGGAAAATTCTTTCCCTCACACAGCTTGAGTCATCCCCCACCCAATACCTCCCATAATACCCCCTTTTTGAGTCACTTCACCAACATGGAAATTAATGCATACTGCAACTCTGTGGTATCTGTAAGATGCAACAGTGAGACAGAGGCGATGAGGTGCGATTTTTGTCAGCTACTTTTTGATTTTAAATGCCTAGAATGGGGAGATGAAAAAATCTCCCTTATAACGAACGCAAAGCAGTTTAATGGATAAAATTTTTCTGCGAGAACTGCTTGACCGAATTAAACTCTTTTACGGTATTTAAAGCAGAAAGAGACTACGAGAAGAGAATGAAAGAGGAAAGTGGAAACAAAGAACAGTGGAAAACGGAAGAAACGGAGAAAGGCGAAATAGAAAGAATTCAAATACCGTCACAAAATGAGGCCGAAAACACACAGGCGACAAAGAGTGTAAAGACAACACACAGCATAAGGGCAACGAAGGACACAAACACAACTAGCACAAATAGGACAAGACAAGAGGGCAGTCAAGTAAACGAAGTAAAACTGTCCCCCAATAAGGAGCAAAAAACAAAAGCCAAGAGTAAATATGGGGAAGGAATTATATGCAGGTATTATATAAAAGATAATTGCAGATTTAAAAGAGGACAATGTATATATGAACATCCCCCAATATGCAATTTCTTCTATAATAATGGTCATTGTAAATTTGGAGACGGATGTAAATTCTACCACCCGGACATTTGCAGGACTTACGCAAAATATGGAACCTGCAAATTCGGGAAAAAATGCTACTATCAACATCTCCCGACGGACTCAACGAACAAAGGAAAAAGTTTAAATGACAATAGAAATAAAAATAACAATAGGAACAACAATAGGAACACAATAAGCGAACAAGAAAATTTTTTCGACATCGCGGACACCTTACGGATGCTAAATGTCATCCACATGCAGTTGACACAGCTGGAAACCCCCGAGCCAAATCACTACCGGGCAAGAAGCTACCAATACAAGTAGGCGGAAACGGATCTCTTTCGGAGGATCATAGGGCAACGAATCAAGCTATATCGAAGGAAAACGAACTTGAAATTCACAAGGGGCAACGAAAAACAGAACATAAAAATTGTCCCGGCTAATATTCAAGGAATAAGACCAAACCAATCACTCAATAAGGTTTCGTACCTGAAAGGATTTATGGACGAAACAAGGGCGGACATCGCATGCCTCACAGAAACTCACCTTAAAGATTGCCAAGGAAATTGTGAAAACTGCGAACATTGTATTGATAAGAAAGAGGTAAATATAGAGGGCTTCAACTTACTAAGAGCGGATAGAACGACGAGACGGAAAGGTGGCTGTGCTATATATGTACAGGAAGGTCATATGACAGAGACGATAATAAGTAAATCAAACAGCTATGTGGAACTCCTAGCAGTGAAAATAGAAAAACTAAACTTGATAGTAATAGTCATCTATAGACCTCCAAGCACCCCAACCGAAAAATTCCCGGAGGCCATTGATGACATCAGAAAGCTAATAAAGGCCATAAACCCTCCATCCCCCAATATAATGATCTGCGGAGACTTTAACTTCCCATTTATAAAATACAAAAAGGTGGATAGGAATATATATATTCACCAGGACAAGGGGGGCACAAGAGAAGACCAGGAGCAAGCAAAAATGTTGATGGCTCTCATAAATGAGTTTATGCTGACACAGGAGATAACAGAAAATACCAGAAAAAATAACTGCCTGGATCTGGTATTCACGAATAACACGAACTTGATTGCTGATATAAAAATAACCCCAACCATTATCTCAGACCACAACTTAATCGAGATATCAACAAATATGACGACAGCATTAAAAGACAATACACATATTGTGGAAAGAAGTAAATTTGGGGCCTTTAACTTAAACTCGAAGACTATAAATTGGGAAGCAATCAGATCGCACATGGCCCAAATAGAATGGAGAACAATTTTCTAGAATAAAACAACTGAAGAAATGCTTACAACCTTGGAAGAAAAAACGCTGAGAATTTTAGAAAAATATGCTCCGAAATCACAGCCAAAAGGAAAGAGGAGCTGGCTAGAGAGGCAAAAGAGAAGACTATTCCGCAAAAGAAAGAGAGTGGAGGCGAAGTTAGGTAACTGCGGAGATAATGACAGGAAAGCAATAAAAGAAAAACTGGAGGGTATCGATAGGGAAATACAAGCCCTGATTAAGGACCATACAGAGAGGGAAGAGGAAAAGGCGGTAGAAACAATAAAGGAAAATCCAAAATACTTCTATAGCTATTCAAAAAGGAAAACAAAAACGCGCGCCGCTATTGGGCCCTTAAGGACGGAAAATAATGAACTAACCGACGATCCAAAAGAAATATCTGATACATTGAGAGCTCAATATGAATCAGTTTTCAGTAACCCAAAAAGTGACAAAGCGATACCTGACATAAATGTATTCTTTGAAGAGGAATTGCAAGGAGATTATATAACAGACTTTGATTTTACACCAGATGTAGCGAGAGCTATAGGACAAATGAAACCACATTCAGCTGCAGGTCCGGACAATTGGAACGCATTATTGATTAAAAACTGTAAAAATAAAATAGCTACACCTTTATACTGGATATGGAGAAGATCCCTAGACACTGGGGAAATACCGAGCATCTTGAAAAGAGCAAACATTGTCCCTATATATAAAGGAGGGGACAGATCTCAAGCAAAGAACTATAGACCAGTGTCATTGACGTCCCACCTCACCAAAGTATTTGAAAGAATAGTTAGAAAGAAAATTTATGATTTCCTGGAGACACGGGAAAGATTCAACGAAAATCAGCATGGATTCCGATCAAGTAGATCATGCCTATCACAACTAATAGAACACTACAACAATATCCTAGATGCATTGGAAGGCAATGACAACTACGATGTTATATACACAGATTTTGCTAAAGCTTTCGATAAATGTGACCATGGTATAATAGCACATAAAATTAAATATATGGGAATAACAGGCAAAGTGGGAAAATGGATCTACAACTTCCTTAGAGATCGTCTGCAGGTCGTCAAAATTCAAGGTATATCATCATCAGAATCGGAAGTACGCAGCTCAGTACCACAAGGGACAGTACTGGCCCCACTCCTGTTCATTATCATGCTAACAGACATAGACAGCGGAGTAAACAGCAACAGTATAGTAACATCCTTTGCAGACGATACAAAGATCAGTAGAAAAATCAGCGATGTACATGACGTGGAGGCCTTGCAGAGGGACACGAACAAAATATACAAATGGCCAGAAGACAACAACATGTCATTCAACCCCGAGAAATTTCAGCTCTTGAGATATGGTAAAAAAGAAGAACTTAAACAGACTGCATATTATGCTCCAGATAGACAGGAAATTCAGAGAAGCACGAAAGCGATTGATCTCGGGATAATAATGACAGATGATGCGAAATTCGAAACAGAAAATCAGATAGCGATAAATAAAGCAAAAAGAGTCGCCGGATAGGTACTAAGAACGTTCAAGAGAAGGGACAGGACAGTAATGATTCCCCTGCTAAAAACACTGATTATACAAAAACTTGAATACTGCTCAGTTTTGACGTCCCCATATAAAAAGGAAGAAACTAATAAACTAGAAGAAACGCAAAGGCATTTCACAGCAAAGATTGATGGCTGCAAAGAACTCAACTACTGGGAAAGACTACGTAAACTAAATCTGTACTCACTGGAAAGAATAAGAGAGAGGTACATCATAATCTACATATGAAAAATGATCGAAAAACTGGTACCAAACCTAAAACTAAACCCAATTACCATTCAAACAACACTGGAAAATAGGAAAGGCAGAATGTGTAGTGTTCCCAAATTAAAGGCCCGACAAGGGACCTCCTCAACCCTGAAGGAAAATAGCTTGGTTGTCAGGGGGCCAAGACTTTTCAACCAGCTTCCTAAGGACCTCAGAAACGTAACGGGGGTCAAAGTTGAAGTCTTCAAGAAAAGACTGGATGTCTGGCTCAGGACAGTACCAGATGAGCCGGGCGTGCCTGGCTATGTACGGTGGAGAGCGCAAGAAAGCAACTCGCTCCTCCACCAGGCCAGACCTAGAGGCGGGGCCACCAGCTTGACCTCCGTGTGAAGAGAGACCAACGCACGAAACAACATAAGGTTCATAAGGTAAGGTAAGATATGTTTGGCATATGTTCTTTTCAATACGTTTAAAACGTATGCAATAAAGCGTAAAATTTAAAAAAATAACGTTAATTAGTGTGCCAGGTGTGTCAGTATGTAATGGTGCAGGTATAAATTCCACCAGCAAGCTGAATAATGTTCGGACGGTTACCCACCATTTGCTCTGAGACATGACTAATAATACCAACGAAACTAACTTCCGTACCCTTCATGCCCAAGCAAAGCGGAGAAACAAGATATGGATGGATATAAGGTTTAATTAAAACTTTACTCTAAATAGCTTCTCTTTTGCTTAGTATTTCATGGAAAAAAATAAGCAAAGTAAATTTAAGAAATTTATCTTTAATTTGTCAAATTAGATTACATTATATTTACATGTATTAATTAAATTTAAGTTTATTTAATTTATTCAGGTTTTCCATTCCATAAATAAAGATTGACAGATAGCCATTTTAGAGGACTTGAATATAATAAATCAATAATAAAAAAAAAAAAACCTGGACTCGGCCTGATTAGGCCTAATCGTCAGTACACAAATTTTGTGTACAAATTATAAAAAAAAAAAAAAAAACCCGCCTCACATTGATCAGAAACGTTGCTGTGTAAAAGGTCAAAATTATCCTATGATAACGTTTTTGATAGTAGAAAGAATTAAAACTCAGAATGACCTTGTATGTATCCGCATTTCATCAAAAAAGGCGAGATTTGTGCATACCAAAAGGTTGAGCAATAGCTGGTTATAAAACCTGGACTGAGCAAC
Source organism: Bathynomus jamesi (assembly GCA_023014485.1). Taxonomy (NCBI): domain Eukaryota; kingdom Metazoa; phylum Arthropoda; class Malacostraca; order Isopoda; family Cirolanidae; genus Bathynomus; species Bathynomus jamesi. The sequence continues at coordinate 492,366 of JAJOZX010001515.1, read as the reverse complement.
TTCGTATCATTGAAAATCTCTTGCAAAAAAGTCGTGTAAAAAAATTCAAAACGTTTTTAATATCTTCAAATAATATGAATTTATATACTTAATTCCAATTGATAAAGTGTGTATATATATATATATATATATCGTAAAGAAACGACGCTTGTATAGGAGATATTCCGCGCAAGACGAGAGAGAGAGAACGGAACAAATGAAAAAATGAGGTAACCACCTGGGAATCGAACCCGGGATCTTCCGATTGCCGGTCAGACGCGATACCATTACACCATGGACCTCACTCTTCCAAATGCCGTAATTCTTCTACATACTCGCAGAAACCAATGCCCCAAGGGGGCACCTCCCGCATGCCGCATGCCCCCTTGGGGCATTGGTTTCTGCGAGTATGTAGAAGAATTACGGCATTTGGAAGAGTGAGGTCCATGGTGTAATGGTATCGCGTCTGACCGGCAATCGGAGGATCCCGGGTTCGATTCCCAGGTGGTTACCTCATTTTTTCATTTGTTCCGCTCTCTCTCTCTCGTCTTGCGCGGAATATCTCCTATACAAGCGTCGTTTCTTTACGTTATTTATACTGCGTGTTCTTTGCAGTTGAAGGTATATATATATATATATAATGTAAACTCATCATAATAAAAAATAATAATAATAAAATAATAATAATAACATAATAAAAAAATATATTATAAATCCCTATGGGTCCAGACTTACGGGACACCCTGTATAAAAAAATAATTATAAAAGTTGTATTTTGTAGTTTTTTTCGTTGTTGTCGTAAGCTTTTAAGAAATTTGCCTTTACATAATTGGAAAGGTGTCGTTCACCGTATTGCATATTTGGCAACGTTTGTGACTTGAGGGCAATTTTTTTTTTTTTTAAATTGAAGTTACGATTCTTTTGCAGTTTAACTAAATTTATTATAATTAGGCTAAATAATTATTCCCCCATTCCTAAAGTGTAAGTTTAGGGATCTGACTGTATGGGATACGTCAATATCGTAACGCCATTTCCTGTCAATCAGGGAAATTAAGAGGTATTGGGTCCGGAAAACAATTGGATGGGACACCATCCTCCGCGCCCAGATGATATAGAGCCCCTTACATGGTTTGGATTCCGCGTAAAGCTGTAGAGGGCCCCTCTTTTGTATTATGACCTTGGATATTGTGAAGGAGGTTAAATAACCCTATCAAACATATTATTGCGCAGTCTGACAATACTGGAATCGTAATGTGTATTCAGTTGGTGAACCGGTTTTGGCGGCCTTTTAATTTACTTTCACTGGAAACCAATAATATACAAATTTTTAACATACAATTTTTAACATGCAATGACCCGATGAATGTAACGAGTAGATTGTTTAACCTCCTTCCCAACATCTAAGGTCAGTGGCGGTTCCTCATATGGGCAATATGGGCAGCCGCACAGGGCGGCATTTGTGGAGGGGCGGCATGAGCGCCTGCAAAAAAAATAAAAATAAAAATAAGAATAAATAAATAAAGAAATAAATAAAAATAAAAAATAAAATAAAATATTTATGTGATAGAGCATTTGTACAATTTAGAAATTTGATTCTCTAGTTTATTTATGGCAGTTGTGCAATTTAATTTGTATTTTTCCTGTTCATAGTATCATAATTACATTCTCTTAAGTGAGTTATTCTATTTACGTGATGAAGGATTTGTAAAATTCAGAAATTTGAGTCTTTGTTTTGGTTCTGAAGTTCCAACAATTAGTCCAATAAAAAGTTATTTTGTGAAAGAGTTATGTCTGTCCTTTATTTTGGGGTGATTCGAATGTGTGTGTGTTGGCGAACAGGGGGGGGGGCGCTGAAGGTGAGGTTCGCCCAGGGCGTCATGTAAGCTAGGACCGCCACTGTCTAAGGTCATATGAAGGAAATAACGTGGGTACGTGGGATCCGAACCGCGGATTGCTATATAATCTGGAAGTAAAGGACGGTGTCCCCCACCCAACTACTTTTCAGACTCATTTTAGCTTAATTTCTCTGATCGATGGAAAAAGAGTGTTACAACACTGCCACGACGTAGCCCTAATGACATGATGTATAATTTAAATAAAAATATACAGTATATAACCTCGTTAACGTCGTTAACCTCCTCGTTGCTGTTCCGTGCGTTGGTCTCTCTTCACACGAAAGTCAAGCTGGTGGCCCCGCCTCTAGGTCTGGCTTGGTGGAGGAGCGAGTTGTTTTCTTGCGCTCTCCACTGTACATAGCCAGGTACACCCGGCTCATCTGGTACCGTCCTGAGCCAGGCATCTAGTCTTCTCTTGAAGACGTCAACTTTGACCCCTGTAACGTTTCTGAGGTCTTTTGAAAGCTGGTTAAAAAGTCTTGGCCCTCTGACAACCAAGCTATTTTCCTTCAGTGTTGAGGAGGTGCCTTATCGGGCCTTTAATTTGGGAACACCACATCCTGCCTTTCCTATTTTCCAGTGTTGTTTGAATGGTAATTGGGTTTAGTTTGAGGTTTAGTACCAGTTTTTCGATCATTTTCCATATGTAGATTATGGTGTACCTCTCTCTTCTTCTTTCCAGTGAGTACAGATTTAGTTTACGTAGTACGTAGTCTTTCCCAGTAGTTGAGTTCTTTGCAGCCATCAATCTTTGCTGTGAAATGTCTCTGAGTTCTTCTAGTTTATTAGTTTCTCCCTTTTTATATGGAGACGTCAAAACTGAGCAGTATTCAAGTTTTGGTATAATCAGTGTTTTTAGCAGGGGAATCATTACTGTCCTGTCCCTCCTTTTGAACGTTCTTAGTACCTGTTAGAAAATCTAAAAGAGGAAGAGCCATTGTTGTCCCAAGGCGATATGATGACTAAGCTGATTGATGCAGCATTGCTTATATATATTAAGTTAAGGTGTATATATATCCATCTCGTAATTGTAAGGTTAGTGAAAATTTACTTAATTTAGAGCTAGCATTTTTGGGCTCTTGTGGCATCATTGTTTGGGCACTCTTGTGGCATCATTTTTTGGGAGGCACTGGCGCGTCTTTTCTACTCGTTTGTTGAATGCGGCACTTACAGGGCGTGGTCTTATAGAGAACTCTCTTGCAATTCAGTTTGGTTGTTTAGATACAAGATTGCTGCAGCGTGCAACGGTGCAGGTTGTGTTGTTGTTGTTGCAAGGTTTAGAAAGAAGACCATAAATAGTGCCCCTTTCGTTTTTTTCTTAATTTATGCAAATGAGGCCTAAAGTAGGCCCACATCGAGTCATCAACCCTGAGGTAGGACATAATAGGACCTCCAAGTCCGTAAGTGTTTTAGTCTAGCTTAACTTAAGCTATAAGTTAAAGTAGCCCCTCAGAGCTTGGCCGATGAAGGCTCAGCTGGGATTCTGAACCCAATCAAAATAAATAAAAATAACATGGTCCTTCGAACTGGATTCTAGCCCAAGACTGAGTCAGTGACTATTTTTCGGCAAAGTTCTGATTGTACAAATTGTAGCCTAAGTTAGGCCTGGACGGGTTGAGCATAATTGAGTTAAGGTCCCAGGGTAGAAAGTTTGGTCGCCCAATTGCGAAACTTGGCCGCTAGTCTGTGGTTGTTTTAGGCCTACATTTGTTTTTTTTTGTTCGTAGGCGAAGGTTGCAGACTTCAGTGCGCCAGTTACTTGGGTAGAAAATTTAGTATTCCATAGTGGTGGTTGGTCAATACACCAACAAGTAATTCAATTTATTTGAAAAAAGGCAAATTTTGAGTTTGGTCAGTTTGGTTAAGTAATTTGGTCAGTTCAGCTTATTTGTCATTGAGCCCAGTTGTTTGTTTGCATTGAAGATGAGTGCAGCTGAATTGAACAAGTTTAGAAAAAAGAGAAGCGCCTACAAAAGTCTAATCACAAAGGTCATTGCCACTATAGATTCTGCAATAGAGCAAGAGGATTTAAGCTTAGTGACTGCGCAGCTTTCCATATCAGAAACTAAAAAAGTTGCTCTAAACGAAGTAAATGTTCAAATTGAGGCTCTTATAGAAGAGGATGAAATGGAAAATGAAATAATTTACTGTGAATAGATTATTGATGATATAATTAAAGCATGCCACAGAGCAAGAGTTTAGCAGCTCAGTACAGTTAGAGAACAGGTCTAATAATGAAACACAGCCCTCAACAGTGTTTGTGAAGTTAAGGTTAACAGATCTGTAGTTCAATTACCGAGGCTTGTACTCGAAGCATTTTCTGGGAGTATTCAGGAATGGCAAGGATGGGCAGACAGTTTTCAGTCAACAGTTCATTCTAGTCAAGTGTTAAGTGCTGTGGAGAAGTTTAATTATTTACAGTCCCTCTTGGAAGGGGAGGCAGCAAAGACAATAGCAGGATTAGCATTAACAGAGACTAATTATAATGTGGCTTGGTATATATTAAAGAAACGGTTTGGTAAGCCAGAGATCTTGATTAAAAGCCACCTCCGCGAACTTTTAGCTATACCTCCTGTTAATAATCCCAATAGTGTCAAGGAGTTACGGCAGTTATATGATGAATTTGAAGTTAGAACTAGGTCCCTGGAAAACTTGGGTGTAGGAATGGAAAGATATGGTGTAATGTTGGTCACTATACTGGAGTCTAAATTGCCTAGCTCAATTTTGCTTGAATTAAGTAGGGGACACTCCACAGAACATGTGTACATCCCCCTTCAGCAGATGTTAAGCCTTTTAGGCACAGAATTAGCAAGACGAGAGGGAATTGAGTTTACACAGTGGGATGTTAAACAAGGGGACAAAGGCAGGGACAAAAAGGAATAACCCAGGTACAGTGTCAGCTCTACATGCATCCTCTGAGAATAAATTAAAAGGAATAAAGGAATGCATATTTTGCGAAGGCAACCACAAGTCATATAAATGCGAAGTGGCTGAGGCTTTACCTGTTGAGGAGAGAAAGGACAAGGTAACTAAATCCACAGCATGTTTTAAATGTTTTTTGAAAGGTCACAGAGCAATGTTTTGTAAGTTTAAAATTTTGTGCAAAAAATGGCATGGCCGACGTCAGCCATTATTGTGTGAAAACACTCCTAGTAGACCTACCTCAGAAGTAGAGACATCACTGGCACATGCCACCGCTATGAAAGGGAGTAAGATTAAAGGGAGGGATTATTGCAAACAGCTGCAACATTATTAATTGGTAATGATGGAGAAGCTACTGTAAGAGTGTTGTTTGATAGTAGTCGCCAGTGTAGCTTTATTAAGACCAGAATTTCCAGAAATTTGAAGTTTAAAGAACTTAAGAGGGAAAATTTAAGAATTTCTGGGTTTAGGGGTTCAGTTCAAACCTGAACCAAAGTTAAGAAGGTAGAAGTTCTGGTTAAGGGGTTGTTACCACGAAGTCAAGGTCCAAGCTGTAGAGATTGAAGAACTTTGTGCTCCAGTCATTACTTGTTTAGATATGGCATGTGTCCAAGAATTGCAAGTTAAAGGAATTAATTTAGGCAATAATAAGTTTGAAGGAACAGAAGATATTAGTCTTTTGATTGGAGCTGACTATTATTGGGACTTCATCACTGGTAATGTTGTCCGCACATCTCAAGGTCCTGTAGCTATTGAAAGTAAGTTAGGCTGGATGCTACATGGAAGCTATTGCAATGAAATGGAGGTTAAAGCTCTTTTTGTTAAGATTGAGGAGAACAGCCATGGTTTGGAAAAGCATTTGAAAGCCTTTTGGGAACTTGAATCCATTGACATAAAGGACAAACAGGAGAAGCAGCCAAGTACAGTGAACAGTGATGTTTTAGAGCAATTTGAAAAAGGTATTGGGTTTAGAGATGGTTGCTACGAAGTTGGCCTCCCTTGGAAGGATTCTTGCAAACCTAGCTCAAACCTTCAGCAAGTTAATAGGAGGTTGGGGACTTCATTGCACAGGCTAAAGAAAAATGAAGAGTTGTTAAATGAATACAATGAGGCCATCCTAAGCTATGTAAAGGAGGGCTATGCTGAAAGGGTGCAAAGTGAGCTGGTGAGCCAGGAGGCACATTATCTGCCACAACATGCAGTGGTTCGGCGAGACAAAACTACCACCAAACTGAGGGTAGTTTTTGATGGCTCAGCCAAGGACAAAGGTGGTGTGTCCTTGAATGACTGTTTGGATGCTGAGCCAAATTTAAATGCAGATTTATTTTCCTTGTTACTGCGATTCAGGTTTGGTAGAGTAGCATTGACTGCAGATGTGAAGCAAGCCTTTTTGAGGATAAAGTTAAAACCAGAGGACAGAGATGCAGTAAGGTATCTGTGGGTGGATACAAAAGACTTGATGGAAAATGAACCGAAGGTTCAAGCATATAGAATGAAGTCAGTGTTGTTTGGCCTCAGCTCTAGTCCATTTCTGTTGGCAGCTACTATGCAGTACCATTTTAAGAAATGTTCTGAAGTCTATCCTAATACTATTGAACACATAAGGAAAAAATTTTATATTGATGATTTGCTGTGTTCAGTGGATAATACAAAAATGGCTAAACAGATATTCATGGAGGCTAGAGCTGTAATGAGGGAGGCTGGCAAGGAGCTTAGAAAATGGCAGACCAATCATTCTCAGTTACAACAGTTTATGAGTCAGTCCTGTGTATGACCTAATGCAGCAGAAAGTATTGAGGATTCTGGTATTAAAGGGTTGTGGGCAATAGACACAAAGGTGCGAGGCATTGTTTGGCAGTAAGGAGAGGATTTGTTTACCTTCAATGGGAAATCTTTAGTAGAGCTGGCTGAGAATGAGACAAGTTGGACAAAACGTACAGCTCTTAGTTTGGTTTTGAAGGTCTTTGATCCTCTTGGATTCCTGGTTCTATTTGTGATAAAGTAAAAAATTTGGTTTCAGAGCCTCTGGAAAATCGGACTTGGTTGGGACCAAAAGTTACCCGATCATACGGTGGTAAAGTGGAAATATTGGTTCAAAGAATTGGCACAGCTTGGAGAGTGCCCCTTTTGTTTTTTCTTAATTTATGCAACTGAGGCCTAAAGTAGGCCCACATCGAGTCAGCAACCCTGAGGTAGGACCTAATAGGACCTCGAAGTCCGTAAGTGTTTTAATCTAGCTTAACTTAGGCTATAAGTTAAAGTAGCCCCTCAGAGCTTGGCCGTTGAAGGCTCAACTGGGATTCTGAACCCAATAAAAATAAATAAAAATAACAGTACCTGTCCTGCGACTTTTTTTTATTTATTTATCGCTATCTGATTTTGTGTTTCGAATTTCGCATCATCGGTCATTATTACCCCCAGATCGATCGCTTTCGTGCTTCTCTGAATTTCCTGTCTATCTGGAGCATAATATGCAGTCTAAGTTCCTCTTTTCTACCATATCTCAAGAGCTGAAATTTCTCGGTGTTAAATGTCATGTTGTTGTCTTCTGACCATTTGTATATTTTGTTCGTGTCCCTCTGCAAGGTCTCCACTTCATTTACATCGCTGATTTTTCTGCTGATCTTTGTATCGTCTGCAAAGGATGTTACTATACTGTTGCTGTTTACTCCGCTGTCTATGTCTGTTAGCATGATAATGAACAGGAGTGGGGCCAGTACTGTACGTTGTGGTACTGAGCTGCGTACTTCCGATTCTGATGATGATATACTTTGAATTTTGACGACCTGTAGACGTTCTCTGAGGAAGTTGTAGATCCATTTTCCCACTTTGCCTGTTATTCCCATATATTTAATTTTATGTGCTATTATACCGTGATCACATTTGTCGAAAGCTTTAGCAAAATCCGTGTATATGACATCGTAGTTGTCATTGCTTTCCAGTGATCTAGGATATTGTTGTAGTGTTCTATTAGTTGTGATAGGCATGATCTACCTGATCGGAATCCGTGCTGATTTTCGTTGAATCTTTCCAGTGTCTCCAAGAAATCGTAAATTTTCTCTCTAACTATTCTTTCAAATACTTTGGTGAGGTGAGACGTCAATGACACTGGTCTATAGTTCTTTGCTTGAGATCTATCCCCTCCTTTATATATAGGCACAATGTTTGCTCTTTTCAAGATACTCCGTATTTCCCCAGTGTCTAGGGATCTTCTCCATATCCAGTATAAAGGTGTAGCTATTTCATTTTTACAGTTTTTAATCAATAATGCGTTCCAATTGTCCGGACCTGCAGCTGAATGTGGTTTCATTTGTCCTATAGCTCTCGCTACATCTTCTTGGGTAAAATCAAAGTCTGTTATACATTCTCCTTGCAATTTCTCATCAAAGAATGCATCTATGTCAGTATCGCTTTGTCACTTTTTGGGGCACTAAAAACTGAGTCAAACTGGGCTCTCAATGTTTCAGATATTTCTTTTGGATGGATCGTCGGTTAATTCATTATTTCTCTTCCTTAAGGGCCCAGTAGCGGCGCGCGTTTTTGTTTTCCTTTTCGCATAGCTATAGAGGTATTTTGGATTTTCCTTTATTGCTTCTACCGCCTTCTCCTCTTCCCTCTCTGTATGGTCCTTAATCAGGGCTTGTATTTCCCTATCGATACCCTCCAGTTTTTCTTGTATTACTTTCCTGGCATTATCTCCGCAGTTGGCTAACTTCGCCTCCACTCTCTTTCTTTTGCGGAATATTCTTCTCTTTTGCCTCTCTAGCCAGTTCCTCTTTCCTTTTGGCTGTGATTTCGGAGCATATTTTTCTAAAATTCTCAGCGTTTTTTCTTCCAAGGTTGTTAGCATTTCTTCAGTTATTTTGTTCTCTGAAACTGTTCCTCACTCTATTTGGGCCATGTGCGATCTGATTGCTTCCCAATTTATAGTCTTGGAGTTTAAGTTAAAGACTCCAAATTTGCTTCTTTCCTCAATATGTGTATTGTCTTTTAATGTTGTCATCATATTTGTTGATATCTCGATTAAGTTGCGGTTGGGGTTATTTTTATATCAGCAATCAAGTTCGTATTATTTGTGAATACCAGATCTAGGCAGTTATTTTTTCTGGTATTTTCTCTTATCGCCTGTGTTAGCACAAAACTCATTTGTGAGAGCCATCAACATTTCTGCTTGCTCTTGATCTTCTCTTGTGCCCCCCCTTGTCCTGGTGTATATATATATATTCCTATCCACCTTTTTGTATTTTATAAATGGGAATTTAAAGTTTCCGCCAATCATTATATATTATATATATATATATTATATATATATATATATATATCTATATATATATATTAAGCAAACAACCACAGGGAAAAGGAAAAGTAAACACGAAATCCGAGCGCTTTCGTGATATATTCACATCTTCTTTCTTTTTCCCTGAAGGTGTGAAATATTCACGAAAGCGCTCGGATTTCGTGTTTACTTTTCCTTTTCCCTGTGGTTGTTTGCTTATTAAAAATTACGTGTTTTTCTGTGATTTTACTGCTATATATATTATATATATATAGTATATGTTACGCCCCGTTTGTGAATTGCCCAGTTCATGAAATGGGCAATCTGACGCCCAATTCATGAACTGGGCAACTAAATCTTGCCCATTTCATGACTGGGCAACATCGTGTACGATATTAAAAGTTTCCTACATATATCACATTTGTACCCTTTGTATATCTGTATTGACCTGACCTGACTTGAATTTGTGCTGACTTGACCTGAAACGACTTGACTTTATCTTTGGTGACGAATGTGAGGTCGAGGCGGACTATAAAAGGGGGAATCATGAAGACAAAATATTAGTTCAATTACATTAAAACAAAAAATTTAAAGGACAAATAAAAGAAACTTCATTCTATGAGATATAGTGCCCAGGTCAGGTTAACTGTATGTTAGGTTAAGTTGTGATATTTTCGTTAGTTTTAACGAAAATATCACAGCTTAACCTATCAATTGTCAAAGTCAAAGTTGTTCCTGGAACATCTTCAGGTATAAGGCCACTAAAGCGACTTAAAGGACAAATAAAACAAACAATTCATTCTGTGGGATATAATGCCCGGTTAGGTTAATTGAATGCGCGGTTAGGTCAACTGTATGCTCTTGACAACTGGTTAGTTAAGTTGTGATATTTTCGTTAAAAACTAACGAAAATATCACAACTTAACCTAACATACAGTTAACCTGACCGGGCTTATATCTCATAGAATGAATTGTTTGTTTTATTTGCCCTTTAAATTTTTTGTTTTAATGTAATTGAACTAATATTTTGTCTTCATGATTCCCCCTTTTTAGTCCGCCTCGACCTCACATTCGTCACCAAAGAGAAAGTCAAGTCGTTTCAGGTCAAGTCAGCACAAATTCAAGTCAGGTCAGGTCAATACAGATATACAAAGGGTACAAATGTGATATGTAGGAAACTTTTAATATCGTACACGATGTTGCCCAGTATATATATATATATATATATATATATATATATATATATATATATATATATATTACACTAAGGAAGCTTGAAACGTTACATGCTTAAATTTGAATGTGTTTTTTTTCCCCAGCTTAAAACGTGTATTTTTAAAATAAAATCACGTTCTTAAACGTCTAACCATTTTTTATTTTTTGTCTACTTTTATTTGTTTGTTTATTTCAAACTTGCGAGATACATTGAGAACAAATACGTATACCCATTGCCCTAATGCCAAAGGACTGCCAGCCGATGAAAATAGCAGTGCCAGTAGCATGCTGTCAGAAAATACTGTAATTAATGAGTGTTTTAATGGAAGAAGCAAGAACTCTACTTATTTAAGATGAAAAGGGGAAAGGCAATGAAATGGGAAACTAGGAACTGGTGGGATTCGAACTCACGTCTACTGGTTTCAGAGTCAGCGCTCCTCAGATCAGTCATTATAAGTTCATTTAAAATAGACTCAAAATATTCTAATCTGGCGTTTGTCAGGTTATAATGAAACCAAAATAAGTCACGGAGCCTTTTATAACTTATAATATTGTTCCTCTTCCTTCGTACTTAAGTGCGGTTATTGCACTGAAACGTATTCATGTGCTTAAAAATGCGAAGGAGTTCGATGGAGGTTGGTGAAACCTGGCTTCGACTGAACGAACTTTTTCGGGGGTTCTGGATTGCGTGATCGGCAGGAGCGCTGACTCTAAAACTACGCAACAGTGGGTTCGAGTCCCACTACCCCTTAGTTTCTCACTTTAATGCTTTTTCCATTTCCACTGTAACTAATGTTGATATGTTTTATTACCACAATCATATTAAAATTATGCTTATATTTTCAGTACAAAGTAAAATCAACATGATAATCCTCTCAATCCTATTGACCCCCCCTCAGGTCCCTCCCACACGAAAGAAATTTAATAATAATAATAATAATAATAATAATAACAGTCATCCAGAAGGAAGGCCTAGAATGGCCCTAGATAGTGAAAAAGTACCAAATTTGCAAGCGTAATTTGAAGGTGTTATAGAAATATGGTACATTCGAACGACTATTTAATTAAGGAGATTTGTACCTTAACTCTTTAACTCCGGGGTACGTACGTGACACGTCTGCGTTGGGACGTAGGTGATACGCCCCAGGGACTTTTTTAAGGAATTTTTACTAGTGGGCCACTTTAAAAAAAGGGGGCACATATATCTGAAAGGGGCAGACACCAAATATTAATACTATTATACTAATAAAATACTTATCATTAAGTAAAATACTAATCACTACCTTATCTTCGGTATCCACAGGTATTCACTATCTATATAAGCAGTAACAGTAAAGTGAAAACCAACACTAAACATCGATAAAAGCGAAAACGTTACCTCCAGTTCCTCTAAACGCACATAAACAATCTCTTTATAACCGCCACACTCAGTCACTCAGCTGATCGCTCCCATTTTCTTCTCAAGTGCATGGGAGACCTTGCTAGAATCAATATTTTTACTCCAAAGCTTAAAATTGACTAGTGGGCCAAATACAAGGGCAAGTGGGCCATTTGGCCCACTAGTATATATGTTAAAAAAGTCCCTGATACGCCCCCCGGAGTTAAAGGGTTAAGTGATAAATCAGCCAGCAGTTTTTTTAAGTGAAGGGAACGACTAAGATCTGAACTACAACCTGGCTTTTTATATCAGAAAAACTTCTAAGTTAAATGTTTCACTTTCAGAACAGCATAACAGCGCCCATGGCTCATTGAGTAAAACCCTTTCCCTATAAGCCAAGTAGACATTGAGGTCAGGGTTTCGACTTCCAGTGGTGCTGGTAATAATCATCCGGAAGTTATCGCAATGGGCCGCATTTGTCTGGCCTGAGTGGTGTGAAGTTTTTGGCTTTCCTGGCTGATTTTAATTATTCAGGCCAGCATACATTTAACATCAATGGAAATTTTTGGGTCATTCTGTCCCTGTGTGTTAGATAATAAAATCTGGGATCACCTGAAGATCAGGGCCCCCAGCCTTCTTTAGTTAGCCTTATAAGGCTAACTAACAAAAATATCACGACCTTACTTAACCAATCGTTAGGTCAACTGTACGCCCTTGACGATTGATTAGGTTAGGTCGTGATATTTTCGTTAGTTAGTCTTATAAGGCTAACTAACGAAGGCTGGGGGCCCTGATCTTCAGGTGATCCAAAATCTGCAATGACTGTCAACTTTTAAAGAAAATTCAAAACCCTTTAAAATTTTCATTCAGGATACTCCCGTGAATTTAAATGTCTAGTTTTTTTCCATTAGTATAGGCTACTACCCTAGTATAGGCTACTAAGGTTGGAACTCTATACATTAAAAGAGATAGTTTTAAATCTAGTAAAGATACTCGTTGACAGTTTAATTCTACTTTTCCTCAGGTATCGAAACGGGTAGGTTAAGATAATAAAGTTTTTCAGGTGCCCGGCTTATGAATCCAGGACAAAAACTCACTGGACAAAAACTCACCGGACAAAAACTCACCAGAAAAAAGTTTTTGCGAAATACATACACTCTAATCTAGATCTTAAGATTTTAGACTCATTCTAGATAATTACTCTTCATCTTTTAAATTGTTCTGTTTTTAACCAAGTCAGTATACTAATGTAGTTTTGGTCACTGATTTAAAAAATAACTTTCTTTTTTTGGAGAAATGAAAAACAAACATGTTAGAGCACTTTAAATAATTAATGTGTTTTCAACGAAAATATCATGACAACCTAACCAATCGTCAAGGGCGTAGAGTTGACCTAACCGGGCATTCAATTGACCTAACCTGGCATTCAACTGACCTAACCGGGCATTCAATTGACCTAACTGCGCATTCATTTGTAACGAAAGAAAGATTGGTAGGTTGGTGAAAAATTAATATTGGTTGGTTGGTTAAAAACAGAACAATTTGAAAGATGAACAATTTGAAAGATGAAGAGTAATTATCTACAATGAGTCTAAAATCTTGAGATGTTAAGATCTTAAGAGCTAGACTAGAGTGTATGTATTTGGCAAAAACATTTGTCTGGTGAGTTTTTGTCCTCTTTTGCATTTAAGTGGTGAGTTTTTGTCCAGTGAGTTTTTGTTCGGTGAGTTTTTGTCCAGTGAGTTTTTGTCCGTGCCCCCAGGCTTATAGTACCAGGTGGTGCCTGAGAGGGTTAAGGGTCTCTGCTTCTGTAAAATATCACAAATGTATCAATTTATCAGTAAAGTCCAACCCTTAAAAGCTTAAATTTCATTAATGTCTGGTTTAATTTTGAGAGACGTTGTCTGAGAGGAGATATGATACAGATGTTCAAAGTGTTTTCAGGTTTGGACAATTTAGATGTAAATAACTTTCTTTGATTAGACTCTGATGAAAAAACTCGAGGACATAATAAGAAAATTAGGATCACCTGAAGATCAGGGCCCCCAGCCTTCTTTAGTTAGCCTTATAAGGCTAACTAACGAAAATATCACGACTCAACCTAACCACTCATTCGGTCAACTGTACAAGATGAAGTCACAGGTTAACATTTAATAATGATACTTATTTGATAAAAAGAGGTTAGTAGGTATTTTAATCCTATGAGTATGAGGATCATGGCCGCCCCTATGTATTTCTGACGACAACATAGACAGGCCCCTAAATTCGATAGAAGCTTTTCATGTCTTAAAACAACTCATACAAAAATGTAATAAATCAAAATACTTTTGTTATATTTATTTTAACGCTTTGTCTCTCTTATGCATCTCTTACTGAAACTCGGGTGTCTGGGACGACTGACAGCAACCCCTTTTCTGTATCCTCCTTTCTCTATACTCAATTTCATTTCAAGGGTAGATGTTGCATATACTGTATGTACGCAATGACCTAACTTGATTTCGTATTTCTGAACTTGAATCCTCCGAATTCTACATCCTCTGGCTACGACTTATATGCCAATCTCAAACTAACACATCTGCACTATCTACCTTTCTCCTAATTCTACTGACGATCCAAAACTCTTTAACTAACTGATTTCCAAAGTGGAATATATTCTATCCACTCTCCTTTAGCTGAAATCTCCATTTTAGGTGATTTTAATGGTCACCACCACCTTTAACTTTCCTCTCATTTCACTGACATCCCTGGTGAACTGGCTTACAACTTCTCTGTCCTGAATGACCTAGAGCAGATTGTACAGCACCATACCTTGGAGACAGGCCCAACATTCTGGATTTATTTCTCATCACTCATACTTCTTCTTACTCTGTTAAACGTTTTTCTCCATTGGGTTCCTCCGACACACTCTTATATCCATTTCTCGTACCTGTCCTATCGCTCCAGTTCAGCCTTTAGATTCTTCCAAGAGGAGAGAGGCCTTTGGCACTTCGGCACCGCTGAGTGGGAGGCCTTTAGGCAGTTGCGGTTGTAGATGGTCACTGTTCTTCTCCTAAAACTATTAACAAAGGTGTTTCTCAGGGCTCTGTCCTGTCACCCACTCTTTTCCTTTTATTTATCAATGATCTATTAAGTCGCACTTCCTGTTCTATCCACTCCTATGCTCTTCACCTCTCCACCCACTTTACAAAGCGCCCCTCTCAACAGTCATTCCATGCTTCGGATGGGACGGCTATGATGCACCTGGCCTCTGCTCTTTCTACTATCTCTGACTGGAGCAGAGAAAACCTTATGGCTTTCAATGTCTCAGAAACTCAGTTCATTCATCTATCTACTCATCACAATCTTCCACACGAGTGACACGACTATCTCCTTATCTTCAATAATACACAACTCAATCCTTCCTCTTCTCTTAACATTCTTGACGTTTCCTTTTCTCGTGATCTTTCTTGAAAAGCTCACATATACTCTCTTTCCAAAAAAGCTTCTAAGAGGTTAGGTGTGCTGTACCGGCTCCGCATTTACTTCACCCTCACTCGGTTGCTGTCTCTGTAAAGTAAAGGGGTCTTGTCCATCCCTGTATGGAGAACGCCTCTCATGTGTAGGGTGGCTCAACCCATACAGCTCTGCTTGACCGGGTGGAATCAAAGACTTTTCGTCTCATCAATTCTCCGCCTCTTACTGACTGTCTCTTTGCCGCAATGTTGCCTCACTCTCTCTTTACTATCGATATTATAACGGACACTGCTCTTCTGAACTCTCTAACTGCATGCCTCCTCCTTTAAGGAGAGCATGCAGCAATAGACTTTCGATACTTTCTCATTTCATTCCGTTCAACTCTCTAACACAAGAGTTAATCGATATTTTCAACCTTTCATCTACTCAACTGGCCAACCCTGCAGTAACCTTCCTCAATCCATTTTTTCCCCTAACTATGACCTTCAATCTTTTAAACTCAGTGTCCAGGTATCTCGAAAAACTTGGACCTTGATTTTGACTCTCTTCTTCCTTTATGGCAGGAGCGGGGGCACGGCGTTTTTGTGGACATTGTTTGCATAAAAAAAAACAAGATATAACACTCAAGTCCTGGTTCTATTATTCCAACATACGAAACTCGAATGTGCTTAGCTTACATATGAGCATCAGCTGTAATACTCAAAGCTCATGTGAATGATGATATGTTAAAGCAGTGTTTAAAGCGTATTCACAACTCTTATAAAATGACCCTAGATAGGGAAAGGGTTAAGGGTATGACAGTATGACAGCATTTTGCCTTTTGTATGCTTGTGTAATGTCTGGCCCTTTTGTTGGTAAAGTCAAATCCTACCTATAATAATAATAATCATTGAAGAGGGTCAGATACTGGGATAGCGCTTAGGCCTACTAATGTAACCCATTGCTCTTATTACCAGCATCATCGGGGTTCGAACCCCCGACCTCAGTGTCTTCACTTGTAAGGAAACGGTGTTACCTACTCATCTACGGGTGCTGGTATGCTTTATTGCTTTAGTAAAATCATCAGTCAAATGCTTGAACTTTTACTCGTTCTTTCGCTGGTGAAGAAAAAATGCTCCAAGAGCTTCACTATGTTGATGTGTTGATCATGGGGGTAGGGGGCGAGGGGGTCTGGGGGGGTCCTGGATCCTCCAGTCAACCTTTGTGTCGGATCCATCACATCATGTCAATGAAAGAAAAATTAAAAGGGAGGAAAATAGGATTAGAAGGCAAAACTGTGAATTGAAATTATTTTACAAATTAATTTTATTTGACCACTTGTATGATTGTATACACCTGTACAGTTGTCTTATCGTATATGCATCTGATTTTAAATACATAAAACTGAAGAGTAATTTACATAATAGCATCATTATAATTTATATTACTGTATTTTTCTCATACTTCATGAAAAACTGGAGTTTTGTTGCATAGCTTGCATTATCGCTTTTGCTTTTCCAATCACCTTAAATAATCTTCCTTATTTTCTATTTCAGGTTTACTTTTAGGACTTTTAGTTGGAAAACAAAATGTCTCAAAAAATTAAATTACGAAAACGACAACATAGCAGCAGGTACAAAGTAAAATGTGTCGCATGCAATGAAATTTTTGACAATGATTTCGAAGTTAGACATATGAATAAACATCATCAAAGTTTGATATTGTCTGGGAGAACTCCTGATACTGTCTGTGTGCTGCCATAATCTCAGTCAAAGATTTCAAGTTTTTTTTCATACTGAGGCAGAACTTCCAAGAAGTTGATGATGTTGATGATGGTGGTGTTGGTGTCTCTGACTCTGAGGAATCTCCAATAACGATAGGAACTGAACAGTTGCTGGAAGATGACGGAAAAGCAGAAGAAAATGAAAGCGAAAAAGCACTTAATAAAGAAAAAACATCGTTCAGTGATGAAGAAAAGGAAGAGGTAGATGAAGAGGAGGATAAGGAGAGAGAGGAGGAGAAGGACGACAAAGAAGAAACCCACATCAGACAGGAAAAAATTTATGTGGCACCAAATGCTTCTAGTTCCACAATACTCACCGGGCCAGAAGGTCCAAGGCAACCGATCTTAAAACAATATCCAATTACAGTCATCTCCGGTCATAACAACATCTTTCTTATCGGGTCCAAACACCTGGACCCCCTAGAGACTACTTATCCCGTACGCCCATGGACTGTTGATGCAGAAGTGATGTTTTAAACTCCCTTACCTTTAAAGAAAAAATTCAAGTATCTGAGAAAAGTGAAAAAATACCTTAACATGTTACTGATACTTTACTCCTCTCATGTGCTTTGTAAATTGAACTGATATTTTTCAGTGCATAACCTTTATTGATAAAGAAATTGTTTTACAATTTTCGTTTGTAACAAATAATTGTGAAATTTAACTATTTATTTTATTTAATTTGGCTCTTAAGCTTTAGGCTAAGCTTTAGGATTTAGGTTGTAGGCTAAGCTTTAGGCTCTCTTGTACCTTATTATCATTTAATCTTTGAAACCTATTAACTAGGCTACCTTAATCAAGGAAACCAAGGACAGCGAAACTTAACGAGTTTTTCTACATCTGTAATTTTTATTAGCTTGACCCTCAAATCCAACCATGACGAAATGTTTGCTTTTATATGCCTAATTTTTTTTGGATCACCTGAAGATCAGGAACCCCAGCCTTATTAGGTTTTTTGGAACCCCTTACTTAAGAGATTGGGTGAAATTTACGAACTAAATTGAAGGTAAGTTTGATTATAAATATACTTTTTGTTTCAAAGTATTGAAAAAAATCTTCTTTCTAATTAATTATTTATTATATGATAATGTTAAAATTAGACCTAAACTAGGCCTATGTGTTTTTGGTAATCTGGTACTGTATAGGGATAGTTTTAATGCTTTATCATAAAACTGGACAGGAAAACTCTGGATCATCAATTTTCTTTGTATATAAAATGAGAGTTTAAGGCCTGTGGTTCTGGCAGATAGGAGTCCCATCTTCTAAAAATGTTACGGGGCCCACAGATGCTTAATCCGGCATTGTATACAGAGCCGGATTATAACATTCTGAGGCCCTAAGCTATGTCAAGTTTAAGATGCCCCATACGATAAAAAAAATTTATTATATTTAC
This sequence comes from Bathynomus jamesi, assembly GCA_023014485.1. Lineage (NCBI taxonomy): Eukaryota > Metazoa > Arthropoda > Malacostraca > Isopoda > Cirolanidae > Bathynomus > Bathynomus jamesi. Next base: position 474,093 of record JAJOZX010001515.1, on the reverse strand, counting down.
AGAAGAGACTTTGAACTCATAAACATCATAAAACATAAAAACTTTATATTTTATATACACACAGGCGAAGGCATAAAGATAAAATAATCTAATTATAGCACATGTGTTGAATACGCCTTTTTGCATTATAAAATAGTTTCAAATTAATATATTTTCGTGTATGATTTCATAATTAGCAGATATGAAAACTTTATATCTACAGCAATGGTTCCCAATGGCCCACTTGCTTGTCTTTTAGCACTATTCTAATAAGTATTAATAATAAAAATGTACTTATTAAACCTTATGTAAACATGATACCGGCTTAGCAACATGGAAAATGGGCCATGAGTTATTCAAATCAACTCTAGTGGGCTGTCGCCTAAAAAAGATTGGGAACCACTGATCTACAGCAACAGCTGCAACACAAAGTGACAAAAACAGTTAGTTACATAGACCAGTTTATTTAATGAAAACAGTACAAACTGCAGTATGTCTTTGTCATGGGGTCCGGACAAAAGCCCCCTGGACAAAAGCCCCTCAGTTAAAATGCAAAGTAGGACAAAAGCCCCTCAGTTAAAGTGCAAAATAGGACAAAAAACCCTCATTTAAAGTGCAAAGTAGGACAAAAGCCTCCATTTTTTATATTATTGTTCGTGTGCTATGAAGTAATCCTAAACAAATATTATAATCTTTGTCTATGTTGATTCACTCTGGTTGATCACTGTTTTGTCTACCTGAATGGTTACGTTAGGTTAGGTTAGGAACGTGCCACAAAGGAGCATCAACAGCGTTTGAAGAACCTATGTCTGGACTATGTGAATGAGAGGAAGACCTTGGAGAAATTTCTGAATGGTGTAAGTCACAGCATTAGGTGGAAGTAAAATGAACTTTAAATGAACCTTAACACTTAATGAACATTTTAATATTGTGCTTTATTTGTTTGATTTTCCCTAGATATGGTATGGTGTTCCTTTTATAATGTTCATTTTTATGGTTGTGTAAATAATTTTGTGCTCCTGTAAAATAGTGAGCTATAAATTTATAATGCAAGTGTTAATGTGTGCTACTGCATAATACTTATAAAGCTGACTTTGCCTAGATAAGGCATGATGATCTTTTTATAATGTAATTTTTTATGGTTGTGTAAATATTAGTGTTAATGTGTGCTACTGTATAATACTTATAATGCCTTCCTTATTGCAGTCTTATGATATAATAAATGTAATATTTCACAGGTCAGAGAAGTGTTCATAAACTGTAATAATAAAGAATAAAAATAATTATTAAAAAAAATTCTTATTATTATTTTTCCTAGGGGCTTTTGTCCTACATACGTGTCATACAGACGTACTCCAGCCAGACCAGCTCAAAGTTGGGAAAAATAGTTTTTTTATACAATCTGGTCATATTATTATAGCTAATGGATCACCTGAAGATCAGGGCCCCCAGCCTTCTTTATTTAGCTTTATAAAGCTAACTAACGAAAATATCACGACCTAACCTGACCAATCGTCAAGGGCGTACAGTTGACCTAACGATTGGGTTAGGTTAGGTAGTGATATTTTGTTAGTTAGCCTTATAAGGCTAACTAAAGAAGGCCGGGGGGCCCTGATCTTCAGGTGATCGCTTAATTAACTAATTATAATAACTATCATAATAACAACTATATAAAACTAAAATACAAAATATATTTAGGCTAACCTATAGGCTATGTTAGCTCAAGAGGAAAGATTTTATAGTAGCCCTAGTTTATGTACCTAGCATAGGTATAAATTATGTTAACTACTTAATTTAGCAAAATGTCTCATTTAAACCTATTTAATTTCCTGTTAAATTGTACAATACCTCAGGTGAAGGTAGGTGAGTAATTTATAATTAATACTTAGATAAATTTAAATTATTAAAAATAAGTATTTTGTGTTAGTACTGGTACTTATAGATCGCATAATATTAACCGACTAATTTTGGTTAGGCACTGCCTTAAAGTGCCTTAATGGTAGAACCGCCTCTGTTATTACGCATTAGTTAGTGCTCTTATTACAAGAGCCAAAAAAACGAATTGAAATGGAGTCAACATTTTTTCTTTTTTTCAGAGGCCCTTCGCATTGTGAGCCCAAAGCGTAGCTTAGTTAGCTTATAGCTTAATCCGGCACTGATTATATAACGTTATTACTAATACCAATCATTGATAAATTTCCTCTGTCGCTGTGTCATAGGTCGATTATTAAGTCAGTGAATTGTGATACTGAACACTACTCATTACTGATAGGACTAAACTTTTTTTTAATTTTAGCATGATGTTGCTTTTCTGTTGTGGAAGCTCCTCAAGATAATTTCCATTACTTTCTAGCTGTTATGTTCTCTGAATTCTGCATTATGACTCCAATATGACTGAGGGTTTGGTGTTAATTGTCTCTCATATAGTATTTTTGTACCCTTTTTTTTGTAGCTCCTTGTTGTTAACATACTGTATCTTATGAGTTGGAATTTTTCTTAGTGAACTTCACAACTTCCGCCCACCTAAATAGTGTTTCAATATCATTGTAATTTTTCTGCTACCTTCATTTGATATTTCCTCGCATACCCTGTTCGTCCGCGAAGCACGTACGATACTGTCTGAAATACTGTATGTGCATTGTGCATCTGTGTGCAATCATCATCATTATAAACAGAAAGGAGAGCTGTCCTTGCGGACAAAGCTGATGACTTTCTAGATTTTAGATTTAATGCTATTTACTAATATGCTTTATGTTTTTTTGGTCAGGAAATTAAATAGCCATCGTACCAACATTCCAATAATTCCTGTTGTCTTAAGTTTCTGTACTATAATATAATAATTCCATGATCACATTCATCGAAGGCTTTAGCAAAATGAATGTGTTACACTTATATTTTGACTTCGGACATGATGCGTTCATTATCTTCTCTTGCTGGTCTAATAACTGTGATAGCATAATCTTATATATAATATATATATATATATATATAGATATATATATATATTATATATATATATATATATATACACAGGGTTTTTCATACATGTAGGACGCACTTTCAGGATGGATTCAGGACCTGAAAACAATGAAAAAGTTTATATAAACATATGCCCGAAATCTCTTTGTTCCGAGTTACAGCCCTTTATGTAAACGATGGATTTCAGATGAGCCCACAGGTAAAAATCGAGTGGATTCAGGTCCGGGGAGCGAGCAGGCCACGCAATTGTCCTCCACGGCCTACCCACTTATCAGGAAATGGTCATCCAAATAGTCTCTGGCTACTCGACTAAAATGAGGCGGAGCCGTCATGCATAAACCACATACGACGTCGGACACCAAGAGGACTTCATCTGTAAATCGCTTAAATCATTCCTTAAAAAATTGGAATAGGATTCTCTGTTTAATCTTCCAGGCAAAACAAAAGGACCGATTAAGTTGTCCGCAATAAGTCCTGCCCATACATTGATTTGATGATTTGATACTAAATTGTTGTTGGTCCTTGACTGGATGATGGCATGCGGATTCTCTTCGGCCCAGTGATGAGTGTTGTGAAAATTGATCACGCCATTTCTTGTGAAGGCAGCCTCATTAGAAAACAACACGGAGAATAGAAAAGAGGATCGCGAGCACACTGCTGAAGGAACCAAGTACAAAAAGCCTCTCGTGGGGAAATCAGCTTCAGTAAGGCCTTGTACTCTCTGAATGTGATATGGGTAAAGTTGTTTGTTCCCTAAAATTCTCCACACACTTGTGTATCTTACACCCTCTGCTGCTGCTATCCTTCGGGTGCTGACACTAGGATGTTCCTCCACGCGATTCGATTTCAGGACCCGCTCCTCCAACTCAACAGTTCTGGTGCTGATTGGTCTACCACCATCTGAAACTCGCTTGTTGAATGATCCTGTATCACCAAGATGCTCGTCTATTCTCTGAAAGGTCTTCTTATCTGGCAGACGGCGATTGGAAACCTTTCAGTATACAGACGTCTTGCTGCGGCCGCATTACACTCGGCAAGTCCATACATGAGATGCATGTCTGCCATCTCTGTTTGAATACGCCTCCATTCTCACTTCCAATGCAACTATCACTGAATAGCACAAAACTTTTAAGATTTTTTTTTTCATTGGACTGTACTTATTCACAGTAAGAAGTTACGAATATGAACAGTGAAACACCGCGATGCACCTCTGACTGACTGATGGCTTTACACTCAACGATATTGAAACATGTCATATGGTGTACGAAACATTACAATCCGCAAGACCATACATGAAATAAGTCTCGTACACACACTCAAACCCTGTCGGCAAGCATGTTTGTAAACAGTTTGCGGAAAAAATTGCTGGAACACGAAACGGTCTGTAACTCGGAAACAAAGCGATTTCGGGCATATGTTTATATAAACTTTTTCATTGTTTCAAGTCCTGACCATCCTGAAAGTGCGTCCCACATGTTATAAAACACCATATATATCTATATATATATATATATATATATATATATATATATATATATATATCGTGTGACCACAAAAATTGTCCCTGTTTTTAATCGCTTATTACTCAGTCATTATTGCAGCTTCACAAATGAAATAAAAGCTTTCGAAAAAGAATATTTAAGTTTTATCTAATTTTTTCGATATCCTGGATACGAAATAAGTACTTATAAAAAAATGACAGTTTTATCCACCACAATCATGGGTTATTTGTCGGACATGCAACGTGTTTTCATCGCAGAAGAGATGATCAAACATGGCTCGGTAGTTGCCACCCAACGGTCTTTCAACGACAATACGGTCAGCAAAGGACCATAGATCCTAAAACGATTCGCAGGATTTTCGCAAAATGGAAACATCACGGCTCAATCAAGAACATGCATAAAGGCAACTCTGGGCGCAGCAAAGGTGTGCGAACGCTGAAAACATTGATTCAGTCGCAAATCAGCTTGAAAGGACAAACAACAAGAAATCTGTGAGACGACTATCAGCTGTGACAGGAATCAAACGGGAGAGCATTCGGAAATAATCACGTTGGATTTGAGAATGAAGTCATTCAAAATTATGTTTGCAACAGCTTAGGCGAACAAGACTACCAGCGTCGTTTGTTTTGTGAACGCATTGAAACAATAATTGAACAAAACCAGATAAGATTAAGTGACATAATATTCAGTGATGAATGCCACATCTATCTCAATGGGTTCATCACCAGACAGAATTATCGGTGTTGGTCACAAACAAGCCAAATATACACTTGGAGAAACCTCTGCATTCACCAAAAGTTACTGTCTGGTGTGGTTTGAGTAGCAGCAAGGTTTATGATCCTTACTTTTTTGAGGACCCAGAGACAAGGAGACCGCTTTCAGTAACTTCAGAAAGATATGTAGAAATGCTGAACACTGTTTTTGAACAAGAAAACTGCAGTAACAAGTGGTTTCAGCAAGACGGAGCAACAGCCCACACAACTAGGCAATCACTGGAATGTTTAACAAGATTTTTTGAACAAAGATTCATTTCTTATCGCTCGCAGTTTCCCTGGCCCGCAAGATCTCCCGATCTATCACCTTTGGACTTTTTTCTCTGGGGATTTGTCAGGACAAAGTATTCAGGCAAGAGCCATCCTCTATCGAAGAATTAAAGCAAGCGGTGGTAGAGAGTGTACAGTCCATTGAATGCAGCGTTTTGGAAAATGTAATAAATAACTTCCTTTCCCGTTGTGTGAAATGTAAAATGTCCAGGGACGTCACTTTGAACACATGTAGAATAAATTAAACTTTAAAATGTTCTCTTTCGAATGCTTTTTATTTCATTTGTGAAGCTGCAATAATGACTGAGTAATAAGCGATTAAAAACAGGGACAATTTTTGTGGTCACACGGTATATATTATATATATATATATTATATATATATATATATATTATATTTAGGAGAAATCCAATGACAAGGATAATGTAAATGCCATGAAAGTCTTCTTTATTGCGCAACGTTTCGAGCAATACGCTCATCTTAGGCTGTTTAATAACATGTGAAATTAAAATCAATATTGAATGAAAAACAAAACAGAAAATTTCTATAACCTATTCGTAAAAGACAAATTTTAAAGACTGAGAAAAGAGGGTTAAATTCTAAGTTATACAGATTTACATATAAAAATTAGAAAGTTATTTTTAATACATGTATAATGTGAAATTTAATACACTACATGTATTTAAAATAACTTCTTAATTTTTTATGTAAATCTGTATAACTTAGAATTTAACCCTCTTTTCTCAGTCTTTTAAAATTTGTCTTTACGAATAGTTATAGAAATTTTCTGTTTTTGTTTTTCATTCAATATTGATTTTAATTTCACATTGTTATTAACAGCCTGAAGATGAGCGTATTGCTCGAAACGTTGCGCAATAAAGAAGACTTTTCATGCATTTACATTTCTCCTTGTCATTGGATTTCTCCTAAATATTAAATTGAAGCTCTATAGAGCAACCCGCATAATTATATATAATATATATATATATATATATATATATATATCTTATATCTTATTATCTTATTTTATATTATTATATATATAAAAGACGAAGTTTGTTTTGTTTGTCTCTCTGTTTTTTGTTCTCTCTTGAAATGATATGGCTGCACCAAATAGTGTTTAAGGTGTGAATCAGATATAACTTTTCACGGGAATCTAATGGTGGTGCACAGTAGGTAGGTACAGTAGTTAGGTAGGTAGGTATGTAGGTAGGTACAGTAGGTAGGTACGCGTGCGTGCGTGCGTGTGTGTGTGTGTTGTGGTGTGTGTGTGTGTGATCCAGCCATAGCTCCAAATGAAGCAGTTACAAACATAAAACTTCACACACATATTGATTAGGTCCCGAGGTTGTGCACCTGGGTGTTGAATGCCCGGTTAGGTCAACTGTACGCCCTTGACGATTGGTTAGGTTAAGTTAGTTAGGTATAAGTTAGGTTAGGTTAGCTTTAACGAAATATCCCGACTCAACCTAACCTAACCTAACCTAACACCTAACCAACCTAACCTAACTATTCAATTAACCTAGCTAAAAGTTGACACCTCGCAATCTTTTACCTTATTTTGACACACCCTTACATTCCGGCAACGCGGGTATTTCTGCTAGTATATACAGGTGAGTCAAAAGTAGCGCCCATTTCTGTTTTTTTCGCTGTCAATTGTGCATCGATCACGAGGGAGGGCACTTTGAAAATTGCAAGTAAAACAGCTTGGTACAGTTCCGTAATAATTTTCCCCCGAATAAATGGCTAGATAAACATGTCATTCATTTATTTCTACCTTGTACACTGTAATACAAATGGCAAACAAACAATCAACTGACAGAAATCGGGCGCAACTTCTGACTCACCCTGTATATATATATGTGTGTGTGTGTGTTTTATAAAGTGTAGCACACATGAAAGTTACATCATACAGTCATACAGAGCTCGAATGTTGCTTTGAAATTAATTTTATGCCGTTTCATGTAGATACTATTTTTAGTAAGGATAATCCGGAAGGATCACTTAATTCGCTATTTCCTTTTTATGAGCTCAATTAACTGAAAGGAAGGAAAATAAGTATCAGAAATGATATCACGATAATTTAATCCCGCTTCATCCACTGATTATATTGTAGTAATCGTTATGTTGATTAATTATTTGTGACTTTTCGAGATGCTTTCAAAACTGTTCGTCCAAAAGTTTTGCTGTACTGTACATAACACAGAAGTGGCAGTCGACTCAACAATTATTACTATGTTTAATGTGGCAACTCAGAACTGAGTCTGACGACTGAATTTTAATGAATTGTAACATTTTACACTTTTATCGTGTTTTAGTTATTTTAATATAAAATATCGTACTGAAAATGTCACCTTTTTCACTGTTATTACGAAGAAATTATCACATTTGATGATTTGTAGATTCATTATTTTTGTTATTTGTCAAAGAATTGTTTTGGTACTTTTTAGTTATACCCCCCTCAATTTCTTCTTTCCCGGTTAGGCTAACTATACACTCTTAACAATTAGTTAGGTTAAATAATTATATTTTTGTTAAAGTATTTGTTAGTATTTGGGTCTATGTATACTTTAGCGTCAGAAATTATTTATACGTTTAATATCAACAAAAAATACGTAAGCCTCACTATAACTTTATTAAAACGATATTACAACTGATAAATGCGCCATGTTGACGACGTAGCTTCTTTTTTGCCCGGTTAGGTCAACTATACACCCTTGACGATTGGTTAGGTTAAGTCGTGATATTTTCGTTAGTTAGCCTTATAAGGCTAACTAACGAAGGCTGGCGGCCCTGATCTTCAGGTGATCCAAATTAACCAACTGGTTAGGTTAACTGAATGCCCAGTTAGGTCAACTAAATGCCCAGTTAGGGCAACTAAATGCCCGGTTAGATTAATTGAATGCCCGGTTAGGTCAACTGTACGCCCTTGACGATTAGTTAGGTTAAGTTGTGATATTTTCGTTAGTTTGTAATTATTTTTGTAATATTCCAGTCTTCCATTCTGTTCCTTTTATGCTTTAAAAGTGTCACGAATGTATGATGTAGCCTAGGTCTTGCGCAAGAATAAGATGGCCTATAGCCTACGTCCATTTTACAGCGCAAATTATCGTCAAATTTTTGAAGAAACGACAAATTAAATGTACGAAATTCAAAGGTTAAAGGGCTGTAACGTTTTTATTATTCATTTATCTGAAAAAAATTATATATTTTTTAAATCAGCGTAAAAAGTACACATGATGGTAATAATTAATTTTAATTGTAGTGGTGGGCACCAAACGGAAAAGGTCCGTTAGTTTTAACAAAAATATCACGATTTAACCTAACCAATCGTCAAGGGCGTACAGTTGACCTAATCAGGCAAAGAAGAAGCTACGGCGTCACCATGGTACATCACGTGCCTTATTTCCCATCTATATTAACGAATTCTTATGGAGTAATAAATATAAAATTAACTTATTTGCGCATTTGATTATATCCATTAATGACATTTATCAGTTGTAATATCGTTTTAATACTTTTATTAATAATAATGGACGTTTTCCAGTTTATGTACCGTTTTCTACAGTACATTACATACAGCATTCACTGTGATTTATAGGGTAGTGACGAAAGTTATAATGTGGGTTAGGTTACGTTACGTTAGGTTAGGTTAGGTTATCAAGAACTCATTTTTGATCACTCATTTTTGATCTGAAAAGAAGCAAAAATAAATTACTGTATATGAAAAACGGTACACAAACTGGAAAAGGTCCATAATAATTATTATAATAATCATAAAGTTATAATTTCTGATGCTAAAAAGTATAAATAATTCAGACGCTAAAGTATATGTATACCAAAATATCACGACTTAACCTAACCAATTGTCAAGGGCGTACAGTTGACCTAATCGGGAAAGAAGAAATTGCGAGGGTATAACGGAAAAGTACCATAGTTTTTAAGAAGTATTATATTAAACATGAACTAATTCTCGATAATAGTTTCTAATGTAATTTTTAACTTATATTGTAATTATTAATTAGTATTATTAATAACTATAATTATTGAGTTACTCTTTTCATTACAGTTTTTCTTTACAAAATAATATAAATTCAATGAAAACGGAACATGATAAACTATTATATTATTTTAAATTATTTAATTTCTATGTGTCATATTTCAAAATTAAATTAATAAATAAATATTTAGTGAATAGCTACAGTTTAGAGAAATTTGATTATTTAAGTACATAAAAACTTCCATACTGAGTGATGTTAGATTTTTTCCAATAACTTTTTCTCTAAATTCATCAGTTCCACATTTGACAAAAAAAAAAAAAAAAAAAAATCCTGTTTATACAAAGGCGGATGTAGGCATTTCAGTAAGGGGGGTTCCAAAATAAAAAGGGCACCACTTAAAATAAAAAGGCCACAGTACTAAAAAAAATTTCTTAAAACAGACCACCAATGAGCGAGTGTAAAATCAATTGTATTGTTTCATTAGATCAGTTTCATTCAAATATGATACAAAATAAAAATCTAATTTGGGTACAACAGTTATCACAGAAAAATCTCCAAACAATTACAAATATCTTGCCAATTAAAAAAACTATAAGAATAAGATGAAGCTAAAAATAGTGATATGGCTGCACCAGTACTAAGGGCACCTATGAAAACCATTACAACTACAAATTTGGGAGTGCAATGTATACGGATGAAGACTCAAAATAGAATTTGAATAAAATAAAATAACCATGATCTATTTACAAAAACAAAATTTGTTTTCAGAGGCATACACATCATTCAAACAGGGCACTTGCAAAAAATGAGCTGGGGGTGTACAGACGTTGCCGAACCCTTCCCCTAGATCCGCCTGTGTTATATATATATATATATATATATATATTATATTTAAACTGCAAGCACGCAGTATAATTAACGTAAAGAACGACGCTTGTATAGGAGAATATTCCGCGCAAGATGAGAGAGAGAGAACGAGGGCCACTCAATACATTGGAGCTATTGAAGATAGGGACCCCAGCCTTCTTTAGTTAGCTTTATAAGGCTAACTAACGAAAATATCATGAACTAACCTAACCAATCGTCAAGGGTGTACAGTTAACCTAACGATTGGTTAGGTTAGGTCGTGATATTTTCGTTAGTTAGCCTTATAAGCCTAACTAAAGAAGGCTGTGGTTCCTATACTTCAATAGTTCCAATACATTTTACCCGATCTTTTTTTTTCTTTCCAAGTTTCCTTGTAAGTTCCAGAAACTTTGTACACAAGTAGTTACCTTTTTTAAAAGTTTTATTTTTTCCACATAGTCTCCATCCTTTTCTACGGCTTTCCTCCACCTCGAAACAACGGCCTTTATTCCTTGCTGGTAAAAGTCGCTGGGTTCCGCTGGAGCCACCTCTTAACCTCCTCAACAACCTCATCGTCACACTGAAACTTTCTTCCACGAATAGCATCCTTCACTGGCCCAAACAAATGGAAGTCTGAAGGTGCCAGATCCGGGCTGTATGGAGGGTGGGGTAACACAGTCAAGCGCATTTTTGTGATGGCCTCTCTTGTTTGCAAACTGTTATGTGGTCTTGCGTTATCGTGCAAAAGAGGGACTTCCAGTTTTCTCTCCGGTCGAACTCGCTCTATACGTCTCTGGAGTCTGGAGTGTAGCAATATATGCCTCTGAGTTGATTATTTGTCCTTTCTTCATAATGTCCATCAGAATCACCCCTTTCATGTCCCAGAAGATGGTGGCCATAACCTCTCCTGCAGAGGGAGCCATTTTGAACTTTTTCTCGCGTGGGGAGTCTGCGTGATGCCACTTCATGGATTGGCGTTTTGTTTCAGGTTCAAAGTGGTGTACCCAAGTCTCATCCCCACTCACAATTCGTGAAAGGAAGTCATCCCCTTCTGTCTCTTATCGAATCAATGACTCGGAAGCAATTTCTTTTCTTTGGGCTTTGTGATCTTCAGTCAGTTCGCGAGGAACAAACCGTGAACACAGTTTTGAGTATCCCAGTTGCTGAACTATCGTATTCACACTTCCTTCACTAATTCCTAGCTCCAGTGATAACTCCTTGTATGTGACACACCGATTTGATCGAATGATACTGTTAGCACGTTGCACAATGCGAGATGTCACAGCCGATGCCGGGCGACCGCTGCGTGGCTCACCATCGAGGTTGGCTCTACCTCTCTCCGATAACACCGGTCTGCATGAAAATCGATTTCTTTATTTTGAGTTGTGATTCTGAAGCAGTTCGCTGCGCTGAATTCAAAAATGCTACCAGTTTTTTTTTATCACCCACAGTTTTAAAGTTATTAGCAAAACAATTTTAGGGCGTTTTGTAATTTTTTACCTTTTTTATCTTTAATTAATTTCATTTTTTCATATTTTTCAGATAGATAATTCTAACATTACGTCTTTAAAATTTTAATAATGGCTTCTAGAGGATGTACCCATAGTCCAGACATATTTTGTTATATTTGTGGTCGGTATATTGTAAAACAAAGGACAAATGTAACGACCTTCATTAAGAGAGCTTATCATGCTTATTTTGGAATTAAATTAGGAGATCAAGACAAAAGTTGGGCTCCACACAAGGTTTGTCTTACGTGTGTTGCGGCACTAAGGAATTGGAGCAAAGGTAAAAAGAAAAGTTTGCCATTTGGGATCCCTATGGTATGGCGCGAGCCTAGAAACCATACCGACGACTGCTACTTCTGTTCTTGCAATGTTAAAGGTTATAATGCAAAGAATAAAGAGAGCCTTCAATACCCAAGTCTTCCATCTGCAATAAGGCCGGTACCCCATGGTCCAGAAGTTCCTATTCCCCGCCCACCCGAGAGTCTGGATCAATACAATTCAGATTCTGATTCAGCTCCAAATCCAGACAATGATGATGTTTATACTGCCAACAGCTGACCGAGATCCTGAACCATTAACCCAAGCCGAACTAAATGACTTAGTCAGGGATTTGAATCTGCCTAAGGACTCTGCAGAACTTTTGGGGTCTAGATTGCAGGAGAACAATTTACTGGCATCCGACACATACCTTCGTAGTCTTAAATCTTTGGAATAAGTCCTGAGATGTTTGCAAGTAAAGAAGGTAAATATATTTTGTTTCTTTCAGTTATTTTTTTATTCTTTCATAAACAAGCAATATGCTTGTCCAAGAGCTAGGAGCTATTTAATTCTGCTTTAATTAGGTTTTACTCTATCACCTAAAGATTTCGTGCTACAAGGGGTGTTGTAATACCTCATCTGTCCCCAAATGTTAACCACCCATTGATGGGAGGGGAGAGAGTATTTTGCTGGGAACGGGACTGGTTGTTATATATATTTACCCTACATTATTATGCAAGCGTTACTGTAGTCTATAACAACAAAATTTATGGTTTAGCATGTGCAATCCAATGTTAGTCTCGCTAAGATGGTTCACATTTGGGGATAAATGGGGGATTTATGACACACCCTGTAGTAAGAAAACCATACATGATAGGGAAAAACTAACTATATTTTTGAGATCAGCGCACTCAAATCATATAGAATCACCAACTAGTTTGTAAAAATCGATCGACAAGTTTTCAAATGTGTACTGGTGTAATCTCACACGTTTAGACCAGCGTCCAACTGTGCTTCGATCAACAACAGCATCTCCGTAAACGTTTTGTAGATGTTTGTCAATATTTCCAACTGTTTCCTTCTCTGCGGTTAAGAACTCGATAACAGCTCTCTGTTTACGACGCACATCACTGTCAGACGCCATTTTCGAAACTGCGTTAGCCATCGGTTTTATACAAGGGCGTTTAAAAGCAGTTTTATACAAAGAGAGGAAGTTCAAACTGGAAAAATCCGATTATGTGAAGCGCAGAAAGTTCAAACTTACGGCCCAAAAGACATTTCAGCCTCATGGCCTATTATTTACCTAAGAAAAAAGGGTAGGGAAAAATATATTAAGTGCCCCTAGTATATATATATATATATATATATATATATATATATATATATATATATATATATATATATACACAGCTATTCAAACTGATTCATCCGATTTCAACTGAGAATACTTCCGTACCTATCAACCTTGCATCAACTGGGCATACACCACATGAAAGAGGAAATCTCCGAGTTTTACAAGATCACCGCGAGAGGGCTCCAAAGTCACGCCGTGGCCTAGCCTAGCAACAAACAGTCAGTGTGAAAATGGCGTCCGCACAGCAGAAGGCGTTTTGTGTGTTGCAGTTTTCGAGCTGTAAATCGGTAGTCACAGTGCAGCACCCGGTGGATCTGTTCTGTAACGTCGACGAAGCTCACGCTGCACTGTGACTACCGATTTACAGCTCGAAAACTGCAACACACAAAACGCCTTCTGCTGTGCGGACGCCATTTTCACACTGACTGTTTGTTGCTAGGCTAGGCCACGGCGTGACTTTGGAGCCCTCTCGCGGTGATCTTGTAAAACTCGGAGATTTTCTCTTTCATGTGGTGTATGCCCAGTTGATGCACGGTTGATAGGTACGGAAGTATTCTCAGTTGAAATCGGATGAATCATTTTCAATAGCCCTGTATATCGGGTGGGTAAAAAAAAGGGAGACCTCGAACTTTGGCTGTAAAATCCAAAGTTATGGTCAGATTTCAATATTTTTTTCACACCCCACAACTAAGTAAATTTCTTTTACGGTGAGCTAATTTCAAAGAAAACTAATGAAAATTACAGATTTATTGAACATTTCTTTATGCCATTGGAAATTCTCCATTTACACTATTACTGTATAGTATGTGCAGATAAAAAGTTACAAAGTACTCACATATGGTGCGACCTTGATGTTAAAAAAACTGCTCGATATGTTTACCACGAACTTCTACAACCTTTTGCAGTCTAGGACGGAACTCATCTATGGCTTTATTGATTTGTTCTTGTAGTAGCTCATCCCATTTTTCCAGAAGAAACTGTCGTAATGAGCGACATTTCTTACTTCGACCCGATAAATTCTCTGTGACAAATTTTCCCAAAGGCCGTAATCGACAGGATTTAAATTAGGACTGTTTGGTGGCCAAATTTAATACCACTACCTGGTATTCTTTTGATATCTCCCGTTTTATCGATTTTCTTGAGAAGCTTGTCCAAACCTCCTGCAGTTGGCTTACTTTAATTAAAATCGCTTTAATTACACAGCTCAACAAAAAAAAAATTTTGTTTCGTTGCCAAGGAAATTCGTACGAATTTAGGGTATTTTGGGGTTGCTGAATTCCAAAATAAAAGTAGTTTTTCCGATTTGGCTCTAGTTCTTGAGATAATGAATACCCTCAATTAATAGGAAACGTAACCAAAACGCGTGCATATGGGAAACTACCGAAACATTCTAGATGGTGAGACACGCGAATATTCTTAGTGTTTACTCCGCGATCATTCTAGAATATTCCCCCTCCGTATATAAGTCATCGGCCACCCAACCAGTAGTCAGTTGACAGTTGGCAGTGGAGCAGTACGTGTTGTCTGTTGTGTTTTTCGTGTTTCTCGTCCGTGTAATGTATTTGTATACATGTACTTAGTGTACATAAGTCAATATGAAATGAACTTATAATTTTATTGTTTTCTTTTTTCAGAGAAATATGAGTTCTTCACGAAGAGGCTGCTTAAACAATCCTAATGTATTCTGCTACATTTACGGCGAATACACTCTGCAAAAACAAAGAAAAAACATCACAGACTTTGTAAAGCAAGCTTATCTTGCGTATTTTGGCGTGGCGCTTGGAGACCAAGACAAGTCATGGGCTCCCCATAAGGTTTGCAAAACCTGTGTAGAATGCTTACGACAGTGGAAAAAATCGAGAAAGGAAAAGTTTAAACTTCGGTGTGCCTATGATGTGGCGAGAGCCGAAAAACCACCACGACGATTGTTATTTCTGTGTGGTTAATGTGAAAGGTTTCAATCGATACAAGAAACTCAAGTGGGATTATCCCAATTTGGAATCAGCAAGGCGACCTGTGTCACACAGCGAAGACGTTCCCATACCAGTGTTTACCACACTGCCCGACCTTCCGTTGTCAGAATTTGAAGAAATTCAGGACTTAGGTGGTAGTAGTGGAAGTGACTATGAAGGAAGCATTTCAACACCTCAGCAGTTCTCCCAAGACGAACTCAATGATCTGATACGGGACCTCAGTCTGTCAAAGCAAGCATCTGAACTTTTAGCATCCAGACTAAAAGAAAAGAACTGTCTACAGCCAGAAGCTAAAATAACAGGTTATCGGACAAGAGAGGCGGGACTTCTTCCTTACTTCAGCCAAGATGAAGAACTTGTATACTGCAATAACATCCCTGGACTTGTTCTTCAAATGGGACTGGAATATCGACCAGGAGATTGGCGGCTTTTTATAGACAGCTCCAGTAGAAGCTTGAAATGTGTTTTATTGCACATTGGTAACCGATATGTATCTCTTCCAATTGCTCACTCAACAAAACTTAAAGAAGAATATGAAAATATCAAAATGGTCCTGCAGAAACTCTGCTATCATGAGCACCAGATGCCTATTTGTGTTGATCTAAAGATGGTAAACTTCTTGCTTGGGCAGCAAAGTGGATATACGAAGTACCCTTGTTTCATCTGTTTATGGGATAGTAGGGCAAGGCAAGATCATTGGAAAAAAGTGACATGGCCTTCAAGAGAAAACATGACTGCAGGTGCAGCGAACATCATTAACGAGCCTTTGGTTGACAGGGAAAAAATCATCCTCCCACCACTTCATATCAAGCTGGGACTAATGAAACAATTTGTTAAGGCCTTGGACAAAGATGGCGATTGCTTCAAATACATTTGTAGATCGTTCCCTGGACTAAGTATGGAAAAACTAAAAGCTGGAATCTTTGATGGCCCTCAAATCCGTACACTTATCAAGGATTCTAATTTCACAAAATTTATGAATGGTGTTGAAGCTTCTGCCTGATGCAGTTATGTCTCAGTTGTCAAGAACTTCTTGGGTAACCACAAAGCAGACAATTATGAAGAACTGGTGCAAAACATGCTCACAAACTTTGAAAAGTTGGGTACTAATATGAGCATAAAGGTACACTTTCTCCATAGCCACTTACACAGATTTCCGGATAATCTTGGTGATTTTAGCGAGGAACAAGGGGAGAGGTTTCATCAAGATATCAAGGTGATGGATTAAAGGTATCAAGGCAGATGGGACAGACACATGATGGCAGACTATTGCTGGAACCTCCAACGTGATTGTCCTGATAACCCACATAAAAGAGAATCGTACAAACACAGATTTACTATACATTAATTGTAATTATGCGAATCAGCTTACTGTGTTTATCTGTTATTATACCGAATAAAATGCCATTATGTATTTCATGTGTTTACTTTTGTATGATTTGAGACAATTTCAATGCGATTTGTAAGTAGGCTCCGCCTGAACATTAAATGTTTTGCATTTTTACGTGTTTCAATGGGGTACCAATTATCTCATAAATTAGAGCCAATCTAGCAAAACCGATGTCATATTCAGAATCAGCACCACAAAGTTACCCCAAAATCACTAATATGATTGGCAATAAAATGAGTGTTGACCAGTGTTATCAACTTGAACCTATGATTAGCAAGCTTTTTCTGGAATATTCGCCATAAACCCAATTTCTCAGGTAAAATGTTAAAAGATAGCACCATAAAATCACCTAGTACTAACATACTAAAATTTCATGGTTCTATGTACCGTATTTGCCGAGATATGAATGATTTAAAAGGTCTCCCTTTTTTTTTTGCCGACCCGACATTGCAGTAGTAGTGTAAATGGAGAATTTCCAGTGGCAAAAAGAAATGTTCAATAAATCTGTAAGTTTCATTAGTTTTCTTTGAAATCAGCTCACCGTATAGGAAATTTACTTAGTTGTCAGTTATGAAAAAAATATTGAAATCTGACCATAACTTTGGATTTTACAGCCAAAGTTCGAAGTCTTCCTTTTTTTTTGCCCACCCGATATATATATATATATATATATATATATATATATATCTATATAAACTTTAATTGCAATAACCGCAACAGTATAAAATTACACCAACCGGCAAGGAAAAAAATTATAAAATTAATTTTAAAGCTGTGTTTAAAAAAGCTAATTAATTTCGGATGGTCACAACCAAGCCCTTTTCAAAGCCATAAACTAATTAAAATATCTAAAAAAGTTATAAAACTTCTGTCTTGCGGAAGAGCTAAGGTTAAAATGACTGTGTGAAGGCATAAAACACAGACAGAGAGATGGTAGCTGTCGTACGTCTGGCAGTTGGCAAAGGCAAACTATTGCTCAGATTTCAACCTTCGAGATAAGAAATCTATAAAAATCAATCCTGTACATCTGGCAGCTGGTCACGACCCGAAATTGCCCTAAAATATTTTTAAATATTAAAAATAAAGCTATCCATACTGTAGGACTTAATATTGGAAATAGTGCTTTCTGCCAAACTATAAAATGCCTCGTATATTTGTCTCTGTTCCTGGTCCCTGACCTTTATGATAGGTTTAGAATCCTGGAAGTTAAAAATATGATTATGCTGTTCCCTATGCTGACCTAGGCTACTATAAGTAGTACCCGATCTCAGGTCACGTTTGTGAGAATTAATCCTTTTCTGAAAATCAATTGTCTCCCCGATGTATTTTTGAGGGCAGCTTCCACATGGGATTTCATAAACTACGCCAGAATTGTTGGAGGCTTTAGTAATAGGATGACGAATGAACGAAGACAATTTATTTGGCACAACGGAGACCAACTTAATTTGCTTCGGCAAGAGTGAGGAAAGCCCTTTGTTAACCTCAAAGGGCACTTTCAGGAATGAAACGTCTTTATCCCGGTTCCCAGCTTTGGGAGAAAAGAAAGATCTCCTGCGGCGAAATAAGCTTTATCGATGAACACTTTGGAATAACCCAAATATATCTGAATATACTTTTAATATGTAAAACTTCATCGTCAAGATAAATGGGGTCACAAATCCTGAAAGCTCTCAAAAAGAGACCGGAAATAACGCCTTTCTTAGTACAAAGAGAATGATTGGAAAAAGCATGAATGTAATTGTCTGAATGCGTAGGCTTTCTAAATACTTTGAAAGAAGGTCTTTGGTTGGGATCAACAAAGGGCTTTCCTCACTCTTGCCGAAGCAAATTAAGTTGGTCTCCGTTGTGCCAAATAAATTGTCTTCGTTCATTCGTCATCCTATTACTAAAGCCTCCAACAATTCTGGCGTAGTTTATGAAATCCATGTGGAAGCTGCCCTCAAAAATACATCGGGGAGACAATTGATTTTCAGAAAAGGATTAATTCTCACAAACGTGACCTGAAAATCGGGTACTACTTATAGTAGCCTAGTTCAGCATAGGGAACAGTATAATCATATTTTTAACTTCCAGGATTCTAAACCTATCATAAAGGTCAGGGACCAGGAACAGAGACAAATATACGAGGCATTTTATAGTTTGGCAGAAAACACCATTTCCAATATTAAGTTGTCCTACAGTATGGATAGCT
This sequence comes from Bathynomus jamesi, assembly GCA_023014485.1. Lineage (NCBI taxonomy): Eukaryota > Metazoa > Arthropoda > Malacostraca > Isopoda > Cirolanidae > Bathynomus > Bathynomus jamesi. The sequence goes on along the minus strand of JAJOZX010001515.1, from coordinate 455,069 downwards.
TTATTTTAAAATTTTAAAATATTTTAGGGCAATTTCAGAGCGTGACCGGCTGCCAGATGTACAGGATTGATTTTTATAGATTTCTTATCTCGAAGGTTGAAATCTGAGCAATAGTTTGCCTTTGCCAACTGCCAGACGTACAACAGCTACCATCTCTCTGTCTGTGTTTTATGTCTTCACACAGTCATTTTAACCTTAGTTCTTCCGCAGGACAGAAGTTTTATAACTTTTTTAGATATTTTAATTTGTTTATGGCGTTGAAAAGGGCATGGTTGTGACCAGCCGAAATTAATTAGCCTTTTTAAACACTTTTATAATTAATTTTATAATTTTTTTCCTCGCGGGTTGGTGTAATTATATATATATGATGAATAAAACCACGAAGGAAAAAGAAACACAAAGGGGTGCTCAAACGCTTTCGTCTAATGACATCCTCAGAACACTGGAGTGAAAGGACAGATCAAGGCAATATATAGGTTACAAAAATAAACATACATACATACACATTCACATATATATACATATATATATATATACATATATATATATATATATAAATATATACATATATATAGTAAGCATAGAAAAAAATTGTGGGAGGAGCCAACATTTATATGGTCACAGAAGAATAAAGAAATAAAAATAAATATAAATATAAATTGAGAAAAAATTAATTACAAATAGTGCCTTAGTGATATATATGTCACAGCCTAAATAATCATAAAGAAATAAACAGGCAAATAAAAAAACCCATAAATACATATACATACATATATATATATATATATACATATATATACACATACATATATATATACATATATATATATATAAAGACACTTTTAGCACTTTGGCCGACCTTCCATATAAATTCAAATGGCTTTTTTATGGAACAGTATATATGTGTGTATATGTATATATATATTTGGGTATGCGGGTATATATGTGTACGTGTATTATTTGTAATTTTTTCAAGTTATATTTATTTTTATTTCTTTATTCTTTTGCGACCTACCGTTTTCTCAGACAATAATTATAAAACAAATTTGGTAATTTTTTTTTCCCTTATGCATATATATATATTATATATATATTCTGTATATATTGCGTTTATTTCGTATATATACCGTAAATATGTTGTATATATATTTTATTGTTCTTTATATATCATCTAGGGATCATTTTGTTTTCCAATTTATATTTATTTGTACTTTTGTATTCGTTTGTGACTATAATATGCATATGTGGTAATTTTTCCCTTATAAATTGGTGTGCCTCTCTTAAAATTTATCTTTCAATTTTTATTTTTTAATAATGTGACATATATATCAATTTGGCAGCATCTATTAAATCGATTGTAAATCCTCCCTCTTGAGCTTGAATTGGTAGACTCCACTTACAATATTTATATTTATTTTTATTTCTTTATTCTTTTGTGACCTGTTCCATAAAAAAGCCATTTGAATTTATATGGAAGGTCGGCCAAAGTGCTAAAAGTGTCTTTATATATATATATATGTATATATATGTATGTGTATATATATGTATATATATAATATATATGTATGTATATGTATTTATGGGTTTTTTTATTTGCCTGTTTATTTCTTTATGATTATTTAGGCTGTGACATATATATCACTAAGGCACTATTTTGTAATTAATTTTTTCTCAATTTATATTTATATTTATTTTTATTTCTTTATTCTTCTGTGACCATATAAATGTTGGCTCCTCCCACAATTTTTTTCTATGCTTACTATATATATGTATATATTTATATATATATATATATGTATATATATATATATGTATATATATGTGAATGTGTATGTATGTATGTTTATTTTTGTAACCTATATATTGCCTTGATCTGTCCTTTCACTCCAGTGTTCCTGAGGATGTCATTAGACGAAAGCGCTTGAGCACCCCTTTGTGTTTCTTTTTCCTCGTGGTTTTATTCATCATAAATACTTTTCACGTGTCACTTTCGTGAAATAATTTTTCATATATATATATATATTATATTATTCTGCATATACTGTATCTAAATATATAATTACACATATACTGATGGTCATATGGACTAATTACAAAAATAGGCTGTGAACTCTAAATTTACCACTTCATGAGAGATATGTTTGGTATTTCAAATTCTCGTGTAGAATCCATTTATTTATGCTCGGCCTATATTTCAGCTCTGGTCCACTAGCGAATTTACGGTGGGGACGGCTCCCCCCTTTTGTCAATTTGGCGCCCCTCTTTGTCAGTTTGGCGCCCCTTTTGGTCAGTCTTGGCGCCCCTTCCAAATGCTTCATTTTTTATAATAATTTTTTTAATTTCTAAAAGCAAAAAAAGTACATCCTTTTTTAAATTATAAAAATATCAACACCACCCTTGTAAATACCTGGCAACTTACCTTTCAATTTTATTTTCAGAAACTCTGTATAAAAATAATATTTCCCTTCGTATACTCAATTAAATTACGCTTTCCAGCTTTACATATTCATTTATTAATGGTTGTAAGCATTTGTAGACACAAGGTTAATGTGCTTGTAAACCCTTTCGTAGTATTTACATTCACGATCTTCCTCTCTCTAAATGACTGATTCAGGTAATAAACGCTAAAAATTTGCCTGCTGGTGCTTAAAGAGTTAACATATGTTTTTTAATTCCAGTGTATATAGTTACATTTATATATAATTAAACATTATTTTGGCGCAATTTTTATATATGTAAAGGTCCGCGCCCCCCCTTTCAAAAATCCTAGATCCGCTACTGCTCTGATCATATGCAGCGGTGGCCAAACCCCGGCTCGCGAGACAATTTTGGCTTTTATTGTTTTTATCATAAAAGACAAAATTCATAATACAAATATAATTTTTTTTCACATAATAAAAAAATATGAAAAACAAACATGGAAAAATTGAGTTGACAATAAAATGCGTCATGCGTACGACAATTTCTGTTGCGTGACAGGCACTAAGCGGGATAATTACATAATTAACACCAATCGCCACTTACCAGTGTCCAGTACCCCTCGAGCTACCCTGCGGGCCGCGTGTAGTAACGAGTGAGTGTGTTTTAAAATTGTCTTCTTAGATCAAATAGTGGCTATTTTTCTCAGCTATACAAGTGAAAGTTATACAACCCCTTAGTTGATTAAAATGACTGAGCAGACAAAGTGTAAGAGACGGAAATATGAAGAAGAAAATAGTTTTTAAACAAGAGTGGGAGGAGAGCTTTGCCTTTACTGTTAAGGTTGGGAAACCTGTGTGTATTATCTGCCACGTGGCACTCAATCACTTTAAAGCCAGTAACTTAAAGCGTCATCATGAAACTAACCATAAAAATTTTATTACTGAATTTCCTCCCAAATCAAACTTAGGGAAGACTAAGTTAATAATGTTGAAATCTAGCCTAGTTGCCCAACAAACTGTACTTTTATCATTGTGTAAGACAGCTGACTTAACTACTGAAGCTAGTTTTGTTATGGCATGGAATATTGCTCGTGCTCAACTTCCCTACAGTAGTGGAGAATTTGTGAAGAAGAATATTGCCGATGTTATTGCAATTCTCGCTCCAGATAACACAAAGCTTCGAGAACAAATAGCAAATATTTCTATTTCCCGCCACACTACAGAGAGACGTATTTCCCAGATCAGTGCTGAAATTATATGCTCGTTGCAGAGTGATTTGAAGAATTCTGTTGCATTCAGTTTGGCCCTCGATGAATCCACAGATATTAAAGATAACCCTCAACTGGCGATATTTATTCGTTATGTTACTGGCGATGGAAATGTGAAAGAAGAACTCTTGGACTTAATGACCCTAAGAGAAACCACCAGAGGGGTTGACATAAAGAACGCACTTGACGAGGCATTATCAAATGCTCAAGTACCATGGAATAAACTTGTCAGTGTTGCAACAAATGGAGCACCAGCTATGGTAGGACAAAATGTAGGCCTAGTTGGGCTCGTGACACGCGATCCCAAGTATCCTGTGTGTCTCTATTCACTGTATCATTCACCGTGGTCATTTGGTAAGCAAGTACTTTAGGTATGACCTTATGACAGTGTTATGAAATGTGTTCTAGAAATTGTGAATTTCATTCGTTCAAATGCAAAAATGCACCGAGCGTTTAGAAATTTTATCGAGGAGCTGGATCTTCAAGAAAGCCAGATGACCTTTCATTCTACTGTATTGTAAAGTGGTTATCAACTAGTAATCTCCTGAATAGGTTTGTTGTACTGTTGGAGCCTATCATTGATTTCTTGAAAGAAAAGGGAAAGTCATACCCACAACTAGAAGATCACGAATGGGTGCAGGATCTGATGTTTTTTACTGATGTAATACAACACCTTCAAAATCTAAATTTGGCACTTCAGGGAAAGGATAAGGTCATTTCTGACCTTACACAGACAGTTTTCAGTTTCCAGAATAAAATAAAGCTCTTCCAAAAACATCTAGTAACAACAAAATTTGACGCTTTTCCTCATATTTCCTGATATTGAAATAAAAGATAGTAAATTGGAGGAATACAAAAGTAAATTAGAAGGACTAATTGATGATTTTCAGTTCAGGTTTGATGAACTGAAGAAGCTAAAACCATGCTTCGAATTTCTTGTAAATCCTTTCCTGATTGATGTCGTCAACGATGGCTGTCCTGTTACCACACCTTTTGTTACGGAAGCTGCTTCAATACAAACAGAACTTTTGGAGCTACAGGAGGACGTGGGTTTAAAGTTGATACATAAAAGCTTATCTGCAGTTGGGTTTGGAAGCAAGTACCAGAGACAAAGTATATTCACCTCAGGAAAACCAGTTTCCGACTTATCTCAGTTTTTGGGACAACTTATTGCTGTGAAGCACTCTTCTCGGTAATGAAGTTTGTAAGTCAAAACATCGTGCTGCCCTCACTAACGAACACATGACTGAGCTTCTTCATACCGCCTTAACATCACATCAGCCAGACTTTAAAGCATTAACAGCCAAAATGAAGACCCAAACTAAGCATTCTACAAACAGTAATTAAACAATTTAATAATGTGAGTATAACTATATGTATATGTATATGTTTTAATATTAATTCTTTTTAAATATTTTGCGGCTCTCGTACATCTGAAAAACGTCGTATGTGGCTCTTGGGTCCAGGAAACTTGACCACACCCTGATTATTATATAGCCTCGAAATTGTAGGTATGTATTATGGTATAAAGCAACGCTTGGTAATTGATAATTATTTTTATGATAATTTTCGCAAATGATATTAGTTGTAGACAAGCGGTAGCTCGCTATCGCTCGTTATCGCCCTCCGGATTTTGTTTTCACTACTTCATTTTTTTTTATTGGTTGTAGATTTAAAATTATATTATATGAAGCCCTCATAGGAAGAAGTGGCTAAGCTACAAAATTTAAAAAAACGCCATTACCCCCCCCCTTACCCCCACCCCTCTACTCCATTACCTTCCCACCCCCACTCCCCCATTACCCTCACACACAAAAGTAAAAAGCCATTACCCCCATTACCCCCACCCCACCCCATCTCCCTTATACTGCTACCCGCCCTCCGTGCGGGGTAGCAGTATATATGACGCGTTCGGTGGAGAAGGGGCGAACGCCACAAAATTCGAAAAATGAGTTTTTGTCGTATAATTATCCTTTAAAACCTTTGCTTTACCTATGCAAAAAATTAGATGTTAGTCTGCACTCTTTCACGGTAAAATTTAGGTTTTAATGTATCTCAGAGAAATTCACTCGCATCATTGCTTCACATTGAACACATCTATCTACTTTCTGGTCACTCGACAATGCCCTCTGATGCTCAATTTGGCCAAATTGAACAAAATATAAAAAATAATTACAGCAATATTATTTACACCAAAAAAGATTATGTTACGGCCATAACTACAGCCGTTTCGCAGCGCTTCCTAGTTGTAGAAATGAAACAGGCTGATTTTCTCGATTTTGACGTCCTAAAAACTGCATTGTCATTAGGAAATCAACAACTACTAAATTTACAGATGCAAGAAAGTTAATATTTGACTTTCACACAAAGAAGGCTACGTAATATCTACTGCATACCGCACAACCCCAGATAATAGCCATCCCGTCAGACTGCAGAAAGGGAAAAAATCCTACAGTGTCAGTTTATTCAATCTAGCCCAGCAGACACTGCAACCAAAGTATTCCCAATTGCTGCCAAACTAAGGAAAAAATAAAAGATCTCAAAGAATTATCAGACCTAATGCCTGCAACTGCAGTGAACTATATACAAGATTGTTAAGGAACTGGAAGAAACCGAACAGTTGAAGCAGGTAATACAACATTCGACGAAGAGGACCAAATAATGGATTACACCATTAACATCAGAAGCTATCAATAAATAATATTGTAAATTTCTTGGCGTTTTATTATATCGACATATTACACAACAATATTTTACTCAAATATGTGTTCAAATTCATACAACATTTCAATAAACCGGAAAAATACAAAGGTTTAAAGTTTACAAACTTTAACCGCATTTTGTGGCATAATTCGAAAATGTTGCGTTCGCCCCTTCTCCACCGAACGCGTCTATATATCACAGTATAAATGTGAAGTTCAAGATTTACGCGGCTGCGTTCTTTTCTGTAGTTTTATCGCGGTGCTGGGGCCTTCGGACCCAGTAACCGGTGACCTAGGACCGGGAAACTTGACAGAGCACATCGTCAGCTCATGGGCTATCAGTTGGTGGTGGTTGCAGAATTTTCCGATGTGCCGTTTTAGGCTGTGCACGGTTCCGAAAAAAGCGGACACACACACACACACACACACACACACACACACACATTTTAGCTCAATAATATATTAGATGAATTACCCACAACTTTTACAATGGGATAAATATAACTTTTAGATAAGGCTGAAAATTTAAGAATAAATATCACATTTCCCTCATTTGGTTAGGTTAGGTTACTTCCTTCCTTAATGGTGACACTTAGAAGAGCATCGTGACAAAAAGTGGTACGTCAACCTAGAAAAGTTGGGAACCCCTCATATGAAGAATGGTTTTCTTTAGTTGTACTCTAAAATTAATAATTGTATTGTGCATGGGAAAATTATTTTCAAGCAATTATCAATTTTCATTTTATATTATCTATCGTTTTAGCTGCACTCAATAAAGTCTTATTTATATCTATATATATATAATGAATTCGAAGGAGGAAAATTATTTCGTAGTGAAATAAATTGGTTTTCGATTCGTTTGTGACTTACATTTGTGACTTACGTGTGTGACTTCCTTTCAGATATGTAATTGAAATTAATTACCTGAAAGTGAGGGAAAATCCCATGCAGAAAGACTGCATATGAAGTGCAGTTGTAGGTCATACCCAGAACTGTAATTTTCATGGTGAAGTATAGGAGGAGAAGCTTGCCAGTGTCGGTATCTCAGTGAATAACACCGTTTCCCTACAGGCAAAGTGAAAATACTGAGGTCGGGGGTTCGAACCGCGATGATTCCGGTAATAATAATATACAGGAGGTAAAACAATGGGCCGTATTAATAGGCCTGAACACTGTGTTAGTTTCTAGCCCTCCTAAATTATTATTATTATAGGATAAATTTAAGTGCTACGTTGCCCATTTTTTTCGTTCTCGATGTGCGCAGTTACTGTATTTATAAAATTATTTAACTATATTGTCGTTACCTGACTTTATAATAGTTGATTAATATACTTTTAGTTCTCTCTGCAGACGTATATATTTGTACATTTCCATTTTTCTCAAATGGTGGTGTTATAGAAAGTATTCTATACAATTTGTGTTGTATTTTTACGTATGTTTCAAATAAAAGCTCATGCGTCTAAATATCTGTATAGACGGTGAAGTTTATTAAATGAAAATTTTCAGCTTCGCTGCATTCATTCTATCTGGTGAACAGGGCCGTTTACTAGTATAAGCAGACTGAGCGGCCGCTTAGGGCCCCGCTGCTACTAGGGGGCCCCTAGACAGGCTCCCAGGTCATAGCTCAGTGGGCAAGAATAGGAATATAGCTGAAGGTATTATTATTATTATTATTATTATTATTATTGTCGTATTAATTAAAGTTTTTGTATGAGATAAATGTGATAAAACGGAGACAAACGAAACGTTTTGGTCGTTATGTGTAAATAACTATTGTGAGATCTTATTTCTATATTATTTAACTTTATTCTTACTATATGCTTATACTTTCCTAAATGCTTAATTTTTCTAGTATTGTAAAACATTATTTCACTAATTTACTAATTATTAAGAGATTTTGTAACACTTTAAAACCAAGGATTATTTTCGTTATGTTTTCAAGTTTATTAATTCTTCTCTCATCTTTTTCAGATAATGTGAATTTTGTTGGTGAAAACCTAAATGGTCTGATTATTTGAATGTATTTGATTAACGTTACAATTATAACACTTATTATTATTATTATTATTATTATTATTATTATCATCATCATCATCATTATTATCATGATTATTATTATTTAGCAGATTAGTTGTGGTTAACTAGATGTGACTTCGTGCATCTTGGAAAATGAAACATTATCCATCAGGAACTGAAAAACGGAAAAAGAAGAAAATAGAGGAGGAGAAGCTTTCCAGTAGCACAGGTGAGATGTGCTACTTGTATATTCTTATGATTACAGTTCAGGCAACTAGGTTAGGTAGACCATCAAGCAAGGCAAGTGCTCAGGAATCGTGTAGAATAAGCTAGTTTCTGTAATATTTATAATATTTATAATATTTATAATTTATAATATTTATAATATTATCAAACAAGAAGGAAGATTATTTTAGCAAAAATTAACAGAATATGTAATGTTATGTTCTTCTCAGGAGCACTATTGAAATATTTGGAAAAGCCATCCTCAGCAAAGCCTGATGAGCATCATGAGCCAACAGCAGGACCATCCTCTATGCAAACCTCAAACACCAGTAGAAGTAGAGCCTGATGAACCAACAAGTGGCCCATCTTCTGTTCAGCTTCAAACACCACACCCAGGCATTTCTACTGAGCAACAAGAACCAAGATCTGCTCCACCGCTTGATCCGTATGACTGGCCAGTTGTCCTGTCAGATGCCTTGAAGACAGATCTGGTGTCTTGAGAACCATTTCAAATCAGTCCAGATTTCACATTCCCTAAAAGAGAGGACGGTAGAAGCGTTCATCACCATTACATGTGCAGAACATTAATTAATGGGGAAAAAATAAAGCGAAGCTGGCTGATGTACTCTAGAAGGAATGATGCTCTTTATTGCTTCTGCTGCAAGTTATTTTCAAGGAAGTCGTACAAACTAATTACGGATGGACTTTCAGACTGGATAAACGTTGGTTCATTTCTGAAAGGCCATGAAAATAGTTCAGAACATGCAGATAACATGGCAACATGGAAGGATCTGGAACTACGGCTAAAAACTGGGAGGACCATTGACCAAACTGAAATGTCATTAATGGAGGCAGAGCGAAGACGCTGGCAAGATGTTCTCACACGTCTTGTAAGTATAATACAATCACTGCAGAGAGAAACCTTGCTTTCAGGGGGTCTTCCTCACATTGTACAATCGAGACAATGACAACTTCTTGAAGGAGGTTGAGCTGCTTGCCAAATTTGATCCAGTGATGAAACAACACATCAGCAGAGTCGAAAGTGGCCAATATAGTCATTCAAGTTACCTAGGAAACATCACTCAAAATGAGCTCATTGGATCCATTAGTGGGAAGATCTTGGATGCCATTGTTGCAGAAATAAAACAAGCTAAATATTACTCACTCACTTTAGACTGCACTCCAGACATAAGCCACCAAGAACAGATGTCGATTATGATCAGAACTGTTAAAATGGGTGAAGTACCAGAAATAAAAGAATACTTCTTGGGCTTTCTTGAGGCTTCAGAAAGTACAGGCCTGGGTTTATCAGTTCTGATTCTGAAGAGACTAGATGAACTGAATATTCACTTTGATGACTGCAGAGGACAGTCACATATGACAACGGAGCGAACATGAAGGGCAAGAACAAAGGTATTCAGGCAAGGTTATTAGAGAAGAACTGTCGTGCACTCTATGTTCCATGTGGGGCTCACACTCTGAATCTTGTAGTGGCTGATGCAGCTAAAGCTTCCACAGATGCCATCAGCTTCTTTGGCAACGTACAAAAATTGTACCAACCTTTTTTCAGCAGCTACACAGAGATGGACAATTCTAAAGAAGCACGTGAACATAACACTCAAGTCTTGGAGTGAAACCAGGTGGGAGAGCCGGCTTAAGAGCATTGAGGCTGTGCGATACCAGAGCCACAACATCAGAGAGGCCCTGTTGGAAGTCAGAAACAATGCCACAGATGCCATAGTCAGGACTGAAGCACAAGCACTTGCAGAGGAGGTAGGGTCTTATCGCTTTCAGATTTGCACAGTAGTATGGTATGACATTCTTCATGCAGTTAACCATGTGAGCAAACTTCTGCAGTCTCCTACAATGCAGTTTGATGTGGCAGTCAACCTCCTCACAAAAACAAAAGACTCACTCACCAGCTACAGAAACACAGGTTTTGTTGCAGCACAAGTCGTAGCTAGGGACATATGTGAGGAAATGAATGTGGAGGCTGTGCTGAAGGAGAAGAGGCTCAGATCCACAAAAAAGCACTTTGCTTACGAAGCTCCTGACGAACCATTTACAGAAGCCTTAAAGAGGCTGGAAGTCAAATTTTTCAATGTGGTGGTGGATTGTGCCATCGGGTCAATAAATGAGAGATTCAAAACATTAGATGATGTGAGGGACATATTTGGGGTTCTCCTAAACTTCACCACAATGAACAAGGAAGACTTGTCCTGCAAGTGTGAAAAGCTCTCTAAGATACTGAGCTCTAGAGCTGACTCTGACATTGATGGAAGAGAACTGGCTCTCGAAATTAAGAACTTGCCAACTTTACCTTCACACAACATGACTGCATTGGAGCTTCTCTCCTTCATTCATCAGAAGCAAATGGAGGAACTATACCCCAATCTCTGGGTTGCACTAAGAATTGCCTGCACTCTACCTGTGACAGTAGCGTCAGCCGAGAGGAGCTTCTCTAAGATGAAGCTAATCAAACACTACCTCAGATCATCAATGGGGCAGGATCGCGTCAGCGGCCTTGGCATCATAAGCATCAACCAGGACGTTGGCAGGGAGATTTCATATGATGATGTTATTGATGATTTCGCCCAGAAAAAATCTAGGAGGCAAAAATTTTGAAGAGACAAACTGTCCTGTATAACTGTTAGCTATTACACGATTGTATCGTAGAGTTAGTAATTGTTTGGTAGTTGATAATTGCATTATTTTTTTATACATAGTTCTGTGTCATTTATTCTAAATAATGGATAAGCTAATTTTCAGGAATTTCATGAAGAGTGTTTTTTCTGTTTGTCTTCTGAAAGTACATATTTGTTGTTTTGGACATAAATGTTTCATTAAAATTGTTTCATAATTGTTTTTTATTAACACAGCCATTTTTTGTATGTGTGCTGAGGTGATGTAGTAAGGCGTGAGTTGGTGGATGGAGGGGTGGGGCCTCAAATGAGTATGCTGCTTAGGGCCCCCTAATGGCTAGAAACGGCCCTGCTGGTGAATCAACGTTTTATATATAAATAAAAGGCCCTGCGAAGCTTCGAGATTCGATTTGATTTCGAATCGAGAGAGAGGATTTGATTTGATTCGTTAGCTTGGGTTCCGGTTTCGAATCTCTATTAAGTCCGGTAAACAATATCAGTGATGTTTTGAAGAAGACTTTCGTAAATAAACACTTTTCTTTTTACTTAGATTATAATTCAATCTATTATACTGAGACCAATCTCTCGCGCAATAACACTTTTATCATACTTTAATACCATTGTTCCTCCTCATGATCAAATACTTAATACTTTTTTTTTAGAAGGATTTACTTCGTCCTTTGTTCTCAAGAAGATTTAATTAATTTTATGGTTATTACTAATTGTGTGTAAAAACACTTTAATCTATATGTGTACAGTTGCGTTGCAGGAAAAGATCCCTCGGAGAAAATACCCCCCGAGGAAAAAATCCCCTAGGAAAAAATCCCCCTGGAAAATATCCCCCGAGGAATAAATCCCCCATTAGTCATGAAACATAAAAATTATCTAGAAGTGACATAGGTTAGGTTAGGTTAGGTTAAGTTAGGTTAGGTTAGGGCTTTTATAAGGTGCATTCAAAAGGAGCAAGCTATACAACAAGTTTATGCTACTGAAGCTATGGCTGGTCATCCTTCTCATACGCAAAGAAAAAAATACAAGAGTGCAGTAGCTCGTATTAAAAGTATCGTAGATGATGTTGATAACCGATCCATTATAGATTATCTGAAAGGAATCGCCTTCAATCTAAAATTTTAAACACGGCATTTTTTCACATACATTATCTATTCGTTTTTAATTGTTTCTTAATAAAGAATAAATTTTATTTAGCATTATCTGTATCCTTATTTCTCATGACTAATGGGGATTTATTCCTCGGGGGATATTTTTCCAGGGGGATTTTTTCCTAGGGGGATTTTTTCCTCGGGGGGGGGGGGGTATTTTCCTCCGGGGGATCTTTTCCTGCAGGCGTACAGTTGATTTGATCGAGATTCGATTCGATTTGAATTGTTTGGGATGATTTGATTCGAGATTCGATTAAAAAAAAAAATTGCGATTCGCAAAGCCCTAATATGTATACTGTACAATGTACATACTGTATATATATTATATATATATATATATATTAAACCCGTTATATCTCGTCACTTTGTCGCTGTCACTTTCCTGTTGAGTCCCCGGACCATGTCCAACCCCTTTTATTTTAGACTACCTTAACTCAAAATATAATAACATGAAGTTCACCGCAGAAACGAAAATTTACAATGCTTTACCGTTCCTCGATTTTCATATAATTCGAAAAAATAATCGCTTTCTTACGTCGCTTTACGAGGAAAAAACCTTCATTGGATTGGGAATGAAATTTGAGTCTTTTAGTCCAATCCTAATCATATCTTAACTTCAATGAACCGAGCATAAAAAGTGCGCGGCGGTATTTACACATCAGATATTTTTTATTATTTTTTTAAATTACCCTTTTACGGACCTGAAATCAATCCTTAAAAAGAAATTAATGATGTTAATTAAAATTTTTATCCTCAGTACATTTTTACTAATGGTTGTAATATCGGATATTTGTTTCACGTCAAGGAAAAACTTCCAGACGACCTCTGATCATCTCTGATCTGTAAATATATTTGTGGCGAATGCAATTTATCCTACATTGGCAGAACGACTCTCCAATTTCAGGTTCGAATTAACGAACACAGAGGGTGTAGTAGTCGGACAAACATTTTACTCGCTAAACCAATGTTTTCTAACATCCGCGATCATCCTCATAAAATGAATGATCAAATGAATGACAAAAACTTTAAAATCTTATGCAAGGCCAACAGTACGGACCTTCTAGAGCAGGGGTTCCCAAACCTTTTTCCATGCGACCCTACCAAGGCTACCATCTATCTAGAGCGACCCTTACCAAGGCTACCATCTATCCAGAACGACCCTAAGTCTTTGAAGTAGAAAAGATCAGAGCGTCACGTGTCACGCATTGGGCGTTAAACTCACGCATTTGCACGCTATCTGACTTGAACGATGAACGATGTAATATCAAGGCTATTTTATACAGAATATTTATTAATTAAAGAGAAATATTTTATATTATCTTAAGAAATCAGCCTGGAATTTGCGTTTTACAATTGTGCATCGTGGTGACCATTCAAGTACCTATTCTAGGCACGCAAAAAACAAGCAGATATGCAATATTTATTTTAGCAATGATACCAGAGACAAGGTAAGCCAATACAAGTGTGCATGATCATTTAATCAATTTACTATACCTAGGGGTGTATTTTGTCAATGAACAAAGCAAGTAGTCCTCTGAGTTGGTGTTTGAAATACGATTACGGTATTTAGATTTGGTGTACACCATTAAAGAGAAAGCTGTTTCACAGACGTAAGTGTTTCAAATTGTACAAGCACTTTGATAGCTTTTTAACCACCGAGTGTCTCTCAGGTAAACTGGTCCAAAACTTCGCGAAGTCATCGTAGATTTCAAAATTCATTCTTGCTTCATTATCCGCCTGCAGGTCTGCCGTTTCAAGAGCAAAAGGGTTGCACTTTGTTGCATCAGACTTGAAGGGGAATTGCCGGCACAGACGGCAGAATTGAGACTGCCGGCGTGAGACATGACTTATTGTCATTGCTTACGCAGAATTACTTCATCCAATCAGACCAATTCGTGCCAAAATTTTAACAAATCTGGTAACACTGTTAATGCTGACGCAAAGCCGTCGTTTTTTTCGTCATAAAACAACACAGTTCACAGGTTTTATGTTGGACGCTGATTAGTTCACAATCAAGCGCATTTAGCGACCCTAGCGAACCTATGAGCTCTTTGTGACCCTTCATGGTGAGGCTTGCGACCTTATTTAGGGTCGGGACCCTGGGTTTGAGAACCCCTGTTCTAGAGCCTTCTAGAGACTATCTTTATATTCACGGAAACTCCTAACTGAAATGACTACACCGCTTTTAATAATTTAATGCACAGTGTTTATTTTACCAGTTAACCCAAAGAAATGAAAATAAGTCACTAAAAAGGGAACTTCAGTTCAGCGATACACGAGATTACTACCCACTCAATGGCATTCTCATTCACATTCGTGGTCCACAAATGAGAATGTACAAAAAAATAAAAAATTCCACATTTGAGAAAAGCGTTTCTTGATTTAGGACACAATGCGTTCCCGCCACACATAGAATATGGAACATTGACAATTTGTTCAGCGGTTCCGAAAAACAGGCAGTATTTGGAGCAAAACCGCAAACGAACATTAACCGTGCTTACGGAAGAGGCAGTCCGTAAACGCAGTCCTTCCAAATCTGTTTGCAAACTGTCACAGCAAACAGAAATAGGAGTGAGAAGTTGTGCCAAAGCAGTGAAACAAATGAAGTTGCACTCGTATAAGATGCGTGTGATGCGGGAATTTCGACCACTAGAAAAGAGCTCTCATAGTGTCACTGGTTCTTTCAAATTGGGGAACAGCAGCCAAATATCTTGAATGTCGTTTTTTTTCGGATGAAGCATAGTTTCACCTCACTGGATATGAATGCACAAAACACGCGTATAGGATCTACATATAACCACACACCATTCATGAAACTCCCCTTCATCCCGAGAATGCGGGAGTGTTGGGTGCTATTTCGAAATGTCGGATTGGGGGGGGGGGGCTTATCTTCTTCCACAACAGGATTACGTCGGACAGTTACATTGATATCATACACGAGTTCTTGAGCTGCCTATTAGAGGATGAAATCCGCATTGTCTGGTTCCAACAAAACTATGCAAAGAACCGCTCGTCCCATCAAACAATGGCCGAGTTGGAATTCATTTTCAGTAATCGCGTAATTTCTAAGGGATTACGGCCTCCACACTCACCTGATTCATCATTACCGAATTACTTCTTGTGAAGATACATAAAAGACCAGGCACATGCGAACAATTCCCACACTCTGAAAGAGTTGCAACAAAACATTATCAACATCATTGCTAACATTCAACCAGAGATGTTACAATCTGTGTCCAGCAACATGCATCGCTGTACACACTTGTGCAATGAACACGGCGATGAACACTTCCAACATTTGTTATGACGTGTTTCAACTGCTACTGTCATTGTTTCTCATATCACAAAGTTTCATGCATCTCTGAAATAGCTAAAGTTACTCTACTTTCTACTCAGTTTTTTATTTTCATTTTTTGAGTTAACTTATAAAATGAACACCCTATATTTTAACATGAAGTAATATATATATATATAGATATACAGTACATATGGGAGAGAGGAGGGGCGACAAGCTTGACTTTCGTGAAATGAGGAATCATCGCACGGAACATTTGAAAGGTGTTACACGGGGTGTAACAAAAGTCCTTTATCATTAGGGGGTTATTTTTTATTTATGAAGGAAATAATTGTTCAAAATGTATGCCATTCAGGTGTTGACATGTTAATTTGATCGAGTAAGCTACATTGAACTTTACGTTGGACATCCTATATGATGTTGTTACAATCTTGTATGTTGCTTTTTATCTGTTGAATAGTTCGTGGTGTTACTGGTAAACAAACTACTGTACTTTAAATGCAATAAAACTAATTTTGTTTTCTTTTGTTGGGTGTAATCAGCCATTATTTTCCATCAGTTATGAAAAACCAGAAAACGAAACTAAAAAAAACACATTAATTTCCTATAATAAAGACTTTTGTTACACCATATATATATATATATATATATATATATAATAATGAATTTTACAATTAAACACGTGAAATAAATAAATGATACAAACCCACAAAGGTTTGGAATCGCTTTTCATTTTTCCTTGTGGGTGTGCATCATATATAATGATTCAAACAATTAAAATTATTCTAACATCAAAATCAAACCATGGGACGAATCAATAAATGAATTACGCGCGAAATGATAACTAATGTTGCACCATTATTTGTACTTATACTTGTTATTAATGATATTATAATTACTGTGCAATATACATTCGTAATACATTTTTTCAGTCTTTGTTATTATATGAGTATCTGTATTTTTTTTTATTGAAAAGTATCTGCTCAATTAGCGTGAATGAATCCAGAATTCTTTTCAATAGACAGTAATAATATAGAGGTTCCATCAATGACTGATAAATAATAACGAAATATAGTATTTTTAATTAACAAGAATAAAAAATAGTTATTGCGTATATTAGCGAGTGTATAATATAAATATACTCGTATTTAACCTTAATTTATAAAAGTACGACAGATATCGAGGTTCAAATCCGTTTTTAAAGTTCAAGAATCCTGGATCGCAAAAAACAAAGGGGAAATAGGCTGCGCGCGCATCATTCCAAATGTTTTTAAAATTTTGCATAATAGATGATTTAGCACTAAATAAAGGAAAAATGTATACATTTCCCGCTTCCTTATATTAAAATCTTATAATTTATAGCTTACTTACTGACAATAATAACTTATAAACTTTGTTCAGTAATGATTTTAAGCCTACACAATTGTAGGAAAACAAATGACGCCAACCTTCAGATTAAACTTGAACGCCACCGAGCGGTGGGTGGGCCAACTAGTTAGTATTGATTTGGTGTTTGGGGTGACGAACATGTAGAGAAAAGATTCCTATAACAATTTTATCATGTCTAAGGTAAGAAATTTTGTTTAAGTATATCACGTACGCGAAATTTCATAATTTTAAACGCTATTTCCAGAAGTGTTCATGAATGCCTGTCTGCGTTGTTTACGTGAAAAACTATATACAATTCAGAAGCGAACTCTCTCTCTATAAGGGGTCCTCGTAAGAAATTAAAGAAATGTATGGGACGGGAATGTTTTCTTTGTTAACAAATAACAAACATTTTTAAGAATATACCATACTCTTCAAGCATCGCCAACAACCTAAATTCGATAATGTTTATTATTAAGATTGAATTCAATTAACTATATTTACCAGTCACATACAGCGCAATTTATCTTTCATACAAAGCCAATCATAAACAATGATCATGCAACGAAAATTATGATTGTAACACCATCAAGATAAGTTTACACGAATAAGTGCTTAAAAAACAATCCATACGTACACGACAGTAAATGTATAACGCTTTGAACGTCAAAGGACTGCGGGTCCTATTTGTCTAAATTATTAAATTTTAATAGCGTTGACCTATATAATATAAGGATATATTGATTTATTGATCTATAGGTATGTTATAACATATATCTAATACCTATGCAATGTTCTGACTCTCACGCATACATACACGCACACACGCTGTGCGTGTGTGTGTGTGAAAATATTTAAAAGAAATTTGTTCATAATAAAAATAATAATGATAATAATTGATGATGATGATGATGATGATGATGATAATAATGATGATTAAGGAAGCAAAGAGAAACAGATACAGAGTCAACAATAAAGCAGAGCCAAATTGGAGGAACAATTATAACAGTCTTATTTAAAAGAAATAAAATAGGAAACAAACACAAGATCCAAAAGAGTCAGAAATGTTGAGTTTTAGATAAAATATAGTGTGTACATGATATATATATATATATATTGAAACGTAATGAAATAATTTTTGTTCTTCTATATTTACAAATTTTTAAAAGAAATTTCCACTTCTTACCAACCATGACTTATTGAAATTCAAGGTGAATTTCACAAAATCACGTACGATTTGATACACACACACACACACACACACAGTATACACATATATAATATCAAAGATTTTAAAATAAAAAAAAACCGCGAAATGACCCCAAAAAGAGAAGTGTTAAATAAGTGTGTGTGTGTGTGTGTGTGAATTTATATTTAATGTCATAGGAATTTACCACAAAAGACTTTATATAGCATGTGTATGTGTTGGCCTTTCATTTAATTAATTATAGTACGGGTGTATGGGTTTAATTTGTTATAAAATACCGCCAATAAGTGAAATTTTTAACTTACTTTAATATTATTTTTAAAAATTTTATACCTATTTTATATTTGTATTTAATCTTATATAAAGTTTCTTGGTATTCTCGATCAGGCATTCGTATATCGAATACTATTGACTTTAACGCAATGATGTTTGCCGTATACACCTTTTGAGACTATTGGAAAAACATTTCCACGGTGTGGTTATTGACAATGGCCACCAGACATTTCCCTCAAGCATGGCCACCACGATTTCCAAATCTGAGAGCATCTGATTTCAAGTGGTGTCACATTTGAAGAAGGTGGTGCGTGGCTGATGTCGTTGACCACACCATGGAAATGTGTTTCCGATGGTCTGTAAAGTGTGTACACCAAATATCGCTGCTCTTCCATGGAAATCATTCAATGTAAAGGTATTTGACCACGCAAAATATTTTATAAGAACCTTGCATTTCGGTATGACGACACTATAAGTGCATGGTTCTACAAGTTGTACAGTATTAGCTGATTTTACTTATATATATTTTACTTATATATATATATATATATATATATATTATATAATATATATATATAATATATATATATATATATATATATATATATAATAATAATAATAATAATAATAATAATAATTATCAAATCCAAATCTAGGGAAAAACCAAAGGTATCTATTTACTTTGTCAGCTCTTTTACATAAAACCTTGGTTAACCTTGGTTTTGCTTCCGCCCGAATTGTTCATTCTGACGAAGGTCAAACTTGTCACTCCATCTTAGACCTACAGTTTAACGTGGAATCCGAACCACGCCTCACCAGCAGCCCAGCGTCATAACCACTAGGCTATCCAGGGTACCCATTTATCTACCAACCAATTTCTTTATTGTATGGAAGGATGAACAGTTGGGTTTTGCTACGCGCCACTTGCCGTCACCGGGTCTCGATTCCGGGGCCGATGGATTCGTAGTCAGCGACGCTATCCACTACATCACCGAGGTGTATATATATATATATATATATTATATATTATATATATATATATATATATATATATATGCGTACATCCCTTAAAGAGTTCCTTCCGTTCATAACCCCCACACCCTTTCTGGATGCTTCTCTCTCTCTCTCTCTCTCTCTCTCTCTCTCTCTCTCTCTCTCTCTCTCTCTCTCTCTCCCCCTCTTTCTCCCTCTCTCTCGTACCGCCCACTTCTTTCCATCTTTTGCTAATATTATTTCTTTTTGCTTAAGCAAAAGGTGTAATGGAGAGTGTCTTATCAATACATGAAGAGTCCTACGTAATTCTTTTGCGAATCTGCTCTTTTCTAAGTCATGGCAATCAGCTTTATAGTTTTATCGACCAATTGCGTTTAATATTGTATAATGTTGTATGAGGCTGCTGCTGGTTCCTTATTTGCGTGGATAGGCAGTTACCGTAAAGATTTTACAGTTCTCTGACAATGAGTTTCATTGAGTTTAGTTTGCTGTTTGAAGGTTTTACGCGAGGCCAGTGAGAGAGTTCGTGTCCATAATCAGTGCATGCATGAGGCTGTTTGACAAAGATTGTAAAATATATATATATATATATACAGGGTGGCCCATAAGTCCCAATCGGCTATAATTAAAACTAAAATCCATCTAGCGGAGCTCACACTGAAGTAATTGGTTACTAAGGAAAGAATATTTGTCGAGATGGTTAGATTTTGCAATTTGAATGATCAGTAAATATTTCTAAACATATTACAAACTCTTAACTTTGATTTTGTATTTTTTTTGTATTTTAACTTTAAAATTATAACCGATTGGGGCTTATGGGTGGTATATATATTTCATAAGTAGTTCAAACAAAGCTCTTCACAAGATAATTATAACACTATTATATCATTATTTACTTCAGAACAACTAATGAGAAATTAAAGTTTTCTTTCAGTAATTTCTAATTAAGAGTTATTTATTAAATTAACTCATTACTCGCTTTTATTTTTGCCGACATTCTCAAAGTATTTACGGGTATTTGTTATATATTAATATTATATTTAGAGGGGGGTCAGAAACTGGTACAGCGCTCAGGCCAACTAATGCGATCTATTGGTTTAACTCCTGTACTACTACTATTATTATTATCAGCATCATCGGGATTCGAAACCACGATCTCAGCGTCTTCATTTCGCTTATAGGAAAACTGCGTTACCCTCTGAGCTACCGACGCTGGCATTTATTATGCATAAGAAACAATAGTCTACAGTGGTGTTCATAAGTATTCGTACAGAGAAATATTTTAGTTGTATTCATCCTTAATTTTTGTACCATGATTACGATAATTATTGAAAATTTAATGTTTGTTTGTAAAAGTTTAACAAATAAAAAAAAATAGTTTGACTTCAGCATAAAATGTAAACATCAAAGAATTTGAGGAAAATTAAAAAAGTTAAAATGCAAAAGTTTTCGTACATTTATTTATAAAAGTATTTAATATTTTGTGTGTGTCCACCTCAGGCTTGAAGAATTTCAAATTTTTATCGGTAGTTGGTTGTTTTCTTATTAGAAACTGTTGGCAATTCTGAATTCTAGAATTTTCTTTGTGAATCTTCATGGAAGACGGATGACTGTACGAGCCGTTAGTAAGCAGTCTGATCGTCGTGATAAAGAGTTGTCTACGGCAAAGCTGGGCACTTGCGTTTTTTTTTGCGGTACTGCGGTACTGCGGTACTACCGCACTACCAAACCGGTACCGCATAACGCAGTACCGCAAAGGATCGCTGAAAGTACAGCCTGTACTTTCAGCGATCCTTTGCGGTACTGCGTTATGCGGTACCGGTCTGGTAGTGCGGTAGTACCGCAGTACCGCAAAAAAAACCGCAAGTGCCCAGCTTTGGTCTACGGATCTTAAGAGATCTCTTATTGCTGCGCGCGAATCTGGAAAAAGTTATAGGAAGATAGGAGAACTTCGAATTCCATTTACGACGGTTGACCCAGTTATAAAGAAATGGAAAGGCTTTGAAACAATCAAAACTATATCAAGGTGCGGACGACCTTGCGAGACTTCAGAAGGCACAACTAGACAGATTGAAAGAATGGCTGCTGAAAATCCACGAGTGACTGCGGGTGATATTTACCAAATTTTAAGACTTATCTAAGGTCGATGTCCATCCCTCTACTGTACGTCGTACATTGAGAAAGAATGATCTGAATGGAAGAGTTGCGTGAAAAAAACCTCCGCTACGAAAAGAGCGCAAATAAGCTCGTTTAAAGTACGCCAAGGATCATCAAAATGAAGGATTTGCATTCTAGAAGAAAGTTCTATAGACAGACTAGACTAAAATTGAATTATTCGGGAACAACGAGCAACGGTATGTTTGGCGAAAATCAAATACTGCATTCGAGAAAAAAACGTCCTTCCTACGGTTAAACATGATGGTGATAGTTTGCTTCTTTGGGGATGCTTTAGTGCTTCTGGTCCAGAAAAGCTCGTTGTCATCAATGGAATCTTGAATTTGAAGAAATATCAGGAAAATTTAGAAGAAAATGTATTGCCTTTAGTTCGGGAGTTGCGAATGAGTCGCAATTGGGTACTGCAAAAAGATAATGATCCAAAACATATAAGAGCACCATGAAATGGCTTCGACAAAAGATTTTCAAGCTTCTCGAGTGTCCCAGTCAAAGCCCAGATCGCAATTTAATCGCGAATTTATGTAGGTTTCATTTGAAAAGAGCTCCTCAAGAGAAATCCTTCGAATTTGAATGAATTGCAACAATTTTCTTTAGAAGAATGAGCTAAAATTTCTACTGAGAGATGTTTTTACATTGTAAAAAAAATATCCAAAACGAATCATTGAATTCATTCAAACAAAAGGTGGACACGCAAAGTATTAAATAATTTCGTAAATATACAAAACCTTTTGCATTTTAACTTTTATTATTTTCCTCAAACTCTTTGATGTTTTACATTATATGTTGGAGTTGACCTAGTTTTTTTTATTTGTTAAACTTGTCCCAAAACGTTAAAACGGTAAACTTTTCATAGCTATCCTACGCATGGTGCAAAAAATAAGGACGATTATAACTGAAATAGTTATTTGTACGAATACTTATGAGCGCCACTGTATATAAATGGTCATTTCACGTCGTCCTTTACCGAACTATATCTTTCATTGTGACCAACTTCGTTTGCCAAGAATAGTATCCTAGTTCATATTTACTAAAGTTTATTTGTATGCTTTTAAGGTGTATATTTCAGAATTTGTAACTGCATTAATATAACGTCTGTTTTTTTGTATGAAGGAAGGAGGACGCAAGGGCGAGCGCCCGCATAAATGCCCCCTATATAAGAAAGATAGAGCCAAAGTCAAGGTCTCTGAGGTCCACGATGACATTTTATTTTTAATGAACTTTGAAAAGGTTGTGTAGTGCGTAAAATGCATGTATGTGTAGTGAAAAATAGGGGGAGAAGTGTGTGTTTGGGAGCATGCTAGACTGCCCACAGGGTAGATGAGACACGGATAAAGATTGGCTAAGGAGGACAGTGACAGGAGAAACGGGAGTGCCAGCAGTTCCTGTCTCCTGAATAACGTCGCTCCCCCGGAGTACTTCCTCGGTAAATTGGTATCTATGACGACCTTGTATCGGTGTCTATGACGACCTTGCGTTGGTGTCTATGACGACTTTGTATTTAGAACTCCCCCTCCCCGCCCCCAACAGTTATTTATATACAGTTGACTTATATTCATCAGGCTATACGTTATTTTAAAGGTATTTTTTATATTATAATTTTTAATTGAGTACTTTCATTAAGATAATGACCTAGAGCAATGGGCCGCATTAGTTAACTCGAGATTTGTGCCAGGTTTTGGCTCTCCAGACTAATTAATTATCATTATATCATACTCGGAGGCCTTTTCCTCACCACTGTAACCCCCTTCCATATTAACCCTTGCGTGTAATTCTACCCGCAACCAAAAAAAGGGTTTCAAAATAAGACATCAATTTAAACATTTATTTTTAGTTCGAATGTATTTTTTTTGTAAATTTAATTTAAAATAAATTTCCTTATGAGACCGGACTTACGGGACACCCTGTAGAGTACAGTTTACAGTACATTGATCAATTCCTATAATTTCTGAGGTTTCCGCAAATAAACACGGATACTATGATGAAATTTGTCCAAGGAAAGAAATTGAAATGACCAAAACCGGTCAACAACGAAGACAATGATCATTATTGTCGTATAAAACTTGTTTAAAACCAATTTTGAAAAGTAACCAACGAGTCTCCATTTAAACATAATCGTCGTAATTGTATTTTTTTATATAAAAAGCATTTAAGCCAAAGAAAGTATCCTTTTGGTTGTAATCTTCTTCTAAATGCATTATTTGGGCTTCAATTTCGCGAAAAAGATGGAAAAATTCTCTCGAAAGCGAAAAACTTTCAAAGTATTCAGAAATAGTCGTTTCCTTTAATTCTTAATTTAATGCACGAGGTCTTCCGTAAGACTAAATAAAATCGTCTGGCATTAACGAATATAAAATAGTGAAGCAGTATGTCATATAATAAAGAGTTTATAATATATTTATGATAGATATCCGTTTAAAATATAGAGGTATTCGGTAATATTTTTTCCATTTATAATATCAGTATCTTAAACTGATTACTTCCCACTCATTGTTATTCTCATTTACAACCGCGGGTTCGCCAATAGGAATGGTCGAAGTGGACATTCTAGAGTTGGGGCAGGGTAAAACGGGACTGCGGGCTCGAGGTGTATTTTCTATGAAATATATAACTTAAAATAAGGAATCTTACAACGAGAATGAGAATGGATCGATCTGAGAATTGCCTCCTTTGAGATTCCTACTTTCGGATTTTTCACTTTTAAAATAGGAATGAATCAAGATTTGGGGGAGAGATTTCCCAAACTTATTATAAACCTTCATTTTCCTTTCAAACACTTTGCCTTCCTTCCTTCCTTTCAGCAAAAACGGAAAGTGTTCAAAACGATGCATTCATCCAATCCAATCATTTATTATTATGTATTCCTTTATTTCCTCAAAAGACACCTTTCTGCATATAACTATTTTCTTATATTTCTAATGCTTATATATATATATATATATATATATATATATATATATATATATATATATATATATATATATATATATAAATAAAATGCTGTGCCATTTGCGTTTCCGTAATAAACTTTATAGGCCTATAAGAGACTTTTGTTTTTTACGTTACTGAAGTACGCGAGTAGATGAGTACTGCGTGAGTCATTGTAGATAAATAAAGTAGGAGAGTTGGGGGGAGAGTATGCCCGAAAGGTATATACAAAAAGGAAAACGAACGATAAATGGGAAGGATTCCGCGCTTCTCTGAAGGGATGGAAGATTATATTATTAAAAATCAGTGGTGACCAGAAAACTCGGTCCCGGAAAACTCGGTCCCGGGAATGAGAAATCGATTGCTGAACTTAACTAATCCGACGGACGTGATTGCCAAAGAAATACCAATACCAGCACCTCTGTTTATTTTTAAGGAAGGAGCCAAGTTTCAACTTTATTTAACCGCATTAATTATTAAGACAAAACACTTTTGTCAACACGACATTAAAATTTGTAATTATAATGGATGACTGTTTTCTGAGAAACGCCATGGGGAACACCCTGTAACCTTATAAAAAACAGGAATGCTATTTTTCATTTTACTGTAATTTCATAACGCTTTGTTTACCACCATACACACGCGCGCGCCCGTATATATATACTGTATATATATATATAATCTGCAACGAGTCGGACTCCGGAATTCCGGGTTTTGAGGTGCAGAATCGATTTTTTCACCAGAATTTGAATCGAATTCAGAATCGAAGGTTTTTTTATCGTCGGAACTGTAATTCTAATCAAGGAGTTTTGGGTAAATGAAATCGAAGGCTTTCAGATGGTCGAAATCGAAGTTGGATTTGGATAATTTTTTCGTGTGGATTTGGAATAAAAAGTGGGAAGTTTATTTTTCTGCATTAAGAATCTATTTGTCCATTTTTAGTCTTTTGCTCGTTTGGGTATTTAATATATTCTTATAATCTTTCGATCGAGTCCAAGACAGACCTGAAGATTAGTTAGAGGAAGTTCTAAATGAAATTAGTACTTGACTGAACGTAAAAATAATCGAATTTACCAACGGAGAAGCGTTAAAAAATTACTTATTGGTTTTTGGTTCTAATTTCGTATTTATGTTGTTTATAATTTATTAAGCAAACAAATAAATTTAACAGTTCTACCACTCCAGTTCGGCCTTTGGATCCTCCCAAGAGTAGACGCCTTTGGCACTTTGGCGCCGCTGGTTGGGAGGTCCTTAGACAGTACTTCTCTGATTTCCCGTGGAATGGTTACTGCTTTCGTGACTGGTGCCCATCCGAGTGCGCTGAGTGCATCGCATCACAGAGGTGATTCGGGCATGGAGGCGTACATCCAATATTCTTTTCCTACTACGAATGCAAATAACATTGGTTTAACTTAGCTCGTTGTAATGTTATCCGCCATCCAAATCCTGACTTTCACTCAACTTATACTTCTATCCGGAATCGCGCAAACTCTGTTGTTCGACTTGCCAAACACTCCTTCATCAGACAAAAATGTGAAAACCTATCTAATTCTTCTCGCTCTTTCTGGCACTTAGCCAAGAACCTCTCCAACAATTTAATTCTTCGTCTTTCCCTCCTCTTTTCCATTCTGATAGCTCATTTGCCGTCTCTTCTCTTAATAAAGCTGAACTCTTCGCTCAAACTTTGACTTCCAATTCAACCCTGAACGATTCTATTGCTGTTCCGCCATCTTCTTACCCATCTGACATAATTATGTCTACAATGAGAATCCCTTCTAAAGACGTTTTATTCTGTCTATCTGGGCTCAACTCTAGGAAGGCGTACGGTCCTGATGGTGTCCCTCCTGTTGTTCTCAAGAGCGGTGCTTCTGTGCTGACACCCTGCCTAGGCAAACTCTTTCGTCTATGCCTTTCATCTGTACTTATCTTTCCTGTTGGAAGTTCGCTTTCATTCAGCCTGTCCCGAAAAAGGGTGACCACTCTCAATCCTCCAACTATCGTCCAGTTGCTTTGATTTGTCTTTCTTAAATTTTTCTAATTTATCCTTAATAGGAAGATTTTCAAACACCCCTCTATTCACAATCTTCTTTCAGATCGTCAGTATGGGTTCCACAAGGGACGTTCGACTGGCAATCTTCTTGCATATCTCTCTGACTGTTGGCCATCTTCCTTTCGTGATTTCGTTGGATCCTTTGCTATTGTGCTAGACATACCAAAAGCTTTTGATAGTCTGGCACAAATCCTTAATTTCCAAACTCCCCTTCTTCGATTTCTATCCTTATATCTGTGCCTTCATCTCTAATTTCCTTTCTGGCCGATGACCACTGTTTTTATCCTAAAGCTATGAATAATGGTATTCCTCAGAGCTCTGTCCTGTCACTCATTCTCTTCCTTTTATTTATCAATGATCTATCAAGTCGCACTTCCTGTCCTATCCACTCCTATGTTGATGATTCCACCATTCATTTCTCCACCCACCTCACAAAGTGTCCCTCTCAACAGTCACTCCATGCTTCGCGTGAGACGGCTATGCCGCACCTGACCTTTGATCTTTCTTCTGTCTCATTTTTGGGGCAGAGAAAACCTCGTTGCTTTCAATGCCTCAAAAACTCAGTTCTTTCACCCGTCTACTCGTCACGATCTTCCACACGACTATCCCCTTATCTTCAACAATACTCAACTCTCACTTTCGTTTTTGCGGGCATTCGCCTTGGCCACTCCTTCCTGCATTAAAAATATGTCTGACGCGCTTTAAAATGTGAGAAAAGCGCCCTCAGACTAAGTCCTTGCATACGGAACCCTTCAGGCATAAAGTGTACATATACAAGGTGTTCGGAAAGTCACTGTGCACTTATATTTATTTAATAGCATACAATAGTATAACATTGCATATATGATAGAGGTTATGGATGGGACCATCAGAACTTATAAAAGGTGTTGAAAGTGATGTCCTTTAACAGCAATACAGGCCTGGACCCGTCTTATTTTATTTTGAAACACCTTTGTCAGTTCTTCTTTTGAAATGGACCTTATGTACGCAGTTATTGCAGTTTTCAGGTCATCAAGCGTGAGTGGACGATCTCGATTATATAAGTGCACAGTGACTTTCCGAACACCCTGTAGTATAGATAAACCAACACAGGTATTCAATATCTTGTAACTTTTCCATGTGCTTCATGAAGGGTTTGGACACAGTGTGATATCGATGCGATGAAATTTCGGCTGACACTTTGTGTGTTTCAAATGTGCCCCTCGTCAATAATTTCGTTTAGATGTCATACGGATGTGGCAGGAAGCTTTGTTTTCCATAATTGGCGATCAAGATACTAAATAGGATTCATTCACAGGGAATGGAAATTTGCCTAATCACTTTAATGAGATGTCGACTGGACAAATTCTGAACTTGTCAACCTTCCTGGACGGGTATAGGTAGTACAGAGGGTTGACAAAAGTAAATAGACACCACGATGATTGTCCTCAAGAGCAAATGCCAAAGCTCATCAATGGAATGGCAGAACGTGTATCAGTTTTACATGACGCAAAGGGGCAAGCAACACAATTCTAAATATATTGTTTCCGTATGTCTGTTATTAGTTATTGACTTTTATTATCAAATCAAAAACTATGGAAAACCGAAGGTGTCTATTTATTTTTATGAACCGTCTGTAGGTGAACTTCAGAAAAAATGTCCAACCTCTGACACTTATTAATGTGTCCAAAACTTGATGTATAAATTTTGGATAGTTTTGTGTGGAAATAGACAACATTGTAGAAGTAAAATTTACATATTTTAGTATGTAGAAATCGAATTAAAAATATACACCTATATTTTTGTGTGCGCTTTTGTCCCCATCCTATTTGAAAATACTAATTATGATATTAGTGGTGATGTACAATTAAAAATATTTAAGGGATTTTGTTAGCACTAAAAAAATCACCTATTAATTGTATAATCAGTAATTATTTGTACACAAAAATAAAGAATAAATAAGTTACCCTTCTGTCGGAAAAAAATAGGTAGTACAAATAAGGGTTTACAGTGCTCCGACTCTCTTGGTTCCAGCTCCGCTCCGGCTGTTGCTGCTCCAACTCTGCTCCGCTCCGGCTGTTGCTGCTCCAACTCTGCTCCGCTCCAGCCAGGGTTTTTGTTGTCCAGCTCCAGCTCAGCTTCCTTTCTGCTCATCTCCTCTTCGGAGCTGACTATATATGTGTATACAGGGTGTACACAAATTATCTTTACAACTTCTCTCTCAAATAAAAATATTAGGAAATGAGGTGCACATACCGTGTTTGCGCCATCTTGTAATAAAGTTTCACATAACTTCAAACACATTCAACATGGGCACCATTTGTCACACGTAAGATGTCCAAACGGTATTCTATCTCCATCCATGTACGCTGCAACATTTCAACGTCAACTCTCGCAACAGCAGCAGCAATTCTGGTCTTTAAATCGTCGATGTTCGCCACTGGAGTTGTGTACACGCAGTCTTTTACATAACCACATAGAAAAAAGTCACAGGGTGTTATGTCTGGTGATCTGGCCAGCCAAGAGATGGGCACCCCACGGCCAATCCACCGATTTGGGAAATGCATGTTAAAGGAATTTCGTACCAATTTCGTAATTTGTGTACACCCTGTACAACAATCTGACATCTGATAACTACCACGTGAAACTTTATTACTTTCTCTCACAGATGGCGCAAACCGGTATGTGTACCTCGTTTCCTAATATTTTTATTTGAGAGAAGTTGTAAAGATAATTTGTGTGCACCCTGTATATTACCGTCCAGAAAAAATGGGACACTATTTAATCAACGTAAAAATATAAAACTCTCGCATCCAAACGATAACGTGTACGAAAATCTTTTCAAATTCGATGCCAATTTAAACAATGAACGAACCGAAGTATCGTTTAGAAATTGTATTTACGAGTAGATGTGCGACGCTTCTCATTCGTGAGTTGTTGGGTATCTGAAACAACACGTAAAAATGACCAGAAACAACCAAAAAATGTTATTAAAGTGATTGTTTTGCGAGAACATCCTGCAAAATCAATTCAACAGATATCTAGTGATCTAAATGTAACAAAATCAGCTGTGCATTGAATCATACAGCAATACAACTGCAATGGCACTGTCGTGAGCAGGATGTGTAGGAAAGTGGTGAGAAAGAGGATAACTGCTGCAGGAGACGAATCAGAACTTCTAAAAATTTGTAAGAAAAGCCAAAGGAAGACGTCATGTGACGTTTAAAAGGAGTTGGAAAGCTGTGAGGCGAAAATTTCCGCAAGAACAGTGCGAAGAAGGCTTACGGAGCGTGGCATGAACTATATTCGGACACCTTTAAGCAGGTGTTGTTAGCATAAGTGCGTGCAAAGGGGTTGTAATGGGCACGAAAGTAAAAAAATTTGACTGTGGACGAATGGAAACAGGTAAGGTGTCGGGAATGTATACTCCATTTACTAAAAACGCTGTGCGAAATTTGTGGTCCATTTTCAGGAATCCTCCAGAATATTCCGACATTTCGCAATCACTTTAGAGAATATAATTAATGTTATCGACTAACTCTTTGTTTTTATATGATCTAAACACCCACTTTGCAAATTAAAAAAATATTACAGCTGTGAATAGCTTTTCGTGTTCACAGGCGTGACGCTCATTAATTAAGTGGTGTGTTGTTTTTGAGTTTTCTCGAGCCATGTTAGAATCTGAGTTCATTTTCCTGAGGTAATTTTTAGCGATGAGCCTCATTTTCTGGTTTTCGGAGTTCGAACACCTTTCGTAAGGGAAATAAAGGATGCCAAGCTATCTACTATTCGCCTGTTTTGCACCACGAAGCATCCTGGGAAGGTTATGGTTTGGTCCTACTTTGGAATCCATCGAACGGGAGATCTGTTTTTTTGTGAATGAAATGATGAGTAGCCAAAACTATATACCATTGTTGAAAGAAAAGTTGTTGCCCTCGCTAATAACTTGTTGGACACAGAAAAACCATTGTTGCAACAAGATCTGGCACCACATCATACAGAAAATGTAAATTTTTTTTTGATAAAAACGACACTAAAGTATTAGATTGGCTGGGAAATTCACTAGATCTGAATCTAGTCGGAAATCTTTAGTTAGTCTGGAAAAGATGAATGCAAAATGAAGACATTTTAACTAAAGAAAAGCTTATAAGACGCCTATGTAAATGCTGACTGAGTGATCCAGAAATTACCAACATTTGTAAATTATTGGTGAAGTAGATGCCAAGTCGAGTTGAAGAGGTTTTAAAATCAAAAGGGGTTCACGCAAAATATTAGAATAAAATACTTCCTTGGTAAACTTTTATTTCACTCCTAAATATAATATATTTCTCAAAATTCCATTACATATTAACGTAAAAGCAGTGTCATATTTTTTCTGTCCAGTGCTAATATATACCTTTCAACCTTTCAAATGTTCCGTGTGAGGTTTCCTCATTTCACGAAGGTCAAGCTTGTTGTCCCTCTTGAGTTGGCCTGGTGAAGTAAAGAGTTCGTTTCTTGTGCTCTCCGCCTCGCATAGCCGGGTTCATCCGGAATTGCTTTGAGCCAGGCGTCTAGTATTCTTTTGGGAACATGACACATTCTTCCTTTTCTATTTTCCACTGTTGTTTGAGTGGTTATAGGGTTCAAAGTAAGATTAGGGACTAGTTCCTTCATTATTTTCCATGTGTAAATAATGGTGTACCTCTCTTCTTCTATAAGAAGAATATAAGTTTAATTCACGTAATCTTTCCCAGTAATTTAGTGTTTTGCATCCATGATCTTTGCTGTGAAGCTTCTCTGAATCACTTCTAGTTAACTAATGTCTTCATTTTTATATATATTTTTATATATATAAAAAGACCAAGCAGTATTCCAACTTGGGTATGATCAATATTTTCAATAGAGGAATCATTATATTCCTTTCCCTTCTTTTAAAGGTTCTCAGTATTTTTCCAGTTATTCTTTTTGTTCTGTTTACTGCTACCTTATTTTGTGTTTCAAATTTCACGTCACCAGTCATTACAACACCTAAATCTTTTGTTTTAGAATTTCTCTAAATTTCCTGTCCATTTGGCGTATAGTATTCCATGGATTTTAAAAGGTTCTCCATTTTTGCGTACCTTAATACTGTAGTTGAAATTTCTCTGTGTTAAATTTCATCTTATTGCCTTCAGACCAATTGTAGATTCTGTTCATGTCTGTTTGTAGAGATCCTCTATCTTCTGGGTTTCTTATTTTTCTACTGATCTTTGTGTCATCGGCGAAGGATGTTACTGTGCTGTCATTGGTAACTTCCTCATCTATATCAGTTAGTAAGATTATGAAGAGTAATGGAGCTAATACTGTTCCTTGTGGTACTGAGCTAAGGACCTCTGACTCTGATGAAGATTTTCCTTAAACTGTAACGACTTGCCACCGCTCATTAAGGAAATTATATACTCATTTTCCTATTATTCCCATATACTTCAGGTTTATGTGCTATGATTCCATGGTCACACTTGTCGAACGCCTTGGCAAAGTCTATGTATATTACATCATACTTTTCATTACTTTCAAGTGCATCAATAATGTTGTTATAGTGTTCCATAATGTACCTTTGGTAACCTTTGGTTTGCTTCCGCCCGAATTGTTCATTCTGACGAAGGTCAAGCTTTTTACTCCACCTTAGACCTACAGTTTAACGTGGAATCCGAACCACACCCCACCAGCAGCCAAGCGTCTTAACCACTAGGCTACTCAGGGTATCCATTTATCTGCCAACCACTTTATTTATTGTGTGGAAGGATGAACAGCTGGGTTTTGCTGCACTCCGGCTGCCGTTACCGGGTCTCGATCCCGGAGCCGATGGATTCGTAGTCAGCGACGCTAACCATTACACCATCAAGGCGCATACACACACACACACACACACACACACACACACACACATATATATATATATATATATATAAGCACACCGGACAAAAAATTAGTCACCCCTAATAGCACCGATAGTAGGAAGTTCAAGGTCACACAGAGGGCGCTGATGTAGCATTGGTAAGTGACAAGTAGCGGTGACGTAGCACACAGGATCAGATCTGTTTCGTGAGGTGGTGAAGAACAAAGTGTGTGTTGGATATAGTCTGCAAAATGGGTCGTGAGGCAGACGTTACTCAGTGGCAAAAAGGAGCCATCGTGTTTGGCAGAGCCCACGGACACAAAATGTCTGAAGTAGCCCAATTTGTTGGTGTGTCAACGCGTACTGTCCAGCGAGTTTACAAAGAGTGGTGTAGTTCGCAATCAACTGACAATCGACGGCGTAACTGTGGCCGGA
The DNA here is from genome assembly GCA_023014485.1 of Bathynomus jamesi. Classification (NCBI taxonomy): domain Eukaryota; kingdom Metazoa; phylum Arthropoda; class Malacostraca; order Isopoda; family Cirolanidae; genus Bathynomus; species Bathynomus jamesi. Next base: position 422,076 of record JAJOZX010001515.1, on the reverse strand, counting down.
AAACAATTCTCGACAATAGGGGCCGCCGCCATGTTTCTCGTCTAGTAACTGCAAATCGTTTTCAAACCAGAGAACAATTGCTCCAAGAAACCAATGAGGTTCTCCAGCGACCAATTTCCGAACGGACATTGCGACGAGAACTGCATGCGATGGACATCTGGAGCAGGGTACCACGGAAGAGGCCGCTGTTAACAGCAAGTCACAAATTGGCACGTTATAAATGGGCTCAGAGGCACAAAAACTGGACTGCGGCAGATTGGAAACGTGTAATTTGGTCCGATGAGTCCCGTTTTTGTTTGTTCTCCAATGATGGGAGGCGACGAGTACATCGCAGGTCCAATGAAGCCTTTAATCCTGAATGCGTCGAAGGTGTTGTTCAGGCTGGAAACAGAAAGTGAAGCGCAGGAATAGACACCCACGGACTCTGGCGGAACTTCGGGACCGGCTGATGAACGAGTGGCAGCAAATCGATGTTCAGTACATGCACAACCTCGTAGAGTCTCTGCCTCGCCGGATTCGTGCGGTTATCAAGGCCAGAGGCGCCGTCACACGTTATTAGGTACATTCTGAGAGGGGTGACTAATTTTTTGTCCGGTGTGCTTATTTATATATGCGCCTCCTTCCACACAAAAATTGGTTGGTAGATAAATGGGTACTCTGGGTAGCCTAGTGGTTAAGACGCTGGGCTGCTGGTGCGGCGTGGTTCGGATTCCACGTGAAACTGTAGGTCTAAGGTGGAGTGACAAGCTTGACCTTCGTCAGAATGAACAATTCGGGCGGAAGCAAAACCAAGGTTATATATATATATATCGGAATTGAAAGTTTTTCAAAATATAGGAGGGATTTTGTAATACAGAAATAAACTAACGAGGCCTTCATTCATAAGGTTGAAGAACTGCCGTTCACTTATGAGCCTATAAATTAAAATGATAACGCTTCACATATGTAGCTAATAGGACAAAAGATTTAAAAGAACAAAATTTCCGAACCAGACATCAAAGGTTTTTGTTCTGGCTCCAGATACCCTTGCTCCGCTCCAGCTCCATCGGTGGTGGCAAGGTTGGCAGTTGCCTCCCCACAAGACTGTTTGCCCCCTTCAAGACTACATGTGCCTCTTCCAAGAAATCTCATGGTGATGCACTCGAATTCACATTAGGATTTTATCACCTACCCAGCCATTTGCGTCTAGTTCTTGATTCCTGAAAAAAGACCAGGTTTAACTAGGTTGTACAGATTTTTTGGGTTAAAAATAATTCTAATCAACACTGTTCATTGTTTTTCGCCCGACGTTGGCAAACGGCAGTTAGTGAGTGATGTAAATATGAGTGTGAAAAACAGGTTAAAAGCAGATCTATATAATTCTGTAATTGATCAATGTCTTGGAGAATATGATAAAAGGTATACCAACAACGTTGATTTGCTTTAATTAATTTCTGTGTTTGATATCCATTCTCAAAACCTTTTGGATTCGGATAAAGTTCAAAAGTTCTCCAATTACTATAGTGAAAATATAGACTCAGTCATATTGGATTCCCAGGTGCGTTCTGTTAAGACATACTTGATCCAAAAAAAAGTCAATGATGTACAATGTACATATATGATTTATATGAAGAATTGAGTGCGTTGCCTGCAGCTTTCTCTGAAGTGTGCAAATTACTACAGCTAGTGCTCACGCTTCCTTTTACCACGGCCGGAAATAAGAGATTCTGCTCTGTACTGAAACGCGTCAAGACTTATTTGAGGATAACAACGGGAGATGGACGATTGAGCAATCTGCTATTGATGGCATCGGAACCAGAGCTCACTAAGAGTTTTAACGTAGACGAGCTCATTGATGATTTTGCTCATATGAAGCAAAGGCGTTTTCCTCTATTGTAAATAATAATTTCACCATAACCGGTGTAGTTGATAATTATAACACTATTTCGTTCGTATATGATACATGCTTTGGGTTACGCTTTTATTTCTGGGTCATTTATCGTTGGGTAACTTAGTAAAATTCATCCTTACTAAGAAAGTCACTAAGGCAGGATATCGTATGGCAATAGAAAAATTTGCCAAAATATTTTTGACAATAAGAATACAATTCACTTACTATGTTTTTGTCAGATTACATAGTATTTTCTGCAATAACTTCAGTATAGGAAGGTTCTTTTAAATTTTACTCTAGGTACCTTATGTATACGTTATAAACCCTGATATTTGAGACTGCGAAAAGTTTGTCTTTCTTCTCTGTCTAAAAATTTAATAAATTTTGTACCTAAATTTACTTTTGATGTTTGCCCCACCCGCTAAGAGAATGTTGTAATGGTGCCCCTGAACTCCATCGATCCCTCCTCCAACTCCGGGTAGCCCTGTCCTGCTCCAGTTTCGATCTAACTTCGTTTATTTTGGTTTTTTTTTAGCTCCTGCTCCGCTCCTCTCCGTTCCGAAAATCCCAGCTTTGGTTCCGAAGCGGAGCTCTTGCCAACCCCAAGTACAGATGTGACAAAATAAAAATTTTATTTACTAATGTATTTAATTCTTTAATTCCCAAGTTTTGTAGAATAATTCGTACTTTCTTTTGAAAGTTTTGAAATGAGGGAACGATTTCGACACGTTTTGTATATTTGTTGCTCATTATGCTATTAAAGCAAATGTCCCAGTACTGCAAATGTACATTAGCTGATCCAGAGCGGGGAAGGGAAACGAAAGGGGCCATGGCCCCCAAAGCTGATAAAGGTTGGGCTAACACCACTTTCGGCACCCCCCAGAGGCCAGTAAATACTTTTTTATTACCCTTTCCTTTTTTTCTTTATGTTGCCAACAAAAGTGCTCTCTATATCTACCTGCTTTTTTCTATTTAAGGCCTGAAATTCGTACATTGGTCATTTACTTTTGTTTGCGTGGATGTCTTTATGTTCCACTATTTTAGAACATTTCTTGTGAATCCAACGATTTTCAGCTTTTTTAAGATAGATCTAGTGACACTCGGTAATTTGATTTACATTTCTTGTGAATCCAGCGATTTTCAACTTTTTTAAGCTAGATCTAGTGACACTCGGTAATTTTCTTGTGAATTTGTGTAATTTGATTTACATTTCTTGTGAATCCAGCGATTTTCAGCTTTTTTAAGATAAATCTAGTGACACTCGGTAATTTGATTTGGCAATTCTGACCTCAAGTACTGTTGACTATTTTCACTGTGTCCAGCCGTGGCGTTAGGTCATGCGCTAGTGCTCCAGGCCGGCCGCTGGCACGGATGTTAGGCCCAGCCCAATATGTGAAACTCAACAACTTTAAATTTTCTTAGTTGGACCCTTCCTTGAAAAATCCCTGGCTGCTCCTTTGCGTAACAAGTCTAAATTGAACTCAATAGCGAAGGTGGTAAAGCACTGGAATGCCAGTGACTGCCCTTATTCCTGATAAACCAATAATATTTGTTGTTGGCGAGGTGGGTTAAGGTTAGCTAGGGTTGCTTTAGATAGGGTCCCCCACCCCCCCGAAACGTGGGGACTAGATCTGCCAATGTAAATGGAGAGGGTGACTCGCCTATTAATGAGTATTGTTATATAAATATGGTACGTCATATTTACTGTATATATAATAATATGTATTAATAGATGAATCCCAATTATCAAAAGAAGAAAAAATAAACAAGCAAATTAAAACTCATAATTTCACTCTATCTCGTATTGTCAGTTTTGACAACGTTATCTTGTTCTGGGACAAAGCAGGTTCATAAAACCTGCCCAATTGGACACTTAGCTTGGACATGTTTTTAATGTTTCTAATTATAGAAAAAATGTGTCTATTCAAAAGGTTTACATTTTCAGTGATATTTGGCCAACTCGGAGACCAAAGAAAAACTTCCCAACCCTGTTTCTCTCTTCCACTGAGTTACGTGTTGTTAGGTGCGGTAGGTTGCACACAATGCACAGTTTCCTCGCAATACATCCGTGTTAAATTGGCGTTTTCCTTAATGAAACAATTGAAGAAGATGGTTCTCAAGGATAAATACTTATTTCCTGGAATTCAAACGTGCCTCGACGAATACGGTACCAGGGATGTTTGTCCACCTTATGCGCTAATATTTTTCATTGGTTCATTTTATTCCTAAAAGAAGGGCGGCATGTACGATGAGTGTACGGGAAACTGTACAAGGAAGGCCAAGCGTACTACTATTAATGTGACGTTATATATATACAGTAAGAATAACGTAATTGCACCCAATCTCCGTTCATTTCCGAATCACTACAGCCTTCATAGCAAATAAAGCACTTTTATGTAGGCCCTACACTGTATATATATATATATATATATATATATATATATATATATATATATATATATATATATATATATATATAGCTAAATTATACTAGAAACGGTTCAATTCTAGGTCTCATTCTCGTTTTTAATATTTTGCTATGCCTTTTAAAGCATTATACCACTATTATACTCTCAACAGTAATGATTGTTACATTGTGCATGACGGCCTTTAACTTAGCCTGAAGGGTTGGTCGAATTTATATTAAAATCGTCACAATAAAATAGGAACTGTATCAGACGTGATAAGAAGATTAATGGATATATATATATATATATATATATATATATATATATATATATATATATATATATATATATGCGACATTCCCACGCGAGGAACCTATTTTCACCCAAACAAACCGCGCGAAATGGCATGCACTCCAACCACTTAAAATGAATTGTAATTGTATAAGATTTTAAAATGTCTTTTTAAAGTTGATGTTTCCTGAAATGGGACATTTTTATAAAACGAATGACTTCAAATAAAAAAATAAAAAATTTTAAATTTATATTTTTGAGAAATTTCATCATATTATTTTGTTTTCTGACATTTACTGACGGAAAGAAAATATATTTTTAGTGTCTTAAAGTCAAATTCATCCTATTAAAGTCTGTCATTGGATTGATCTAATGTTCTCTCTATTATACGTGCCTGTGGTTTAGGTATATATATATATATATATATATATATATATATATATATATATATATATACACTGTGTGTGTGTATATATACTGTATATGCGGCGAAAGCCATGGTTTTGGATAAAGCTTGAGAATGCTCCAGTGATTGGAGCGAAACGTCGCTGCTACTGCTTTCATTTTCTTGCATGAAATATCTCGTGTGTGTGTGTGTGTATATATATATATATATATATATATAAGTTTATAGCCACTCGTGATAACGTAATGATTTTGCTTTGTTATGCCTTTATTTGATTCCCAATCAATTCCTCTCCTTCGTACAATAGTGCTTTTGTCTCTTCGTGTACACATCGCAAATCGGAAGTAGATAATACATTCGTTTCGTTCTCTGAATACATAATAATTACAAAAATAATAAAGAACTGTCAGTTGCCACGAGGGCACAGTTTCATTCCTTGAGTAAGGAAGGGCATTCACGATAAGCCATAAGTACAAAGCTGAGAGTTTTAAAACATCGTTGTTTAAAGGACTATCGCTAAGGCTACTGAATTGTAGCATTATGACATTCACAAAAGATCTGTAAGGCCCAACAAGATCGATGACAGAGCTGAGAGCGTCATTGCGAGAGTCTTTTGTGAGATATCATTGGAAGTCCTCCAGCTAGATTCGTGCTGAGTTAGGGAGACACTACGGTATTTCCGTAATATCGCGTATTGTGAAAATTAGTGAAAAGGAACCTACGTGGTCGAACTGCACGACATAAAGCGGCCATTTCAGACAAAATTAGGAAGGAAAGCTTAATATGAGCCAAGGAACAAAGAAAATGGATTTGAGTAGTAGTCCAGAATTTGGTGGACAGGTGAATCGAAGAAGCCTACCTAAATTGTATTGTTAAGACAGTAATGAGTAGAGGTGGGGATCAAATGGATCAATGATAGTACACGGGTATCTTTCAGGTGACTGTCGAAGACCGATTTGCCACATTCAGGGATCCACAGGTAGCTAGATCTTTCAGTAGGATAACGACCCTAAACACACTGCCCTGCACGCAAGTAAAAAAGTGTCTTTGCAGTAATGTCACTGAAACTCTGCTGCTGCCTACGCAATACCCGGGTTTGAACTCTATAGAACATTTATGAGAAAATGTAGATAAGGTGATCAAAGGAAAAATACCATTGCATATCGAAAAAACTCGGAAATATATGAAAAAGGGGGTGGGATTCATTTCCTGTTCAAAGACGTTGATCCTTGTGGTATCTATACTCCTCCGTTGTGCAGCGGTTGTCAGGTCTGGAGGAAGTCCAACGAAATATTGGATTGACTACGTATAGTGCAATTTCACAATTTCATATATTTCATATACTGCCATTATATTGTACAGGGTGTCCCAGAATTAACTATCTATTTCAATGAAATCGGACAAATTTAATAAAAACTGACATAATTTTGTGTTTATTACTAAATTATGATACAAAAACAAATAGATTTATAAATCCTAAGTCAAAACTTTATTGAGAAGTTTCAACATGTGCACCGTCTGTATCTCTGCAAATTTCAAATCTATCCTCAGCGCTGCGAAACACATTTTGAAGCATTTCAGGTGTTATCTTCCGCACTGCCAACTGGATGCGTTCTTTAAGTTCAGCTAAACTATTGATCTTTTGGCGATAAACCTTTGTTTTTATGAAACCCCATGCAAAGAAATCCAGGGGTGTCAAATCCGGAGAACGCGGAGGCCAAGGTCGAGGTCCTCCACGTCCAATCCACCGATTCGGAAGGCGTCTGTTGAGGTATTCTCGAACAATTAGAGCATAATGACATGGTGCGCCATCTTGTTGAAACACAACATTATCAAGAATGCCATCATCAAGAAGCTGTGGTTCGAGAAACTGCTGAAGCATATCAAGGTAGACGGTACCTGTTACAGTTGCTTCCGCAAAGAAGAATGGGCCATAAATTTTGGATTTGGTCATTCCAAGCCGCACGTTAACTTTTGGAGAGTCTCTTTGCCATTCTAAAAATAAAACTATGAAAAACTATGAAAAAATTATGAAAATAAAATTATGAAAAAAATTTAGAAATTTATACATTTTTAACACATATTCAACATGATAAACATAAATAAAAGTGTGTTTTTAAAAAATTTGTCCGATTTCATTGAAATAGATAGTTAATTCTGGGACACCCTGTACATTTATTTATATGTTGCTCTGTAAATGTAAAAATACAAACCCTGGTTGAAATGGTGTCACGCTTTTTCCATATATATATATATATATATATATATATATATATATATATATATATATATATATTAAAGTTCGGGAAGAACCGATTCGCCTCTATTTAAAAAGGCATATCTCGGCGGAAAAACAAAGAAAAAGTGAGAGGAAAGACAGAGGAAAAAGAAAGGGTGGAGGGGACAGTCGAAGTGGAAAAAGACTAAGGATGACAAGGACTGCAGGGTCGAGCCCCATCATCCTTGGGTGCTAGGGCCGGGAGGGCGCACGTGAAACCTCCAGGAACAAGCACGTACAAACGAGCACAAAGAGCACTCAAGAGCACGAGCTTAGAACCCCCTTGCGGGTGTGTATATATATATATATATATATTATATATATATATATATATATATATATATATAGGGCTATTCAAATGATTCACCTGATTTCAAATGAGAATATTTTTTAATGTTACAAATACAGAGTGATTTGTGGTACATCAACCAAAAGAAAAACTGTCCAAATTTTGTCTCTCACCTCATAAATGCTCTATGTGACTTCCCCTAGTTACACGAGCAATGTCGACACGATAGTCGAATTCCTCCCATACTCGCTCCAGCATGTCCCTTGTCACTGACTCTACGGTAGTAACAATGCGAGTTTGGAGCTCATCCAAAGATGTGGGCAACGGTGGCACGTACACAGTATCCTTAACGTACCCCCAAAGGAAGAAGTCGCATGGTGACTCACCTGCACTGTGACTACCGATTTACAGCTCGAAAACTGCAACACACAAAATGCCTTCTGCTGTGCGGACGCCATTTTCACACTGACTGTTTGTTGCTAGGCTAGGCCATGGCGTGACTTTAGAGCCCTCTCGCGGTGATCTTGTAAAACTCGGAGATTTCCTCTTTCATGTGGTGTATGCCCAGTTGATGCACGGTTGATAGGTACGGAAGTATTCTCAGTTGAAATCAGATGAATCATTTTGAATAGCCCTGTATATACAGTATATATTTGATGCAACCTGAAATCCTTGGACCGCTCCGGACCGATCCAGCATCAAAATTATTAGATTAAACAAGTAATTTGGCTAAAACACACAACACGTACTTGCAAAGATTGAAAAATAGCGATCTGGACCGGTCCAGAAATGAAATATGCTTATTGTTACTGTTATTCTTACTGTATATTAAAGCAAGCAAATAATTTAGCTAAAACTGAAGGTATATACATGGTAAAATTGAAAAATACTGGTCTGGACCGGTCCGAACCTATTCATGTGCCATATAGAGGGTGACTCAAAAGTCGCGCACCATAGGCTTTATTCAGACTTACGAGGTTTACGAGTTAAAATGGTTTATAAGTGATGTTTAATTACAATATATGTTCGAATAATAAAATTAATGGTATGTACAATTAATCAAAAAGCTACCTTAAAATAATTAAATTGAATGAAGCTATATTAGCCAAGGGTGTCTCAGAAGTCGGGTACCATTCGCTAATATAGCTTCATTTTCAATTTAATTATTTTAGGATAGCTTTTTGATTAATTGTACATAGTACATACTATTTATTTTATTATTCGAACATATATATTGTAGTTAAACATCACTTATAAACCAGTTCGACTCGTAAACCTCGTAAGTATGACTAAAGCGTATGGTGCGCGACTTTTGAGACACCCTGTGTATATATATATATATATATATTAAGAACTTTTCACCTATTTTATATAAAACAAAATAGTAAAAGGTAGCAAAAATACCCGTCCTACGGGCGGGCGGGATATTCTTTAAACGAGTTAGAGTTTAACATTTAGAATTAGCTCACGAATCACTTAAATTTTAAATGCAGCTTCACAGATTTTACTTGAAGCTCACGAAGCAGTTAAATTTCAAATACAACTTGTCACATTTTTTTTTTTTTTACCTATCATGGCTTCCGATGCGTAGCTAAAAAATTTTTGATGGCTACGTTCTTTTCTAAATTTATTCACCAACTTCATTTTCTTCGTTCCACGAAAGTGTATGAAAGTCAACTTGGTTTATTTTAAGAATATTTTAGAAGTTCAAAATCTTGAAATTTAAGTGCTTTGTGTTTTACATATAAATTTTTGTGGGATAAATTAGGGTAATTTTCTTTTGGGGCGTTCCATCTGAAAAAAAAAAAGTTCCTAAAAACACTCCAGGGATCCCACAGGGTGTTGTCACTAAGTTTCATGAAAATTGGTCCAGCTGTTTGGGCCTGAAAAGGAGACAGAAGGACACGCGATGAATTATGGTATGCGTGATTAACTATCAACGTATTTGATAAAGAGACGTCTAAAGGAGTTAGGCTGGGCTTAGCTTAGTGGCCACGGAGGTTTTTCTTATCTCTCAGTGGGAAAATTGGATAA